>JBBBDQ010000496.1:1072500-1295000 GCA_037127315.1 Ascarosepion bandense
ACAGACGAGAGGAAGACAGACAGAGAGAGAGAGAGAGCAACAGACGAGAGGAAGACAGACAGAGAGAGAGAGAGAGCAACAGACGAGAGGAAGACAGACAGAGAGAGAGAGAGAGTAAACAGACGAGAGAAGACAGACAGAGAGAGAGAGAGAGCAACAGACGAGAGGAAGACAGACAGAGAGAGAGAGAGCAACAGACGAGAGGAAGACAGACAGAGAGAGAGAGAGAGCAACAGACGAGAGGAAGACAGACAGAGAGAGAGAGAGAGCAACAGACGAGAGGAAGACAGACAGAGAGAGAGAGAGAGCAACAGGTCGAGAGGAAGACAGACAGAGAGAGAGAGCAACAGACGGAGAGGAAGACAGACAGAGAGAGAGAGAGAGCACGGACGAGAGGAAGACAGACAGAGAGAGAGAGAGAGCAACGGACGAGAGGAAGACAGACAGAGAGAGAGAGAGAGCAAAACGGACGAGAGGAAGACAGACAGAGAGAGAGAGAGAGTAACGGACGAGAGGAAGACAGACAGAGAGAGAGAGAGAGCAACGAGCGAGAGGCACAGAAGACAGACAGAGAGAGAGAGAGAGCAACGGACGGGAGGAAGACAGACAGAGAGAGAGTGAGACGGACGGGAGGAAGACAGACAGAGAGAGAGTGAGACGGACGGGAGGAAGACAGACAGAGAGAGAGTGAGACGGACGGGAGGAAGACAGACAGAGAGAGAGACGGACGGGGAGGAAGACAGACAGAGAGAGAGTGAGACGGACGGGAGGAAGACAGACAGAGAGAGAGTGAGAGACGGACGGGAGGAAGACAGACAGAGAGAGAGTGAGACGGACGGGAGGAAGACAGACAGAGAGAGTGAGAGACGGAGGGAGGAAGACAGACAGAGAGAGAGTGAGACGGACGGGGGAAGACAGAGAGAGAAGAGGAAGAAAGAATAGATGAGGGGAGGGGATTGAATGGATAGGGGAAGAGAAGGGAGGAGAGAGAAGAAGGAATGGAAAGGGGAGGAGAGAGAAGGAATGGAAAGGAAAGGGGAGGAGAGAGAAGGAATGGAAAGGGGAGGGAGAGAGAAGGAATGGAAAGGGGAGGAGAGAAGAAGGAAAAGGGGAGGGGAGAAGGAGAGAAAAAGGGGAAGGGGAGGAGGGGAGAGAGAAGAAAGAAAGAGGGAGGGGAAGGGAGGGGAGAGAGAGAGAAGGGAGGGAAGGGAGGGGAGGGAGGGGAAGGGAGGGGAAGGGAGAGAAGGGAGGGGAAGGGAGGGAGAGAGGGAGGGAAGGGAGGGAGAGAGAGGGGAAGGGAGGGAGAGAGGGAGGGAGGGAGGGAGAGAGGGAGGGAGGGGAAGGGAGGGGAGGGAGAGAGAAGGGAGGGAGGAGAGAGGGAGGGAGGGAGAGAGAAGGGAGGGGAAAGGAGAGAGAAGGGAGGGGAAAGGAGAGAGAAGGGAGGGGAAGGGAGAGAGAAGGGAGGGGAAGGGAGAGAGAAGGGAGAGAGAAGGGAGGGGAAGGGAGAGAGAATGGGAACCGGAAGGAAGAAAAGGAAAGAGGGGGAATTGGAAGGGAAGGGAATAGCTATCATTCAATTAGTAGCCAATAGCTATCGTTGCTATAATTCAATCAATATTGGCTACTGATTGAATTCAATAGAAAAAGAAAATGGTACATTTAAAATGTTCTTCATTTGCTTACTTGATAGAGGATACCAGTTTCTTCATGGCATCTGAAACACTCTTGGAATGATTTGAATAAAGCTGGTAGGTGGTAGGGTCTTTTGGATTAACAGCCAACTGCTTGGCCGCTTGTAACATATGACAAGCTCCGTCAATCATGGCAACACCTGCCGATGTAATGGGTTCTTGGGCTTTCTGGGCCTAGGAAGCAACAAAGATCAAAATAAGATGTGAGGTTATGTATCACTGAGAAATATACAAGTACAATCCCTTCATCACTTTCTCATTAAAATCTAGCACTTAATTACCTTCTAACAACTCCTGTGAGATGCAATTTTTGTGAAACAGGTAAAGAGACAACAAGAATTAATCAATCATATTTCAAATATATAGACTAATACATTAAAAAATGTGTGTGTTTTTTTTCTTTTTACCTCGGGACTGATCTTTGCAGGCACAGTAGCAAAGTCTGGAGAAGATGCAAAACAAGTTAATTCATCGACTGCCTTAATAAGAGGCATGGCTGCCTCAGCACACTTCTGACGATTCTCTTCAGTGAAGTTGCTATCCAGGTTCTAAAAAAAAACAAACATTTATTGTTGGTTATCTTTTAGAAAAAACAAACAAAAACAAACAAAAACCCTTAGCTACTAGTCAGTTAAGTGCCATATGTGATACACACTTTGGGCGATCATGTCTTGAAAGTGACATGACTGACTGGGCAGAAAATTATCCCGCAGTAGGTTGCATTGCTTTCTGCGGTAGATGGGTTGCCAGCTAAGGCTATAGAACCTAATCTGTCCTATTATTTAACCCATAAATGGAGGGAATAGATGGATTAATACCTTTCCCAAGGGTATTTGTGCGTAAGTGAATGCAAGGTATTCAACTGGAATCTGAACTCGGCATGCTGATTTGTCATTCTGTCGATATCCACTCCACCATAACGTACATCTTTTAGCTACTAGGCATGTTCAAAAAGTAGGGTACCACTAAAAAAAAATCCTGAGATACTATTTATGTTCAAAAAGGTACAAACAAGAAAGTAAGATACAAACAAAAGAAAAGTAAGGTACAAAAAAGGTACAAACAAAAATCTCTTAGTTACTACATATGGATATTTACTCTGCTCTCCCACTGAAGTGAGATGTGACACAAGGTCTTTTTTAACGTGGGGACCCAACCGTGTACGGATGGTCAGAGGGACAAAAATTCTTCACTACTCTCAACCGCCAGTTGAGCTGACCCTGGTGACGAGCACCTGGTCCACTTCTCTGCTGCAATGGGGTAGCACACCCGCGGGACACTGTTCCCTGGGACTGGGCATCTATTCAGTGTAATTTTTCTGCCCTCGTGGACGGAGCCACAACTGAGCTGCACTCTGTCTTCGAGGACAGAGATGAAGCTAAGAGATGACTCGGTACCCACCTGACACAAAAATGTGGCAGGTAAGTAATTTCTATGTATGTTCAAAAAGTAAGGTACAAACATTTACTTATCTAATGATTGTCACAATACAATTACTTTATATGCTTGAGTATAAAGTGAGTTTTGTGACCATTTCTTTTATTTTTAAATACACAAAAAATAAGGGACCTCACTATACACAGGTAATTGTTTGAAGTGGTTAAAATGCATTTTTAGTGACCAGTTTCACTATACATGGGTAATTTTCTTCTGGCAAGTTTAAAATTCATGCAAACAAATTCAGGGGTTGCATTATATATTAAGTAATCTTATACATGTGTATATATGGTATTTTTATAGTGACATTATGAATATGTTACAAGCAATACTCTATTAATTTTCCATCTATTCACCAATGATATGGATGTTTTTTTCTTTCTATTGACGGATAAGCAAAGAAGACACTTCTCAAAGAATATGCAACTGGAATGATTCTTGCCCCCTGTGAGTGGGGCAAACTGAAATCTAAAAAACCAAGTCAAGGCTATATAGTGGACGTTGTAAAACATCCCAACCACATCACAACAGCTCTCTTTGTCTTAAAGAAACTTTTTTGGACTTTTATCAGCATGGCCCATGCTCGTCTCCAGAATTCTTGCGCTAATGTTTTTCTGATGACTTGATGAGGAAAGATTATATTGAACCAATTGCTAGGACTGATGCAAGAAAATTTGACTCACTGTGTTCTGCTAGACAATGTTTCTCCTCACAATTTGTCTAGCACATTTATAAGTCTACCATTTGTCTGTGCATTGAATATTATTGCCACATGTCTGATGCTTCTATGTACTCAGAGATTCTTGATAAAATTGACAGAAGAATCTGCAATATTATTGGCCCAAATCTGATACCTCAGCCTCAGTCAATTTCCCACATTTGCATCTCAACTTCATGAATTTAAATGCAGTACTAGATTGGCAGCTAGGTCTCATTATTTTTCAGTTGAAATTACTATATATAACTGTAAATTCTATGCTAACAAACTTCTTGCTGAGATGTCAGGTCTAGTACTGCACTTAAATTTAAAAAGTATAGGTACCATAGCAAAGAGTTCATCTGAACAATTACCATGAAAGTATTTATAGAAAAAGCAAAGGGAAGGTATATTACAGCAGTGGGAAAAGAACTGAAGCTAAGATGCCAGGTCTCATCAGTCAGTCAGTTAAGTGCCATACGTGATACACGCTTTGGGCGATCATGTTTCGAAAGAGACATGACTGACTGGGCAAAACATTATCCTGCAGTAGGTTGCCATTGCTTTCTGTGGTAGACTGGTTGCCGATCAAGGCTATAGAACTCAATCTGTCCTGCTATTTAACCCATAACTGGAAGGAATAGATGGATTAATACCTTTCCCAAGGTTATTTGCGTGTAAGTGAATGCAATGAATTCAGCTGGAATTCGAACTTGGCTCCCCGATTTCTCGTTCCGAGCTGATACCTAATGCACCACAACGTACATCCTCGTGTACTGAGCCTAAATTCAAAAGGCCTTTGTGCCATAGCAAAAAGCTCATCTGCACAATTACCATTAATATTCCTAATATTTCAAAAGTGATATTAAATAGAGTCAAAGAAATTTATTTCTTCCATATATTTTTGATGAAGTAAATAATTTGATGAAGTTGTTAAAAATATGAAACAATTGAGAGACTTTTTATTCTTTCATTTTTAAATGATTGAAAACAAGCTAATAGGATTTCAAAATATAATAGGGTCCTGGTTTAGTTATGTGGATATACAGGTCATTTATATGTTACTCAGTAATAGAGCCTGAAGATTCAGGGATTTGAATAGAAGCTTTATTTTATGAGTGGATATAGCAGGGACTGCTTTACAATAGTTGTCCATTCATGTGCACAGGCAGCGAATGATGCAAAGTAATACTATGACAAGGAGGGTGGATATGTGGTTGCTACTTTTAAATTTAAAAGTTATTTTTTAAGTGGCTTCAGAGAGAGGAGAAATAATGAAAAGAAAAATGGTGTTGGTATAATATGTGGCCGACCTTAAAAAGCATATTATACTTCTTTATAATAACTGTCTGGTAAGGGTTAGAGTTAGGAAAAATAATTAGTTTCAATCAATATTATACAGACACTGAAAAAAAATGTTTCCATCCCTGGATTCTTTTAGAATGAATAAGAATTTTACTCACTTTAATTGCAGTGACCAAACTTGCAGTACTGTTGGCCACCTCCTTAGCCGATTGGACAAAGTGTCGCCTGGCCACTGGGTTTGAAGTCTTGGAGGAAGCCAGACGACAGGCATTGCAAAGAGCTGACGTGTGTCTAGCAACTGCTGTAGCAGCAGACAATACCTGAAAAAGACAGGAAAAAAAAAAAGCCTGAGGAATAAGTTCTTGACTGGGGGGAGACTGAAATCAGTTTCTACTATCAGTCATTCATGAGAAGAGTTCTTATTAACAGGAAATTAAAACTAGTTAAGTTCCTGTTTATTTTCATATGTCTGAAGGTACCAATAAGCAAAATAAAAAAAAAAATACCCTTATATATATATATATATATATATATATATATATATATAAAAATGATGAAAAATGACATTTTCCATGATGAAATATGGATTTGGGCATATTTTAGAATAGGAAAGTCTTAAGCAATAAAAAAAATACAATGTCATGTAAGTAAATTATAAGATGTGATGTAATAATATAAAAAAGAAAGAAAGAAATGACAAACAGAAAATATGAGGGGGTACTGAAAAATTCATGGCCCAACTAAGAAACCAAATATTTAGGCATTTAGGATTTGGGGGCCGAAGCAAGAAGGTACTGCATTCTCTTTCACTCCCAGTAACCCCTTGCATCTTAGAGGAATCATCACTTTACTTGGGGTGAGATGATAAATAAAAAATAAATAAAAAGCCAGAACTTTTCAGCACACCCTTGTAAAACTAACAAAAAATAGATATATTTTATCAATATATCATAAAAAAACAAAAACAAACAAAAAAAAATCTGGAAAATGAATGTTAATATAATCTGTTTTGTCTTGTTTGCTTGGGATCAGGGTTGGAAAGAAATATATATTACAGTATTAAATCTAAGTTTCCAGAAATTGAGATAAAGAGTTTCTAGGCATTTAGTCAGTGTGAAGATGCTATTTATTTAGACTGTTCACTCATTTTAGAATTGAGCTTTTTTTTAATATTCTGATCATTATTTTATTTTACATGATCTTTCCTTCAGCAATACATGATGGATTCGAATAGCGTATCACAGCATTTATTTTCTCTCCTGTCATTTTTATATCTGGATCTATCATTTCATAGAATTTTCTTAAAGGAGAGAATATAGATTAGTGGTCCAGTGGATATCGGCTCGGAACGAGAAATTGGGAAGCCAAGTTCGAATTCCAGTTGAATTCATTGCATTCACTTACGCGCAAATACCCTTGGGAAAGGTATTAATGCATTTCTTCCTTCCAGTTATGAGTTAAATAACAGAACAGATTGGATTCTATAGCCTTGGCTGGCAACCAGTCTACCGCAGAAAGCAATGGCAACCTACTGCGGGATAATCTTCTGCCCAGTAAGTCATGTCCTTCTTGAGACATGATTGCCCAAGCGTGTTTCACGTATGGCACTTAACTGACTGAATCGGTGATTATATTGATTATTTGTTATGAAATAAATTCAGTCATGTGTAAGTAAAAGAAAATTTTCCATTTTTACTTTTTCAGAATTGATCTTGATACAAGCTTTTTAAATATGAACAGGTGACAAGTCCTGCTTAACATTTAACAGAAAATATAGTGGGTCCCATGTTGTTTCTGCAAATTAAAATAAATCTTAAATTGATGCAATCTTCATAAAAAAAATTATTTATCTAGAAATGTTTACAATAAAAAGGATTTTTGAAAATGGTCGAAAAAAATAATAAACCGGATTTAATTTTGCTTATCTACCTCAGCAGAGTTAGTTAAAGATTAGTTAATTAAAATCAAGCTCCCAATTAAAAAACCAGAGTACAATCCTGACAGTTACTAAAGCTAAGATATTTAATTCTAACAATGAATCAAGGAGTGACATTAATAAAAAAAGAGAAAAAAAGAGAAAGAACCCCCACCCCCTGAAAATCCTTAAACTTGATTGACAAGGGTCAATGATATATATATAATTTAGAATTTGTGTGTGTGTGTGTGTGTGTATATATATATATATACACACACACACACACACAAATTCTTTTTAAATATTTCTATTTAATCATTGCGACCAAAGGTTTGAGCATACCAGCTTGGTTCAAACTGTTGATCACATCAGATGCCTTCTCACTCAGAAACTTTAACAAAGGTCTGTTCAGAATAGTTACAGCATGAGTTCTGTGGGTGTTGAACAAATTTGTCTGAAAAGATGCCGGCAACAGGGATTGGTTTGCCACCCTAGCAGACAAGCATATTCGGATAAGAGCACCTTGATACTTTTACAGCAGAATTTTGTAACCAATGGTTGCATTAGTGAGTTATAGTCAACAAATTCTGTTTATTCAGTAAAGAGGGTAAAAAGTAAA
The DNA here is from genome assembly GCA_037127315.1 of Ascarosepion bandense. Taxonomy (NCBI): domain Eukaryota; kingdom Metazoa; phylum Mollusca; class Cephalopoda; order Sepiida; family Sepiidae; genus Ascarosepion; species Ascarosepion bandense. Next base: position 1,080,165 of record JBBBDQ010000496.1, read on the forward strand.
AAAATAAAGGTCTTTATGATTTACAAAAGATTGTCAGATTTAGGTTGGGAAGTTAATTGCTTCACACTCTCTCTCACGCAGACACACACACAGCCAAGTGGGCAAGCTCTTGGACAGTCACAAATGCTCAATAATGCAAGTTTTATGCAATATTAGAGTTTTGATAGAAGGAATGAAAAAACAATATTGGAATATATTCCAATATCCAGTGCCAAACAAAGAGTGAAGACATTAGGAAAAATAAGAGGGGGAGGGGAAAGAAATAGAAGAGAGAGAGAGGATAAAAAGGTTGGAGGGGAAAAAGGAGTTTTGAAGACATTCAGCAAAAATTGCCGGTTTTTCTCCTTTTAAATTCACAAATTGAGCACACACATTTCTGGGTGACAAGCATCACCGATTTATCATGCAATGCAAGGCACTGAGATCATTTTTGTTTAACATAGAAAATTTCAATAATTCACTTAAACTATTCTAAAACATCAACAGTTGTTGCTAAATCCAGAATCAAATATAAATTGACTGGCTATTTCTCTTCTTGATGAGAAGAAATAATTTACAGCTATTAACAAACATTTCCAATTACATATAGTTCTCAATATTTTTGGATGAATGAAAACTGGATTGTAAACTGCTTTTCACATTACAACAATCTCTTTAAAATGCAGGAAAAAAAAACTTTCTTAAGACTATCAAACAAGAGCCAATTTTTATCAATTGCTTGTTTTTTTTTTGTTTATTGTTTTATTTTAAAGCCACCTGAAGAAGGCTAGAGTGTACAATGACTGAAACATAAATATGGCAATAAAGATGAGAACAAGAGTCTGCACTATGCAAATAGTGCAAACAATTTATTATTGTTGGGATTTCTAAAAATAAGTAGAATTTCATCATTCTGATGAAGCCTGTGTGTTTATCAGTAATCATCAAAATTCTCAAAAACAAAAACTAGAAAAAATATACTTGCTTGAATAAGAATGTTTATAGTGATAGATGTAAAATGAACTGTTTTTATATTTTCATACTACTACAGTATAACCCAGATATAAGAGAGACCCGGATATGAGAGATTTTCTCTCGTCCCAAATTAGAGCCTGTGGTAATGTATATAAAATAGACCAAACCAGGATATAAGATAACGTTTATCCGGCCCTGACAACTCTCTTATATCAGGGTTACAGTGTACTAAATATTTTTTTTCATATTACAGTACTCTTGAACCCAATAATTTGATGGGATGCAATACAAGTAAAAAAAGCATTTCTTATATTTTAATTGAAAAATAGTCCAAGAAAAATGTAGCACCATTGACTAATTTTTCCTTCGTAAACACACACAGGCTATAATATTCAAAGTGTAGACATTTTTTTTTTTTTTTTTGTATAATCATCTAAAATTGGTGCTAATTACTTAAGACACACCTTGGGAGGGTGGGGAGAGAAATAACCTAACTTTGATTACATGAAAGCTGCTGCACACAAGTTGTATAGATTGTTGAAGATTTGGCTATTCAGCCGAGAGTAAATTAATAAATTTATGTTTCCTTTTAGATTATAATTTTATCCAAATTGAACTCAAATTTTACTGAGATTGTTTTGTAAATTGAGTGGGAAACAGTAGGTTGCAGTGACGTGAAGAGATATTTCATGCATCCAGTGAGGCACAAATGAAAAGGTCATGCAATTAGCCAGAGAGACCAGAATGAAGGTCATGGCGGGTGGGGGAAAAAAAAAATAAAAAAAAATAAAGTGGCCTTTAAAGTCAGAAAAAATCAAACAAGACTCAAGAAATCATCTGGAGAACAGGTAAAGAATTTTCATTTTTTATTGTTCATTTTTTGTGGATTTTACTTTTGTAATCAAATTGTTTGTCAAATTACTGACTTTCAAGAGGTCATCTTTAACAGAAAAGAAAAAATAATAATGCAAATCAGTTCATAAACAATTCAGTTAAACAACAATTGCATGAATTTATTTTAACAAGTATCTTTTATTTATTGAATAAACATTTTAACAATGACGCCATAAGGATTTGATTGATTTTTTTTTCTTTTTTTAAATTTGGGATACATAAAAAGTGTCTTTATAAATGAGAAATACATGACCAATATATGACCAGTCATTTGTTTTTTTAAACATAAATGATATTACTTTAATTTTTCTCTGAAAATTGAAAAATCTACAATCAACTTCTGCTCCTCCAAGAAAATTGTTGGGAGATAAATGTTAAAGCTTAATTATCAATTTTGTCACTAAATTTGCAACAAGTTTTATAAATTAGAAATCTGAATGAAAATTTTTTATATATATTAAATATAAAATTTATTAATCTTTTTAATATAAAATATAAATTTTATGTTTATAAAATATAATTTCTATTATAATAACGTATATACAAAATATAATTTTCATATATTATGAAAATTTTATAAATTTAATAGTGATCATTTTTTATGGAGGCAGGGTGGAGTAATGGACAACAGCTTGGAATAAAGATTATGTGCTAATATCCTTGGGAAAGGCATGAACCTATTTCTTCTTTCTTATTATGTGTACTTATAAGAAGGCATGATAGTGTAATGGATTGCAGCTCGGATTGAGAAATCAGAGAGTTGAGTTCAAATTCCAGTCAGATTCATTACATTCACTTATGTGCTAATATCCTTGGGAAAGGCATGAATCCATCTCTTCTTTCTTATTATTATGTGTACTTATAAGAAGGCATGAACGAATAATGGATTGCAGCTCGGATTGAGAAATCGGAAAGTTGAGTTCAAATTCCAGTCAGATTCATTACATTCACTTATGTGCTAATATCCTTGGGAAAGGTACGAATCCATCTCTTCTCTCCCAAGCTATGGATAAAAAAGCAAGAGAAACTGGGTTCTATAGCCTTGGATGGCAACTAGTTTAGGAGAAGGAAAATTGAATTCAAATCAGCCTGGAGAGGATTGGGCACCGTCAGGCTGTTGTGCCCAAAGAAATACTAATGCGGCTGCAGTACATGTGCTCCCACTATGACTCTAATGAGTCACGGAATATCTGGATATAGATTTGGGCTTCTAATTATCACTTTTGTCAATTTGCAACAGGTTTTATAAATCAAAAATTTATTTTTAATGGAAATGTAAACCAAAACTTTTAAGACATAAGTAAAAAATTTTCAGAAAAATCTATTGCAGTATTAAAACATAAAATGTGTGCGCTTCTGAAAGTGGTCTCTTCAAAAAGGTCATCTGTAAAATTATTGGGTTGAAATTTGGGCCCTGGTCTCTTATAACAATACAAAAAAAAATAAATAAATAAATAAAAAGGGATATGAATGTTGGAAAATATTGAATATAAGGTAAATGCCTAAAATGACATATTGTGTGAAAGATATTTTCATCATGATTTAATTCAAGAATAGTAAACTGTAGCACAAATTATAAAATCTTTGCACTTTGGTTTTAACAATTAGAAATTTCTGCAGTTGTCCTGCATCTATATCAGGATCATCTCCATTGCAATATAATTTAGAGATATGCATTAATCTTGAAACATTTTATTAAGATTTTACAAACAAGTTGATTACAGTCGTAAACGGGTAAAGGTTTTGTTTCCCTCCCATCCCTCGAGTGCAATGCTGCATACAACAACCATTGGCAGTGAGAGAATGAATAGCAGCACCCCCGACTCTACCAGATTTAATTATTCAACAGTACAAATGATTGAAGCAAAAGTGTGTGTGTGTGTTTGTTTGTATATGCATGTACGCACATTAAGAAGTAGATGTGTGCACACACAGGTAAGAATCAAATGCTACAAGACAATCGATGGTTGGGGATGGGAGCAGAGAAGCCAAAAATTGACCTGACTACACAACTTTACCTCAAGTCTCATTTTTTTCTGAAATAAACACAGCAATTTCGCATGTAAACTTTAAAAGAATGTTTGAAAAATACAAAGAAAAGATAAACAAAAATAGCATTTTTGAGATCAATCAAGTTGAATAATAAACAAACACGAATAATTTTTTTGCGAAATGAACAAGAATATACAAAAATATCCCAATTTCAAAGCAGACTGATTATAAATTAAAAGTTCCATTTTACAATCTTGTATCCCTCAGATCGCTAGAAAAGATTTTTTTTTGAATGGATACAGAGTTTACTGACAAAAATGTATACAGACTTCAGTAAAGGAGAAACTTATACAGATATTGTAATACTAAATTTATTCAGACATCATAAGTTTAATATAAATTTCTTTTGGACTCTACAAGCACAAAAGATGCTCAGAATAGTGTTCTCTAGCTTTCAGGTATTTATTAGTATGGCAAATTACTGCTGGAACATTGACCAAAGTGCCCAGTGGAATTGCTGTACAAGCATTTTCAATTTCTTGTCTAAGGGCCTCTAATATAATCAATTTTCTGTAATACATACACAACATCCTTTAGGATCCCCCATAGGTAAAAATCTGTAGGTGTTAAATCAAGAGAACATGGTGGGGTGGAATTGACTATATCTCTTCATCTTAGCCATTGTCTGTTAAAATTTTCATTCTTAAGCTTGCATATCTTGCTGATAACGTAGCAGTGCAACATCTTGTTGAAAAAAAAAAAAATTTAAAAAATCATTTTCATAAAGATCATGTATGACAGTGTTATTGCAATTTGATAAAACTGCCAAAGACAAATCTTTCCTTTTCTGAAGTGTGTATACATTTTTTTGGCAAACTATGTATAAATAAATAAAAGCAGCAATAATTCATCTAAACAAGTTTTGTTAAATTCAACTCACAAGATGTTTAATGACAGAGACAGTAGAAAATACTTTAAAAATTGCAAAAGATGCAAAAAGATTAAATAGACAAACCTTGTCACTTGAATTTCATAAAACTTGTTTGTAAATATGAAATATTTTTTTTTGTCATGACAGAAAGTTACTTTGAATCAAGAATTTTAAACTAAGTTTGGAAAAAGCAAAAAAAAAAAAACAATAGCTATCAACCTTTGTGAATGGTGAACATAAATTGTGATAAGGACGGAATTTTGCTGCATATTTTAAAGATAGGAAGAAAAGAGTTGATTTAATTTTGGATTTGAGGAATTTTAATCCAAGCAAGAATTTCATAAATTTGGTTATCTTTTTTTTTTAGCACAAATGGAGATGGAAACTTTTTTTTTAGAAAACATCTATACATAAAGTGTTCATCCATATAAGTGCCAACATCAATAAAACTAAATCTGGTTTTGATATAAAATAGAGAAAATATTGGGTTCCATCCTGCATTTCTTTAGAAAGCAGCAATCCACTTAGTTATGATTAAGGTGAAAGGGTAAACTGTGTTTTTGTTATTTCTCTGCTTTGATATCAGGTTGTGAAATCCAAAATAGTTTTTGAAACAAGAAACATTTTTAAATTAGCCTTCCTGAATTTTTGTCATGTAAGAAATTTTGGTCAACCTGGAAAAGTAAAATTGAGATAACATGACAGGAATTGATCATCACAGCCAATACCAAAATAGACTAAAATAAAAAGAAAAAAAATTCTTTTTTTTCCCAATATAAAGAGTGCATAGAAATGACCAATAAAAAAGTATTTCTAGTGTAAAGAGAGGAAAAAAAAAAAAAAAAAATTTAAGCAATTATGAAAAAAAATTCTGAATTGAAAAGAAAAGAAATGTGATGTGATTCATAGAAAACAGAAAAGAAAATGAAAACTAAACATTTTGACCAAAATAGAAAGCAAAACAAGAAAAAGCACATTAAGTCTTTCAACACGAATTGGGAAGATAATGAGTTTACAGTATAAATATAGTTACATAAGGAATAAACAATGACAAGGGTAGATGTGAACTAATACATATATATATATATATATATATATATATATATATAATCTTATACACACAGACATAGAGAGGATGGCACATATATTCTACAGACAGAGGGTTGAGAAAAATGAGAAAACACAGGATTGTGTCTATAGCAATGCAAACCCAAGAAGCCATGGGGGGAAAGAAAAAACAAAGAAAAAAAAAGAAAAAAAAAAAGTTAAATATTTGGTGCCAATAGAAAAAAGAAATCTATTTTAATTGTTTCTTTTACAATAAATATTTGTGTAATGTTTGTTTGTTTTTTTAATGTCATAATTTTGTGTTTTAATACAATTCACAAAATTTGTTGTACTTTCTCCCTAGTAATTTTATCTTCAGTATTTCACTTTAAACAACATGTAACTTTTGACCGAACAAATTTGAATAGTTTCACTTTTCATTCGCTATTGTTCTACTAGCCTTTCAGTATGTTTTTCAATGCTATAGATTATATATCAATACGAGCAGGAAAGCCTGGCGTTGCTCGGGTGTAATGAAAGCTTTAATCCATGGTCCTGGAGCTCAGACTCTTTGGACGTTGGCACGAAAGACTAAAAAGCAACAGTTGTTTCCAGTTAAAGCAAAACCGTAGACTGAAAGAAAAATGAATGGATGTAAGTCAAATTTTGATTTCCTGGTATCGATATCAAATTTTCTGCACTATTGTAAGAACTGCAACCTTGAAACTTCTGAATATCGTTTCTTATGTCTTTGTCTATGAGTGTATCAAATTTGATTAAAATCAGACCACTCCTTCTATAACCCGATTTTTTTCGATTATTGATTTTCGATATTGATCGGGGGTACCTCGACACAAAACCTATCTAAGAACACTCGCAGACGCTTATAGTACAACTGTGTAAATTTTCAAGAAAATCGGTTCACCCGTTTCAGAGTCTATAGGTAACGGATACACATATACAAATTTCCATTTATAAATAAGTTTAGATAAATTATTATAATATTGGTAACTGCCAAAAAAAAAAAAAAAGAAAAAAAGAAGTCTATCAGACTGCTTAAGGGTATTATTATTTACAATTATTCAATTAAATTTTCAATTTTTAATCTATAGATAAATTAATGACTGCAAATGAGTTTATGTAGATGAAACTTATTTAGTATCTTTAAAAATCAACATGGATAATCTTACAATTTTTTTAATTCTCTTTACTCTGCATCTTTCATTGTAATGGTATTAGACATTTACATCTAAATAACAATTTCAATTGACTTATATCTAACTTATGCATTTAAATAACCCTTGATAACTAATTGGGAAGATGGCTGATCATGTTAGATGAAGACAATTAGTTCTAAAGTCCATTTGATAACATTAAGTTAAAAACAAATACTAAGAATTATTTCAATTAATATTAATTTGAAATTTCAGCTATAATTTAGTAATTTCTATGAATTACAAACTAAAATTCAATGATGATCTAATATATTTCAAATATGTTTTCTTTTTTTTTAAAATGCCACTTTTTACATTTCAAAATTATCAAAGAATCTTTAAATCATTCCTGTAAAGTTTTTGTAATTACATAATTATATATATATATATATATATATATATATATATATATTTATTTTCTTATGATATTTATATCATTAATATTTATAATTAGATATTAAGGTTTTGTAATTACATTGATATCAAAGCATATCATAAATTTTATTTACAAAAAATACGCAGTTTTATAACACACTGGTTATTTATTGGCAAAAAATAATTTTAGTAGTTCCATTAAAGATAGTCACAATTTTGTAAATTATCATAGTAAACACTGAATATTTAATTTGTTCCTGTATAAAATATAAGGAGTACCCGAGGGTCGGATTCAGATGAAGAGAAGCCCTAGGCTATTCCATTTATGAGGCAAACTCTAAATCCCCTGTTCCCATGAGTAGAGGAAAAATGGAAAAGTGTTAAATTAAACAATTCGAGAAAAGCCAAGGATGATGACAGATGTCTAAAATTACTGAAGGGTTATTTAGAGTCTACATTGCATTATGTCAGCATATGTAAGAAAGGCCAATGATGGTGTCAAAAATATTAACTAGAGGCCCTCTAGATTTGGAGGCTCTAGGTTTCAGCTTGCTAAACCCATAGGTTTAAAATTACTGAAGGATTATTTAGAGCCTACAGTTCATTATGACAGGATGTGTAAGGTGATTTTCTAAATGTAGCTTAGATTTTGCACAATGCCGAAGGGATGGGGCACCCAGTAAGGATTGAACTCACTATTCAGTCATAATTGATGTAGTGAGACAAGCTTCCCAGCCATTACACCATGCCAGAGTACACGGCATCAAAAATATACACCTTGGTTGAAGGCTCCCTAAATTTGGAGACCTTAAATTTCAGCCTGCTAAGCCTATAGGTAAATCTGGTATTGGGGTACTCACTGACCCAAGAGATCAAAACAAGCTATTTGTACTGATTAGACAGTGTTCTAGTTCAAACTGATGCATAATAATGAATACGTTTAATCAGGTGGAATGAATAAAACAAAACTGAAATTTTGATTATCCTACTTTCTGGTTATCACATGGTGACATGACTTTCACACCTAATAATTGGTAGGTCTATATCTGAAATGCTGTTTATAGTCAACATTTATATTCTAGAGCTTTAGAAAAAAAAGCTTTGACGTGTAACAGATAGTGGATTGGAATGAGTACTTGAAGAGCCATGTTCGAATTCCATTTACACGCAAATACTCTTGGAAAAGGCATGAATTAATCTCTTCTCCTCTCTAGCTATGGGTTAAACAATAATACTTATATTTTTAAAAAAATCATCATCTACCAAAATTTGCTAATACAAAAAAGAAAAAAAATTTACAATCCAAAATAAGTTTTGGCTTTAAATAACCAGGAAGTGTTGATAAGTCATAAAAAACAAATCCATGAATGGAACCTTAGAAAAAGGTATGACTTTTGCTATTTTATGCCCTAATGTTAGTCCTAGATATAATACCGTCACTGGTCTATCATAGTATGTAAGCAAGGAGGAGTATTTGGATAATACTTTTTTTCTTTCAGTTAATACCAAATAAATCTCTTAATCCTTATATTAGAGTTTGGAGATTTTTAATAAATTAGGTTGCATAATTAGATTTTTCTGTGTTAATTAATTTCATTTTAATATTATTAAACCTTTATCAATTTTGTAAAAAAACAATTTTTGAGCAAACTTGGATCGTGGTTTAATTTGTTTTGAGACATATCAACACCTTAATGCCGCAAGATTTTTAGGATAGGTTTGTATGAATAGAATATGTATTCTTTGTAAGAAATCAGCTTCTAGATCAGATTTCATTGACATATTTTTGTAAAGAGGGTATTTGTTGAGTCAAATGTATTGCTAGAAAATTTTTTTAAAAATTTTATTCAAAAATGGTATTTTTACTATAAAAAAATCTATTTTTATGCTCTCATTGTATATTGACCCCGATTCGGTGGTTAACTATTTGCCCATACTTGGGTCCCTAAGAGGTGCTACTACCATGGGTCAGTGTGAACCTGTGAACAACAGTAAGTAAGAGGGGGTTCCATGCACCTCAAAACCTGATCAGAGGCCTTGTTGCCAGATGAAGTTTATAATTATACCCAGGACATAGAGTGGACCCGAGAACAAAAGAAATTAAAAGCTGGTTCCAGGCTCTTCACAACCTCCTACTCAGAGGCCTTGCTGCCAGATGAAGTTTATTGTCATTACCAGGACCAACCCCAGTTTAAGGGTTAACTATTTGCTTATAGCTGGGACCCTAACAAGTGCTACCACTCTAGGTCAGGGTGGACCTTGGAACAGCAGCAATTAACAGGTGTTGCATCTTCCTCAAAACCTCCCCATCAGAGGCCTTGCTGTCATGCAGTTTTTTTGTCACACTCAGGACCACTGGAACTTCGTGCCCACAAAAAAACGGAAAAGCAAAAGGACAGTTTTTCACTTGACACCACTATTATTTTGACTATCTTCACTCTTTTGGCTATGTTCTTTATCTATCTTGTTTAAGGATGATTTTTTGTTTTTTAGCAGACATTTTGAAAATAGTTAAAGATACAGAGAAGTTCTGGAAAGATATCTAAAATAAAAGATGGTCATAGGGTTACACTCTCAATATGCAGCAGAGCATTGTGGGAAGGAAAGGAAAATAAATTGTGTGTGTGTGTGTGTGTGTATATGTGCATGAGAGAGACAGAGAGAGTGAGTGAGTAAGGAAAAAAAAAAAAAAAAAAAAAATGCAAAATAACCCAAAACTATTAAGGCAAAAACAGTCCAATATTTGAATGCTACACTATTACAAAAAGGCCTTTTATTTTATTTTATTTTTTTCAAATAATATCTGATAATACTTGTAGACATTTTGATGTCAAGGAAAAGTCAATGCTAATTAACCAAGTCATCATTCAGTTAGAATTAACAATAAAAGGTCAAAAGAGTTTATAAGAATTTCATTCTTAGCATTCTTCATGTGACATGAGCTTAGTGAAAAGTTTGTCCTGCAAATTGCAAGTGCATTCAAACCAGTGAGATTCAAATTTGTGCTTTTGTTGTCTCGTCTTGTTATGGCAACAGAAAACAATCTGAATTGAAACAAACTGAGTTTACTGCAGTTGTGGGGGAGGTTCTCGAAAGAATTCAGTAAAATACGTATTTGAAAATGAAAATTAATATCCAGTAAATTTAAGAAATTCAGAAATATCATTATTTCAAATCTTTAGGGTAAAGGTGCAAGAGTAGGAACGGACAGTGGAAGTAGAGATGCCAGGGTGCTGTCCTATTAAAAATGAATTCCCCAAAGCCGCTCTTGTTTACATTTGATTATATAATCGAGAGAAGAATGGCACGTTTATGCACTGTTCTTAGTTATCTTTTATTGTTAACTAAAATTTTGTGGAGTGTTGGTTTTTGTGTTTTTCATGACACTAAAAAGACTCAGAATATTATCAAAAATTATTAAAACTGACCTTTTCACAATATAGTAACATGCAAACATTAAAAACATTGAGAGAAACTATGGAAATTGCAATAAAAAGGAGGAGATTGGAGAGGTGAGCAGCTTACCATAGCTCGGCTATTCCATGAAGCATAATACTTGAGTAAACAACAAAAGGTTGAGTTAGTTGTTGACCAAACAAACAAGTGAGAGAAAGAGAGAGAAATTCGACACATGAATGGCAAAAGAAGTGGCCAAGCCACAAAAAAAAAAAAAAAATAAAAAATAAAAAGAAAAAAGAAGCAGAATAAATCATTATGAAATGAAACTGGTTGTGAAAAACAAAAATCTATCTTGCATTTTATTGTTAGAATATAATTTAATATCTTAATATCAACAAGAGAAAAAATTGAAAGGTATTAATGGATGTAAGCCCCCCCACCCCCCCCAAAAAAAATTCAAATTATTTGTCTTATTTTTTTGTACTTGTTATCTTTAAAAATTGGTACAAATGTTTCAAATAAGTCTCCATAAAAAAAAAAAAAAAAATTGTTGATGTGGGTGTGAAGTTGTTATGAAATGTAAACATTAACTAACCATTTTTAACAGAGTTTATGTTTTGAAATAAGGATTGTAAAAAAATGCAAGAAAAACTTAAAGGATATTATATATATATATATATCCTGGGTTAAAAAGCAATCAGAGTCTAATCATACTGATGAGCTGTGATACAGCGAAACAGATCTTAACACATCATCTAAATTGGTTATTGACTATAATTTGTTTTGACAGGCAAATATACCTATCTCTTCAGACAAACGATTTCATTGAAACTCATTGAATTTATTATGTCGCTTGATGAAACCATGGCAGCATAACTGGCTGGTCTTCCCTATATATATATATATATATATATATATATATATATATATAACATCGAATCCTTGGCATTTTGTAAGGTAAATTCCAATGGCGACAAACTCCAAATAGCAATAAATTTTAACATTGAGTTCTAACTTTAACATAGTAATATAATCAAGAAAAAAGTTTGGATATTTTACAAATCCATGGGTAATAAATATTTCACGACCAAACTGCTCTTCAGACCCAAATCATACAACAGTATGATTTTAAACGTTTTAAACATTCACTGTTGCATTATTTTAAATATTCACTGTTGTATGATTTGGGTCTGAAAAGTGGTTTGGTCGTGAAATATTTATTACCCATGGATTTGTAAAATATCCAAACTTTTTTTCTTGAACACACACACACACACATATATATATATATATATATATATATATATATATATATATATACACTAAGAATGAATACGTATGTTTCTTACTGTCTGATGCAACTCTTTCAGAATTTGTGCTTGACAATCACTGTCTGCATGAAACTCAGAATTGCATCGAACAGTGAAGAACAAATATATATTTATTTTAGGTATAAATTGTGGCTGTTATTTTACGCCAAGCACTGTGTGATATATATATATGTATATATATATTTTCATACACACACACACGTGCATGTGTGTATGTTAAAATTGACTAGTTTCCCACTGTTAAGATATTATGACCTTCCTACTATAATAAAGACCATTGTGTGTGTGTGTGTGTGTGTGTGTGTGTGTGTATATTTCTCTTTCTGTCACACTCATGGAAATAGAGAAAGAGAGAGAGAGAGACAATAGCAAAGCAGTGTCGATCAGTTCATTCTCTTTACTTTCAGCTATTGAACTTTGCTACCAGTTGTGAAAGCTCTTGCTGCATGTTTATTCTTTAACAGTGCCTTATTTTGTTTTTTTGCATTGATTATGTCATCTTGTACTGAAGAATATATATATATATATATATATATATATATATATATATATATATATATATTAAAAAAGGATTTTGCTCTGTAATATCTTATTACATGGAGCTCTCTTCCTGTATCATTTTTTAATATTAAAATAAATTTTTAATATTAATTAGGATCGGGTTTTTTGGAATTTACCTTCCTGCTTTTTTCCCTTGGATTGAAGTATCTGAATTAAAATATATATATATATATATATATATATATATATATTCTCTATTATAAAAAAAACTGTTGTATATGTGTGTATATAATAATCTTCTCAAATATTTTGCTATCATTGTTGACAGCAGCGGTATATATATATATATATATATATATATATATATATCCAAGTGAATAAAGAACGAAGAAAGTATTAACAAAGTTCAAAACATTAATTTAAAACAGTGCTCAATATAGAAACAGAGCAATGAATATTTATTATAAGTTATATAATATATAATAAATAATAAAAAAAAATAATAATTATATTAATATATTATTATTATTAAATAATAGTAAATAATAATATTATTATTAAATAATAGTAAAATATATTATTATATATTATTATAATAATATATTATTATAATATAATAATAATTATATCATGTTTTTTAATAGTAATAATTATATTATAATAAATAAATAAATATACATTCCGTTTGTAATTCAGTTATTACGTCACCTAGGTTTCTAAAAAAAAAAAAAAAAAATACACCTTATGTGAGCGTTCTTAAAGAAAACGGTAAAATCAGTTATTGCAAATCGCCTAAAGACACCACTCATGGTAGAAACCTAGGTCATTTACAAATGGAAAATATTCAAAAGTTCTACAATATAACTGCATTGAACACTTTTTAATACAAATGTGAACTGGTCTAATCTTATGACCAGAAACTAAGTAATTAAACTATATATATATATATATATATATATATATATATATATATATATATACACACACACTAGGGTAGCAATCTTTCTTTAAGTCTATTTTTTTTATATCTTGTCAGCCGTATTCAACAAAGGACACACACATACTTGTGGATCTCCCTTCTGGTCTCTTGCTTTGTGCTCAACATTGTTCTTTAAAAATTTAGATGCAATGTCAGTTGCTATCTTCTGCTTTCTTGATTCATATTCTTTTACCGTTATCTCTTCTTAATAGAAGTTTTTTCACATTCTCTTACTCAGTAACCCCTTGCATTGTAGTGGCTTTATTGCCTTACTTAAGGCGAAATGATTAAAATATATTTCATGTAATAGATGAATGTATGACCTGCTAAAGAACAGAGATAGTATTATGTAAAAAAAAATGTTTGAGAAAATCGATATAAACTTATTCAATAATGGTGATCACAAAATTCTTTATGAAAGTCTTTAACCCATTGAGCCCACTGTACTGGTTTAATGATCCACTATCTGATCACCAAGACAATTAAACAGCCTAACTTACAAAGAAGACAAGGGCATTCATATGAGCAACTTTGTACAAGCCATTTGCTGCTTTTCACTGTTGATTTATCTGGTTATACAGCGAATTCTGAAATTGGGAAATTAAGCCAAAATGTCCAGGTCACAGGGTTCAACAGGTTATGTTCATAAATTATATAAATGGCAGTATTTTACAAAGAATCAAAAATAATCCATTGGAGTAAAAGATTTAGAGAGTTTTTGCTAATATATTAAATGAAATGAAAAAAAAAAAAAAAAATACATGAAATTATCACTATAAGAAGAATTTAAAATTATTCTTTGTGAAAACCATTATTGAATTATGAATTTGAACTAATAAAGTAGGATATTCATTCCAAGAGTGGGTTAATGACAGATTAGATTTTGCAATATCTACATTAATAAGGTTAAAAAAAAAAAAAAAAAATCCTTCAGCAGAAATTAAAATTACTATTTTGGTACAGTATAAGCATCATAGGAATAAAAGTATAGCTTCAAAATAATGTTACCAAAATATGTATTAGGCATTTTTATGGAGAAAATATAAGATCTAATAACAATGGTAAACAATTGTTTTAATTTCTGATTAGTTACAAGAGAAACAAGCCTTTATTAACAATTCTCTCTTGTAATATATATTATTTGTAATTGTTAATCAAAAGGATGTATATTTTATCAAGCAAGAAAGTAACCAATTATTACACCATGCCAAAATTACAGATATGGAACAGAGAATTAAGCAGGAGGTTAGGAAAGTTATAAGAAAAAAGAAATTGTAAAATTATTACATTGATTCGTCTTTAATGATGGAATCACTTTAAGTTATCTCCCTTGTAAGTTATTTTTATTACATATTTCAAGGGGGGGGGAAGAAAAAAGAAAAAAAAATACAAATAAATAATAAAAGCTTAAACTTTACACAGTAAAGAACTTTTATGGAAACTGAGAAAGGGTGGCATCTTACCTCTTGGTGAGAACTTGCAGGATTCGTCAGATTCTGACAAGCTGTCTGGATGGCCTGATTCGCTCTTGCAAATTGCGACTGGTCAACCAGACCAGGGTGCCCAGGTTCTGATGCAGGATCTGCAATTCCTACCAGATAAGCAGACTGAAAAATATCCAAAGAATGAAATGATAATGTAAAAAAAGAGTTACATGTCATTTGATGACAAGTTTAAATCCCGTAAGTGAATATTTTCTCCTCTGACTACCTTGTATTAAACAAGAAAAACACATTTAACAAGAAAACAAAGCTTCCCTTGACACATTAAAATGGTCTTTAAATTGAAATCTATCTTTGCATACAGTTACAAACCATTCCAAACATGATGCCATGTGTATTTTTATTAGAATCATAACATTTAAAGATAGAAAAAAAAATGCAAAGATGAAGTTAATAATTAGAATTATAGATTTAAAAAAAAAAAAAAAAAAAAAAAAAAAAAACTAAGATGAGGCTAAT
The DNA here is from genome assembly GCA_037127315.1 of Ascarosepion bandense. Taxonomy (NCBI): domain Eukaryota; kingdom Metazoa; phylum Mollusca; class Cephalopoda; order Sepiida; family Sepiidae; genus Ascarosepion; species Ascarosepion bandense. The sequence continues at coordinate 1,095,743 of JBBBDQ010000496.1, forward strand.
TAGAAATTATAGAATATAAAGAAAGAAAAAAAAATGCTAAGATGGAATACTGAAGAGATTTCAGAATTACCATCTTTCCATATTTATTCAATGCTTAATGACAACTGTATATCTTCAAAGAGTCAGTCAGTTAAGTGCCATACATGATAAACGCTTTAAGCGATCATGTCTCAAAAGAGACATGACTGACTGGGCGTAAGATTATCCTGCAGTAACTTGCCACTGCTTTCTGCGATAGATTGGTTGCTTACCAAGACTATAGAACCCAATCTGCCCTGTTATTTAACCAATAACTGAGGGAAGAGACGGATTAATACCTTTCCTAAGGGTATTTGTGCGTAGGTTAATGCAAGGGATTCAACTGGAATTTGAACTCTGCACTCTGATTTGTCGTTCTGAGTTGATATCCACTGCACCACCATGCACATCCAAAGAGTACTATGTTCAAAAAGGAAAACTCCCAAATTATTTCTCTATGGAATTAACTTTTAGGAAATCAGCAGTGGAAAGTGTCCTTGATTATGTAATAGCCACTTCATAACTAACAAACATTTTCAACACCATCTGTATGGGGTTTAAGTTTTACTGGAGGTTATCTTTGAATAAGGTCCTTAATCTTCAAAACTTTTTGTCAATGAAAAGAAGACAAGTAAAAACAATTAACTGATGTGATTTGAAAAGATTTTACCCACCTGTGCCGCAGCCTCAGTCAAGCCATTAACAGATGAAGAGAAACTTTTTACAGCTTCACAGAAGCCGTCAATATCTGTTTTCTTGGCATCATTTGATATGCCAGTCATAGCATCCCCAAGAGTCTATAAAAACAACATTAATAGATTTGTGTTAATTGTTCTTTAAAAATAATTCTGCACTCAAAAAAAAAAAAAAAAAAAAAAAAAAAAAAAAAAAAAAACACGCACAAAGAGCATTTTAATTAAGAAGTATTTAATAGGCAATTTTTCTTTTTGAGAAATTTAGATTAAAAATCAAAAAGTAAATTGAATATTCATGTATATAAATTGATTTTATTGGAAAATTAATAAAACATCAACCATCTCCAGGTTACTACTATCAGAAAACTTTAAACATTTAAATAAATTGGATCAATTAAATATTTTTTCTTCATTAATTTCTATAAGGTCGCAAAGAACGGTTCTGTAAGCTCGCGAAGAACGGTTCTGTAAGGTCGCGAAGAATGCCTGTGTATCATTGAATTTGGTATAAAGCCTTTTGCTTTATCTATTACAACAACTTTTTGTGAAAGAAATATTTACAACTTATAAATTTGAAGATTTGACATTAATAATTTTATGGGACAAGTTGTTAAAAACATTTTTTTAAAATTTTAGATATTTTCACTTTTCTACAAAAAGAATTTCAGACATGATGTATAACAAACACAAAATAATCATATTTAATAAAATTTTTTTATGAATAAATTTGAATGTTTTTTTTAAGAATTACTGATGTAAAAACCGTATTTAACTTTGAACTAATTGTAATGAAATGAGTTTGATATATAAATCATCAATATAATTCATGTTTTAAAATGTTCCTTAGATACCACAAGTTAAAGTATAATCTAAAACTAACCTACCAATGAAATAAATTATGAATTTAGTTTTAGATTACTACATGATCAAAAGTCTAATTTTTTGTTTTAAAGTAATTTCTTTCTCAAATATTCAGGTTTTTGAAAAAGCAAAAATTTTCATATTTTGAATCTGCAATCTAATGTCATAAAAAAAATTGAAGAATTTACAAGACAATGATATGGAATTACTCCGTAGTTATTCATAGGACCAAAATATCAGACACACTTAACTAGAGAAAGATATTGATTAGATATAATAAAGATATAATAGTGGAATCAAAAATAAGATAAAAGGACAAGTATAATGATCTAAATACACTTTAAAATATTAGAATCATAATAAAAATAAATGAAGCAAAAAAAAAAAAATGAATAAAAATACCAGGTTCAATTAATTAAAATAATATCTGCATATAAACAAATTGATTAAAGATATATAGACAAGTGTATAAAGGAGATAAATTTTATGAGATGCATGCAACAACAACTACAAAAAAAAAAAAATGAATATTCCAGTCTATGTAATAATAGAATCAGACGACAGCATTTTTCTTTTTGAGAAACATGGCCAGAAAACTTCAAATAACTCCACATATTAAAACCATATTTAGATAAATAAAATAAAGGATTTCTCTGACAATTTTTATGTCAAATTTTGAATTTAAACATGATTCTTTTGCAAAAAGAAAACTTAGTCCTTATTCTGTAAACAAATTTTGGTATCTTGAAGTTTTCTATAGAGTAAAGAAAAACATCTATGTAGAACATGACAAAAAAAGCATTTAAAAATTTGGTAACACAGAAATTAACCACTAAAACTCAAAACAGAATAAAATTTGGTTTCTGACTTCTGAGCTTACCTGCAGTTCCTTAGATGAGAATGTCTGTTGGCAAATGGAATGTACGGAAAGAAATAATCAACAGACATAATATTTGCTTTGAAAATTTTCACAAATTATAAACCATCATCAAAGGTAATTAGAATTTTTTAGGAAGAAAAAAAAAAATGGAAATAGAAAAAAAAAACTGGAAGTTATTTAACCTGTTTTAGATATATATATATATATATATATAAAAATATTGTGTTTGGAGCACAGAGTTACAAAACTGTTTCTTTCTTAACTCAAGTCTATATACAAGGATCACTCAATAAATAAGGTGAATTTTTCGGTATAAGTACTTCTAATACGGATACTTTTAAAAAAATTTTTTTTTTCCTTATCTTTTTTTAAAGGGATTTAATTTTTTTTGCAGATTGAAAAAAAACTTTGAGAGCTTTGGAGATTAACAAAGATGGACGACCAAGAAGCATGCTCCAGGATTGAACAGAGGTCAGTTATCAAGTTTTTGGTTGCTGAAGGGTGCAAACCAGTTGAAATTCATAGAATCTCAACTGTGTATGGTGCCAAATGTTTCAGCCGAAACAATATCTACAAGTGGGCTAAATTGTTTCAAGAAGGATGGAGCAGTGTTGAGGATGAAGACAGGCCTGGGAGGCCTACAGAAGTGAGGTCTCCTGAGGTGATTGAATCAGACAATGACCTCATTCAGTCTGACAGTGGATGACATTGCAAGGACTTTGAGCCTATCAGTTGGGACAGCACACAAAATTGTCCATGATGACCTTGCCTACTCTCAAGTCAGCTGCTGGTGGGTGCCAAAGATGCTTACTGCAGAGCACAAACAACAAGCTGGGCTGTGAACTGCTCCCTCATCCCCCTTGCAGCCCAGACCTTGCCCCTTCAGATTTTCACCTGTTTTGTCCCTTGAAAGCGTTCACGAGAGGCATAAAGTTTGAAAGTGACAATGAAGTCAAAAGTGCTGTGAGCGATTGGCTGAGACATCAGTCCAAAGATTTTTACACTGAGAGAATACGGAAGCTTGTGCGCAGATGGGAAAAGTGTGTGACACTGCTGGGAGACTACGTTAAAAAAAAAAAAGTAAGTAAGCTTCTATCTGTATTAGAAGTCCTTATACCAAAAAATTCACCTTATTTATTGAATGACCCTCGTATTTAAGCAGATGATTTTGCAAGTCATCTCCACCTCCTGTATACCTTGGGACACATGAAAGACTTTTGGAGCATCTTGAAATTGACTTTCTCCTTGTGCACTCTCAAACCTGCAAATTTTATCACAAAACTGATATAAGTAACTTGCAGATCTGTCAGTAAGGAGATTCCTATAGTTCACATTAGACCGATGATTTTTATGCGACCTTTGATGACTAGCAAATCTAACACGAGATTGAACCATCAAGAAGTTGTTACATACAAACTCAGAATGAATATCTCCTGAGATTGAACCTGTTGTGGAGTAAATAAGACACCCCTGGCAACAAAATTAAACGCCTTAAATAAAGAACTCAGAGTTCAGAGACAGTGTTTGTTAGAGTACCATTGGAGTCAGTCAAGGCATAAGCATTTGTAGAGAGTTATAACAGTGGCAGAAAAAGAAAAATTAATCCATGTTTCAGATAGTGAAGGTTACATTTCGGCAGCAACTGCTCCTTTAAAAATTCAAAATGTTATAAGTTTGGAAAAGTAGGACAAAAAAGTCACACTGTATTTAGACATACAGTGTGACTTTTTTGTCCTACTTTTCCAAACTTATAACATTTTGAATTTTTAAAGGAGCAGTTGCCGCCGAAATGTAACCAAGGGAAAGTTCGTAGACAAAAAAATTTTGTACATAGCATTGAGAAGGAAAAGACATTTGCAGAAAACCAAAGAAAATTTCCATGTGAAAATGCTACTAGATGCTGGTAGTTATATCACACAATCAACTAAGCCACATGGAAAGTAAACAGAAAACTTATATTAAAAAAAAAAGGCACTTGGTGTGAGAGGTGAGAAATTAATTGTTATTGGTGAAATGACTTAAAATGATTTATTTTGTAACAAGTGTGTAAAAGCTAAGGCTTATGTGTTAAAAAATACTAAAAATTTATTCGGTACTGACTGGATGGAATTATTCAAGTTATGGGATTTATCTATAAAGATTTATTACAAAAATATAAGTAGACAAGTGCCCAGTTTAAAAATGCAATGTGAAAAATTTAAAAGAAGAATTGAAAAAATGTTTTCTGGTTATTGTCAGATGAGCTGGGTCAGTGTTCCAAAGTCAAAGCAAAATTTTAAGTGAAAAAAGGTTAACACTAGTATTTAAACCAAAATGTAGTATACCATTCACAGCATTAGATCAAGTCAACAAAAAAACTTTTTCAAACTTGAAAAAAAAATGGATGTAACTGAAAAAATTGACCATCCAAAATGGGCAGCACCAATAGCATATAACAAAAAAAAAACAAACAAAAAAAACAAAAAAAAAAAACAAACTTTGTGCTGATTTTTCAACTGGCTTAAACAAATGTTTAGAATCACATAATGATCCATTATCAAGTCCAGAGAATATTTTGCGAAATTAAATGATGGAAAATTTTTTTCTAAGCTGGATCTTTCTGAGGCGATATGCAAAATACAAAAAAAAGTATGTGAATGAAAGAAGAAAAACATATGGTTAAAGGCAAAAAAAGAGAACACAAAAGACATTTGAATCAGTTAAAGAAAAGATGTATTGAAAAAAGAACTGTAAGGAAGGAAGAACCTCTGCAAGTATTGTACGAGATATTTAACATACCAAAACCCTAAAAATCTGTTGAACATGTAAGTAGGAGTACCAGAAAAGGATGTACAGAAAAGCTAGTGGTTGACTCAAAACAAAAGAAATACAAAGTTCAGTATGTGGCAAACTTTCCAGGAGGAGAGTGTGAATACTAAAAAATAAAAAAGATCAAAAACTGGGGGGGGGGTGTTGTGGAGTAAATAAGACACCCCTGGTGATATCAACAAAATAAGCAAGACTCCTGCAATAAAGAACTCAAGCAGAGTTCAGATAGAATGTTCATTTGGGTACCATTAGTCAGATGAGCCATAATATAAACATTAGCAGTGAGTCATAACAGAGTCTAAATCATTTTTCTTAAGAGCTCTTTTTAAATTCAAATTCCCTTCCATTTACTTGCTTCCAACAGCTACAATCTCCAAGAATTTAAATGTAAAGTCAATAGTCATCTCCTATCTCACTAACCTGCATCCCCCCCCTCTCTCTCATATGCTCCTTTCTCCGTCCACTTGACTATCAGTATTTTCATCCTTGTCTTACCCACTTACTGACACCCCCTATAACCTGTCTCTCTTTCTCATAACTTTCCTCCTATGTAACCCCCTGCAAAACAGTGGTAGTAAAATGCCTTGCTTGGAGTGATATGATTATAAAAAAAAAAATTTCTATACTGTTATAATGTGGATATAAAGTGGAGGATCAATTCTACATTCTAATCAATAAATAAACTGATCCCTCACTTTATGGCCACAAATCATTTTTCTCTTACCCACTTCCTGACACCCCCTATAACCTGTCACTCTTTCTCAAACTTTCCTCCTATGTAACCCCCTGCAAAACAGTGGCAATAAAATGCCTCGCTTGGGGTGATATGATTATAAAAAAAATGCTCAGACCATTAGCCCTTGAAAAGATTGTAACCATCAAAAAACTAAATTTCTCTAAACAGACTGATTCTCTGTCTTTTTTTCCCACTCTTTGGCACTAATTTCAAGAGTTTTCAGGTTGTCATAAACAACATTTTTTAAATATTTCTTGGGTTTATTATTATTATTATTTCTGGGACAATTATCAAAACTGGATTCTCCATGTGAATTTAATGGTGCTAGATTGGCAAAAGGAACCTCGTAAATAACAATTTAATAAATACATTAGTCATGCACAGAAATAGATTCAACGACAATTTTGATCTAAAAAATGTCACTCATCAAAAGAGAAAGTAATTTATTCAGAAGGAAAATCTTTGAGAGTGCTGTCATCAAATATTATCAAAATATCAATTTATGACCAGATTTTTCCCCAATCTTGCCACTCAGGAAAGAATTACTACTTTTCAAAGCCAACACACAACAAATATATTAAAAAATCATAACAGTTAAATCCATCACGTTAGCCTTTGAATATGTACGGCACTAATATCTACATAACAACCTAATCACAATCCAAACACTATTGGGAGGGGGGGCGGAATAAATATTACTCGCTCACTTTACTTTTCCCCAGACTTTGAATTATGACACATTGTGCCCTCCTCATGCTTTGACTGACCTTTTAATCACCGATGAACATTCATGAATGTTGACATCATTTGTGTATAGAAACACATGCAGTATAATAAATCCTACATTGCCTTAAAGTCTCTCAGAGGCTGAAATGCATCAGTTTTTTTCTCACACACACACACATATATATATAGGATGAATTTGACTTTGTTAAGACTGTTGGTCATTTGTTGTCGAGAGGTCCAAGACGCCAGATCATTTGGTGGCTTTCCCTATGTGGATAGGGGCCGCAGGTTCGAATCCTGGCGAATGGCACACATTTTGTAACAAATATTTATCATAAATAATCAGAAAGGTAGAAATAAATATATATACTGTTTGATTATAAACAGAATATCTACTTAAAAACAAGTATTGATTAAAAATAATGTTCAAACAAATAATTTCAAATTCTCGGTTGTTTATAACCAATTTTGTTAACCATCGTTAATTTCCATAATATATATATTAAAAAAGGATTAATTCAAAGATGTTGAATGGCCATTTCAATATGAAGATCCCCACGGGGGACGACACATCACCTCAGCAACAGAAAAAACCTTTCAGAAACTGGAGAAAAATTAGTCTACTTTTCCTTTTTAAATAGATTGCAAAGAAATTAAAAAATAAATAATAAAATAAAATAAAAATAAAGGGAAAGAAAAAGAAAAAGAAAATGAAAAAGATAGAATAAAATCAAATAAATAAGAAAAGAAAAAAAAAATTGACATCGTCTGGGTTTGCAAAAAAAAGGGAGAATGTAACTAAAAATTAACAGACAGCCGTGTTAAATCGATGTAAGTTTAAGCAACACGGAAAAAAGGTGGTAAGAGAGATAAAAGAAGGAAGGGAGGGAAAAAGAAAGAAACTAAAGAAAAAAATGTTTTTAAATATTACAGACGCTGGACAAATTCAAAAACCTAATTTCCCCAAAACGTTGAAGTATTAGAAAAAGGCCTTTACTTAAAAAGGCATAATTATTAATAAAAGGGAATAAAAAGATATAGGATTTAAAATAAAATTATTTTTAAAAAAATTAGGTCATTTGAAATTAAACTAAATAAAGACAACACTAGGTATAAAAAAAAAAAAAAAAAATTAATTACAATTATTATATACATACCTATAGAAGTACACACATACATACATATATATATATATATATATATATATATATATATATATATAAGATCTGCATATGACATTACAATATATTTCAGTGTAGATATATGGTTATTTGCATGAATCAAAAATTGTGTTATATAGGCTTGATTTGACTTTGTTTAGACTGTTGATCATTTGTTGTCGAGAGGTCTAAGATGTGCCAGATCAATTGATGGCTTTCCCTATATGGATAGAGGTCGCAGGTTCGAATCCTGGCAAATGACACACATTTTGTAACAAAAATTTATCATAAATAATCAGGTCAGTAGAAATAAATATATAATACTGTTTGATTATAAACAGAATATCTACTTAAATATGAGTATCGATAAAAAATAATGTTCAAACAAATCATTTCATATATATATATATATATATATATATATATATATATATATATATATGCAAATTGCGTTTGTTATTTTTGGTAACTATTGCCGTTGCTTAGCGGCGTTTTATGTCAACAGAAGATAAAATCGTCGGTAATGGTGGATGTCTTAGTGTTACTGTCCTTATAACCTCTCTGAACATGGCTCATGTGAGCCGAAAACTTAATAAAAATAATTATCCAAATGTTGGAGAATTTTTGTCTTTATTTTCAACTGAAATTAAAGTGAAAATATGATGTTTAGAATGGCTCATGATTAAACATAATAGACATTCATTGTCTCTTATATTTTACAGTATATGTTTAGAAAATATATATATATATATATATATAAAAATAAATAAATTTTGTTATTACAATGGTTTATAAAAGCATTATATTACTACACAAGAATTTTCATGTTTAAGAACAATACGGTTCTTCTTCAGGTGATATTTTAAAATAAATGGTGAAAATTATTTATTTAGAAAATATAAACGAAATTCATGGTTATTTAGAAAATTAAGGAGTGGTAGTTGGAGAATATGCTTGTAGGTGTGTCAATGAGATTTAAGTTGAACTATGAAGTTGAAGATTTGGGTTGCAAAAGGAAACAGAGTGGCCTGATGTCAAGGTGCGACAGTTTTTAATTTTGTCTGGATAAGATACATAGTGAGACCATGCATTTGGCCTGATGACAGTTTTTAATTTTGTCTGGATAAGATACATAGTGAGACCATGCATTTTCTAAATGAGTAGATAATTCTTAACAGCAAGTTGGATTTTAGAGTTTTTTTAAAAATTTGATTTTGTACAACCTCATGAGTAAAAGGGGCTCGAATGTTTAGGTTAGAATTAGAATTAAGTAATTATGGTATACTAAGGTATATTGTAGTTAAGAAAACCAAATAAGTATTATGAGGGTATTTTATTTTAGTAAAATAAGTTTTAATTTATATTGGAATGCAAGCTATAAATGAACAATTGTAATTAATTAAATTTTAGAGAAAAATATTTTTGATGGTTACATAAAATTGTTAATTCATCCCTATGATCCAGCAGTAGTTTTAGGGAACATTATAATCTAGAGATTCTCATTCAGACACAGAGGTCAGATGTCATAGAATGATTTACAGATTCTTTGTTTTTTCCAGAAGTTTCTATTTTACTTTGGGGATTTTACTTGTATCTTTTAACTTCCAAAAATATGCAGAAAGAGATGTTTGTATTGAGCACTCTTTAGAAAAGTTTGTTTGTTTGATCCAAGGTTTAACGACCTATCAATCCTTATGAGATTTTGGATAAGGTTATTTTACTTTACAACATTTTTCTTTTCGAGTATCAAGATTCATTGGGATTTGTTTTTAAGGGCAGGGTCCCCAAGTCCTACCCTTGTTATTTAACCCATAACTGGAGGGAAGGGACGGATTAATACCTTTCCCAAGGGTACCAGTGCTTAAGTGAATGCAGGGTATTCAACTGAAATTTGAATTTGGCTCATCAATTTCTCTTTCCGAGCCGATATCCACTGCACCACAACGCACATCTGTCACTATACGCTTACAGCACTTGGTATTCCCAAGCGGTCACCCATCTAAGTACTGACCAGGCCCACATTGCTTAACTTTGGTGATTGAGCGAGAACTGGTGTATTCAACGTGATAGGTCATAAGCCTTTTTAGAAAAGTAAATGCATGAACAGTGAGTTTTAATCTATCTGTTCTTTCACTTCCTTATAATGTGTGTGTGTGTGTGTGTGTGTGTGTGTGTGTGTGTGTATATATATATATAATTTAGTGAAATACATCTGGTTGATGATTTAGCATACATTATCAAAGGTATTTTTTTAGCTGAATTTTGTTAGAGGTTTCAGGTTTTACAACATAAAGCTTCTTCATGGCAACCATGTCAGTCAAGCATGCCCACATAATTATTTATTAATGAACTTACCTTGGATATCTGCATCACTGAATCAAGACATTCGAAGTATGAGAGGTCGCTGACTGGTTCATTTGGATTTTCTAACAAACTACGCATCATCTAAAAAGTAAGAAATGGCATAAATACAAAAAAAAAGAAATCTATATAGCATTAGCTGCATATATTTTTTCAAATAAAACTCCAAAAATTATATATACTCATTTGGCGAACCTGAAGCAGACTACCACCACGTTTAGTTTCGTTGTTTTTTTTTTTTTTTTACTTTTTTCAGTGTAGTTCTATCAATTACCTCCTTAGCTTTACAACTGACCAAAACATTTTTGAAAAATTTCAATATTTAAACATTTTCCGTAGGGGATCAGTTTCTCATACAACATTATAGTAAATTGAGCCTCCATTTTGAAACCAGTCGCCAGTATGACATTACTGCCACCTGTAAATTTGTTCATTATCAATGATCTTTTTTCAGTGAAATATTATTTTTTTGCACCTTAAACTTTACGAATAACAAAAAAATTTGCAAAAATTGCAACATTTAAACAATTTTAGGTGGGGAGGACCAGTTTCTCATACAACCTTATAGCGGGTTGAAAATGGAGAATCAATTTACTTTAACGTTGTATTGGAGAAACTGACCTCCGACAAATTTGCTTAAATATTGTAATTTTTCAAAATTCTTTTTTGAAAATCAGAAAGTTTTAGTAACAATCGATAGAACTGCGCTGAAAAAAAAAAAAGAAAAACAACAAAATTAACATAAACAAAACAACCCCAACGCGAGTGGATTGAAAATGGAGGATCAATTTACTATAACGTTGTATGAGAAACTGACCCCACCCAAGTGGTTTAAATATTGTAATTTTTCAAAAATGTTTTTGATAATCAGAAAGTTTAAGTAACAATCGATAGGAATGTGCTGAAAAAAAGTAAAAAATAATGAAAAGCAATGAAATTAAACGTGATGATAGTCTGCTTCTGGTTCACCACTTTTTTTTTCTCCCTTCGTTACTACTCTCCGTATCAATGTCTAGATGACAACTTTCTAACATAAACTACTCTTTTTTTAACACCCCCTCCCATTATTCTTTCTTATTTTATCTTACTTTTTTCTTCTTTTATGAAAACTTTTAGTATATGAATTTTGTACTGTATTTGCATAATAAATGAATTTTGCTGCTGAAGACGTCAGGTTTTTTTCTTGCTGAAATGGCCATACGGCATATGCAAGTTTCAGAGTTTACTTTGAAAATATACATATTTGGATCTGTAAATAGATAACACTATTTACATTGAACTCTCTACCAGGATCATTTTTAATATTAAAGAGATTAATATTGATAGGATCTGTTTTGAGATTTTACCTACAAAAAGACTAATTGTTCCAGGAGAGTAAAATGAAAATAAATTTTACTCATAACCCTTCCAATAAATAGAGTGAATGAAATGCTCTTTTGTTTGCACAGGTCCGGTTGGTGTAACTTAATATATACTGCTTCAAGTACATTGTGTGCAGAGCAGGCTTTGAGCAAAAATGTGAAAAAGTTATCTTTATATTCCTTAGCACAATCTGAACTGTCAAGTAAATGTAAGCCTATGGCCGAGTCGTGCACAAACTGTGTCATCCTTGAAGGGTGACTCAGGTTGCTTGCTCAGGAACATGTTGACTAATTCAAGTCACTAGTCTCTATTTTGGAAGTGCAAAAGACCAGGGGAAAAAAAACCAAAAAAACAAAATGGTCCAAAAAACAATACTGACAGTTGAAAAATCTCAAGTAATGCAAATTGACACTTTGTCAGCAAGCATTTGACTTTTTTTTACCTAGCCATGTAGTTTCCAATAAATTAGACAAAGACGAAGTTAAAAAACAGCCGGTTCTCTAAAGTAACTGATCTTATGCTTAATCATGAGTTTTATGACATTTAAAGGATATCCATTGTCAAGCTCTTAGTCAAATATACAAAGACAACAAATCATTGACATGCAATGAAAAAAGTAAACATACAAAAAAAGAGAGTGAGGGTTAAAAGGAGATGACCACAGTTTGGAAGTCAGAACATTATCATTGATAACTTTCTCCTCCAATTTGCAAACCCTAGTTACTATATTCTTCATACTTGATATAATGCAAAAATATCACAATGATAAAAATCGGTTAATAATTATGTATCACTGTTTATATTAGGACACATGCATACAATTACAAGTAAATCCATAAGTTTTGAAATCATATTTTTGGCATATGAATTTTCAAAAAATGTTTTTAAATCTTTGATTGTCTTTCAGTCATTCTGCCACGCCTGCTATCCTCTTCTGCTGCACCTATACTAATAATACTGTAAAATATTCTTGTTGTTTTTATTTTCTTGCCTCTCAGCATCCTCCTTACCTGTATTTGCCGAAGAGCATTGTCACACTCCTTCTGGCCAGGAGCAGATACAGTGCAGATGTTAATCAGTTGATTGATACTGTCAGTTACTCCTCTGCAATAAAAAAAAGAAAAGAAAATGAGAGAGGCCCAACCAACTAAAGATTCAAAGTTTATAAGAATAGACATCACCCCAGCCTTTTGCTATAGCATCAAATATTTCACAAATAATTTCTTGGCAGACGAAAACTAAAAAGAGTTTCGTTCAGAATGTCAAAAACACTTTTTTATTTTTAGAATTTCATGTTTTTCAGACATCCACTATATCATTCTTCAGCACAATTGAAATACAATACCTGTCCTTCCCTTTAAAACTCATTATCAAGTCTGTCTAAAATATATTAGAAGCTCAGAGCCAGGCAAAGTTTCTAGAAGTTCCTCTAAAATCTCATTGTGAATCTTTTGCAAAATAAATTATTCAAACAGTAAAAAGTTATTTTGATTCATTTGGTCAAGTTTTTTTTGAAGATTAATTGATAGAAAAGAAAATTAAGCTTGAAACAGATCTCAAGTATGGAATGAGTCTATAAGTTGACAAAAACTGTTTTCCTGTTAAGTAGGCTTTTACAAGTATATTTTTGGTAAAACATCAGCTTATTACATTTTAGTACTATACATTAATAATATTACTCCCCTTTCCACTGCATTCTTTTTCAAAGCCTCTTATTTGCATTATCCTTATTGTTAATGTCACTAAAAGTTCTTTTCTGTTGACAAAGCAGGATATGACAACACTTCTATGAAATTCAAACATACTATTTTTCACTAATCAGTCACCTTTAGTGGCAGGATAAACATTTACTAAAGCATATGAAATCACAGTGTAATAAAAGTAACCAATATTGGAGCCAGAAAGTTCATTCAATTAAATAAGGTGTGTTATTCAGCTCAACTTAAATATAATTTAAGTGCAATATGATTATAAAAAAAGGAAAAAAATTCTATACTATTATAATGTGGATATAAAGTGGAGGATCAATTCTAAATTCCAAGCAATAAATAAACTGGTCCCTCACTTTATGGCCACAGTCATCTTTCTCTTACCCACTTCCTGATACCCCCCCTATAACCTGTCACTCTTTCTCATAACTTCCCTCCTATATAACCCCCTGCAAAACAGTGGCAGTAAAATGCCTTGCTTGGGGTGATATGATTATGAAAAAAAAATTTCTATACTATTATAATGTGGATATAAAGTGGAGGATCCATCCTTCTCTTACCCACTTCCTGACACCCCCTATAATCTGTCACTCTTTCTCATAACTTTCCTCCGATGTAACCCCCAGCAAAACAGTGGCAGTAAAATGTCTTGCTTGGGGCAATATGATTATAAAAAAAAAATATAATAAATAAAAGAATTCAAACATCCCCTGCACATTTGACGCAAAAAAAAAAAAAAGAAAAAAAAGTCATTCCCTGTAGATAAGAATATGAACTTACCTGGCAGCCTGTGTAAGTAAATTCTTTGCATTAGGAGCATTAGGGTCTGCTGACACAGACTTTGCCACGACAAGTAACTTGCTAGACACGGTGGACACACTCTTGAGACCTCCAATGATCTGTGTCTGAGTCTCTGTGTCCTTTGTGACTCCAGCCATAACCAAACCACTGTCCACAAAATTTTTGTAGGCATGGCCATAGCGGTTAGATGATGCCGCCAACTGTTGAGGTGTTCCTCGGGATGAAGTCACAATGTCACTGGCAGCTTGATTCAAATTAACAGCTGCACTATTCATGTCCGCCTGGGCCTCTTGATAAGAAGCGTTTGTTTGCGGAATCTGACAAGGAAAGATGACAAGTTTAGAACCACACAAAATTCAGAACCAGTGAAAAAAAGTTTTATTCAATTAAAAAAAAATAAAAATTATCCAAATATTGTCATTTTTAGGTATTTTTTTAAAAAAGGGTAAATTAAATATGAAAAGTATCTGGAGTAAAATTCAACATACAAATTCTTTTAAATACCTGTGGTATAAATAATTTTTTTTTTTAAAAATCAATATTCATTATAATAACATCACTGAAAAAAAAATTCAATTATTTTTATTTTTAAATGAGTAAATTTCTATCTGGTAATTTTGGAAAATTCAGTCAGTTAAGTGCCATACGTGAAACGCGCTTGGGCGATCATGTCTCAAAAGAGACATGACTGACTGGGCAGAAGATTACCCCGCAGTACATTGCCATTTCTTTCTGCAGTAGACCGGTTGTCAGCCAAGGTTATAGAACCCAATCTGTCCTGTTATTTAATCCAAACTGTAGGGAATAGATGGATTAATACCTTTCCCAAAGGTACTTGCGTGTAAGTGAATGCAATGAATTCAACTGGAATTCGAACTCGACTCCCTGATTTCTCGTTCTGAGCAAATATCCACTGCATGCAAAGTCACATTCATTTTTTGTTATTTTACAAGGAGTCATGGACAGTATCAAAATACTCCACATGTTAAAATAGCACAAATTATTCCTTAAAAATGTATTTTATAATCTTTTATTATGAAGAATTCTAACAAAGAAAAAAAAAAATCAAGTTTTTGTGACAAAATACATTTTCTTTTAATAGTAAAAGAAGAGAGTTGATATTGTCAAGAGATAGAATAATTTTTGTCTTTTACATTTTTGTGGTATACTTTTAAGAATAGTTGTAAAATGTTAATAAATTTATTGAATTTAATTTTTGACATAAACTTTGTGTTAAATTATTTAATTAGGTATCATTTTTCATTAATTTCAGTGAAAAATGTTACCCTTTTAATGACTTCTATTTAAGAATGACAGAAAAATTCAACATACTTTTTAAAAAAAATTGTTTTGTTAAAGAAAAACAAATTATACATAAAATTTTAACTTTATCCTTAATAAGTTCATTGTTAAAGAGCAATAGAATATGGAAAAATAGTAAATTTAAATCAACTTCATGAACACTTAATGACACTTTTTTGTGAATTTTGCATTAAAAAAGTTTGCTTAAAGATAAACTATGCAAAATTCAAATAAAATAAACATTCTTACTTCATTATCTTAAATAATAAACTTAAATTAATCCAAAGATAAAAAGTAAAAATTTCTTTAAAAATAAATTTCTTGATCCATTTGCAGCAAGAAACTTTTACATGTTAAGTTAGCCTCCAGTTGTGCTATATATATATATATATATATATATATATATATATATATATATATATTTCATTTAGAGCAAGAACTGGAATTTACCTGAGAAGTGGACAAAGCTTGACTGGATTGAGTAATTCCTCGGATTGCATTATCAACATCACGTTGCCCTGGCAAACAATTCAGGCAATTATTCAGTGCATTTGATACACTTTTGGCAACCTGAAAATAAAGTTTATAGATGAGTAACTACACATGTCTACAGTATCATTATAGAAATTTAATTCCCAGTATAAATTAATCAGACATCCATAATTGTAAATGAAGAGTAAAAATAATTGGAACATAAAACTGCAGGAAAGACATTTGATAAAAATGTTATAAATAATAAAACCATTAAAATACAATGGAATATATAATCTTTTATGGCAGATCATTTTTTTGATTTATCATATATACTCGATTATACTGCAAGTTTTTATGATCAGTATTTTTTACGCAAATTGGAGGGGATGCAATATCTGTCCTTCTGTATAAGGAGTGAATGCTGGAAAATCTCCTTGAGGACAAAGGAGAGACATGAAGCAACACAAATGTGGTTCTTCAATACCATGGACTGAACATGTAAGCAAGAACAAAATTTTGGAGAGTATGTAAACAAAAAGGAAACTTGTACCTAGAATCAGGAAGAGACAGATGATGTTTCTGGGACATGTAATGAAGAAGGAGGGCTTGGAGAATCTAATACTCACAGAATGGATAGCGGGAAAGAGAGATGGGGAAAGCAGTGCAAGACATACTTGATGGGCACAGCGAGGTTTGGGAGAGATACCAAGAAGGAAAAAGTTAAGAGCAACAAGGAATAGGGACAGGAGCAAGTGGAAGCCCCTGATCGCCCACGTCCTAAAGGGACACGGCAAATAGAAAAAAGTGTGTGTGTGTGTGTGTGTGTGGAGGGGTCTATCATATACAAGTAATTTTTTTTGAAAAGGTTAAAAAAATTATGCATTTTCAGTGACCAGTTGCACTATACAGAGCTAAATTTTTTTTTTCTGGAGAGGTTAAAATTCAAGAAAGGAAACTCAGAGAGGGGGGAGAGAAACAGAGATAGAAGAAGGAAACAGAGAGAGAGAGAGAGAGAAGGAAGGAGTGAAATACAGAGAGAGAGAGAGAGAGTGAGAAAGAGGGGAAACAGAGGGTGTGAAACATAGAAATAGAAAGGGAGGGAAATACACAGGGAGAGGGGGAAGGAGGGAAATACACACGGAGAGGGAGAGAGAGAAAGAGATATAATGAGTGTGTGTGTATGTGTGTGTGTTTTACCTGTGCCAATCTTTGATTTGCTTCTGGATTCTTGGGTGTGTTCACAGCTTGTTTTGCTTCATCTAAGAGTTGTTTGGATTTCTCTATGATGTCTCTAGCATTGTTGATGATAAGCTCTTGAAGATTCTTGTCATCAGTAGTAGCTGCAACAGCACGTACAGAACTAACAAACTTTCTAAGGGCATGGGTTGTGTCCCTTGCAGCAAGACTTGTATCATCTTCATTACCCTAGAAACAAACAAACACTCAAATGACATTCACAGGAGACAACATCACATATATATATGTATGTAAACATGTTACGGAAATTAACGAATTTTAACGAAACTTGGTTATAAGCAACCGACAATAATGTTCAAAATAATTCATATATATATATATATATATATATATATATATATATAAAGGGATGCTGAAAAGTTATCAGCTCAACCAAAATCATCTTCTACAATTAAAAAAAAATTATCTTTGGTATTTGGTTAGATTTGGGAGAGTCGATCAGAAGCTAATTACTTATCAGCACGCCTTGATCATTTTATTTTTAAGACATTTCACACCAAGCAAGGCAATAACACCACTAAGATTACTGAGTTTTAGAGAATAGGAGAAAAAATACTATTAAGGAGGGAGAGCAATGAAAGAAGAAAAATTAAGTAGACAGAAGATACTGTAGGGATACAGAAGGAGATTATTTCCCTTTGATGGATTATATGACTGCCGCTCAGTGACATCACTTCATGGAGTGACAGAAGTTGCTCGTCATTCAGTCAGCTTATTGGTGCCAAAGTCCTTAACTTGGGAACACTCAAAACTTGCCATTTCCCCTTTGTAGATTATCTTCTCACTTGGGACATAGTAGATGAAGCTGGCCCCTTTGAATCTGGAGTCCTAAACAAGGCTTCTCCAGAAACACAGAATAATATCCATATTATATCTAAGACTCTTCCTTTTTGTTTCACGTTACACTCTGCGTGGGACACCTGTATAGATATTTTTGTGTATGTCATTATGGCATAAAAGTCTATAAGAACAAAGCATGTTTGTTATTCCTTTTCCTTTCAGCCATTCTGTTCCATTATGATGTTCTTAGATCAAGGCTATAATAATGATAATACCCATAATGGGGGAAAGTTTTCTTTTGCCAGTTGGCTTTGTTTTTCAAAGATTTAGATGCAATGTCTACCATCATCTATCTACTTCATTTCTGTTCTTTTATTGTCCTCTTCCTTAATTTTTTAACTCATATTCTTTCACACTCAGTAACCGCATGCATCATAGTAGCTTTATCACCTTGCTTGGAGAGATGTAAAAAAAATAAAAAAATTTCAAAATATTAACAAAGTTAAACTAAGTTCTAGAGAGTTGGAAAGAAGAAACATACAATTTTATTTTCATTTCAAACTGAATTCTAAATGATGTAGCTGATACTGTTTGGAATAAAAATTCCTAGAAATCTTAAATTTAAAACTTGGGTAAAACATTTACCCACAAATTAAGTTGCTTTATGTTCTGTTAATTTTCACTTCAGAGAAAAAAAAACATTTCATTAAGATAATCTAATTGTAATTACCTGCACAGTTGCTGTCAAAAGTTGTGCCATAGAGGAACCGACAGTCTTGGAAGTGGAACCAAGTTGGGCGGCTGATGATTCCGCCTGCAAGTAAAAAAGTTACAAAGTCCCAAGTAGAGAAAAAATTAAATATATATTGATGTGCCATGTTATCGGCTCATATTTTTCAGAATGAAATCTACATTGATGCGTCATTTTACTTTAAATACAAATGAACATTTAGAATTTGGAACAGTGTGATGAACGTTTATTTTTTTTTTTCTTTAAAACAAAGTGACAGGATTATACACTTAAGTTATCATTTGAATTAATTTCTAAGGAAGAGATAAAGTTCAATGGATGAAACCAGGAAGTGAGGTAAAACATTCTTCTCATAAAAATGAGAACCTAGGCAAATGCTTTAGTCATATTACTGGTTAGTGACACCTGTTATTATCAGACAGTCAGTTAAGTGCTATACGTGATACATAATTTGGGTGATCATGTCTCGAAAGAGACATGACTGACTGGGCAGAAGATTATCCTGCAGTAGGTAGACTGATTGCCAGCTAAGGCTATAGAATACAATCTGTCCTATTATTTAACCCATAACTGGAGAGAAGAGAAGAATTAATACCTTTCCCAATGGTATTTGTGTGTAAGTGAATGCCATGAATTCAACTGGAATTCGAACTTGGCTCTTCGATTTGTTGTTCTGAGTTGATATCCACTGCACCACAAATATCACAAGTGGTTAAAATAAATAAAGACTAGGTAAAGTTTTTCTGATAAGGCTTGTGAAACTTAAAAAGAATAGACTGATATTTAGAGAGAAATTTGAAACTGAAGTTTTTAAAATTCAATTTCTCTAAAAGTACATAATGATGCTGATAATGATTTCAATCATCAACACTATTATATTCAATCATTTAAGTGCCGTATGTGATACACACTTAGGCAATCATGTCTGGAAAGAAACATAACTGACTGGGCATAAGATTTTCCTGTAGTAGGTTGCTATTACTTTCTGCGGTAGACTGGTTACCAACCAAGGCAATAGAACCCAATCTGTACTGCTATTTAACACATAGCTAGAGGAAGAAGAGATGGATTTATACCTTTCCTATCAAAGAAAATTCAAGCTATTATTCCTGGTGAAATTACAGTGGGCTGAATGAAAAAAATATTTGTGGGGTTTTTTAAAGGAAAAAGCATGAATATAAAAATTCTTTAAGAGAAAACAAAGAATAAAATTAGGAAACATGACCAAAACTGGTCAGAAACCTGCATTAAGCAAGCTGAGAGTGTTTTGTGGGCCTTAACCTTCTAAGCAAAGGTTTCTGAGATGAGGTAGTATTTACAGAATTTACATTATTCAGACTATTGTCCTCATCTTTGTCATTTGTATGATGTTTCGGCTATTGTACGCTCCAGCCTTCTTCAGGTGCTAGGAATTTCGAGACTGAACTCTTTACTACAATCACTGGGGTATATCAGTCTCGTTCCTTGCGTAGTAATGTCTCCCTTGGAAGTCATGAGTTATCTCCCTCTAACCCTGCAAGTTACTTGTTCACAACTGCTGTAGCTTGATATTGAACTCACAACTCTTTGTCGTACAAATGGCAAAAAAGATGAGGACAATAGTCCGAATAATGTAAATACAAAAGAAAAATCAGTTGAAAACAAAGTAGAAAAGACTGTATATTTTTCAAAAACTTACTGTCTCTCCAGGAAGTGGAACTAATCTTCCTTCTTTAGCTGTTGTTAAGGTTTCCTCGAGTTCTTTATCCAGTTGGTTCAGCTCTTCTAAAGCGCTGTCTATCTCTAAAGCACGACACATATCAGTAGCCTACAAAAAAATGATTGTAAAAATTCGGATAAGAGAAGGCTTTTTCCTTTGCATTTAATTGTTGATACTTAAAAAAAAAAAATTGTTTGTTTGAGTTTTGTTTAATGGCATATCGACCTCTGTGGGTCATTTAATGCCAAAAAGGTAGGCTTTTAAGGTATTTTTTTTAATGTTCGGTTATAGTGAGAAGATTGATTTAGTCAAACTGAAAATGTCTTCTAATTTTGTATTCAAAAATGTTTTGCTGAGAATAATTTTTTTTCTTCAAAAATGTCTTGGTAATATTTTTCCTTCAAAAATGTCTATTTTTCTATAAAAGTCTATTTTTATGTATATAGTTTGAGTTTTGTTTAATGGCATATCAACCTCTGTGGGATATTTAATGCCAAAAATGTTGGGTTTTAAGTTATTTATTTTTAATCTTCAGTTATAGTGAAAAGGTTGATTTAGTCAGATTTTAATGAAATTTTTTTGTTTTTATTCTTCTTTGTTTTAGAAAACTAAAAATGTCTTCTAGCTTAGTATTCAAAAATGTTTTGCTGAGAATAATTGTTTGTTTTCCTTTAAAAATGTGTTATGGTAAGAATTTTCTTTTCTTTAAAAATGTATTATTAGTAATATTTTTCTTTCAAAAATGTATATATTTCTATAAAAGTCTATTTTTTATACTTTCATAGCGTTTTGACCCTAGTTTGGGGGTCAACTATTTGCTGATAGCTTGGACCCTAACAGGTGATACCACTTCAGATCAGAATGAACCTGGAAACAACAGCAATTAAGAGGTGGTTCGATGCTCCTCCCAATTAGAAGCCTTGTTGCCGGATGCAGTTTACCATCATACCCAGGATCAACAAATTGTAGTCATGCCCACATTTGCATATTGTTCTATATATATACATACATATATTAATGTATATTCGGGCAGAAAACTTTCTTGTAAGCATGTTTCATTGAAAATGACCATCAAGACAGATTTTATTAATTTTTTTTCCCCCAGTATTCTAAAATATTTGCTTTTTTCTGGAGATAAGGAATGTAAAAATATTCTATAATTAATTTTCCAAGCACTTTCAGTTATTTCTCTGGCCATTCTCAAGTGTGTTATGTTTTCACTTGTTACAGTCAAAACATGAGGATAAAATAACAGTGGAAACATAACATATGGCCAGAGGAATAGCTGAAAGTGCTTGGAAATCATAAAATTTGGTATTATAAAAACTGCTTTTTATTCAATATCTTTACATGTTAAAAATTTCATGTGCTTAATATAACAATGAAATGGAAATATCTCTCAGGAGAAAAATAATTGCAACAGAATAACAAAGACAGCAATGACAAAGTATATTTTAAGACCAAGTGCCTCACATGAAAGGCTTCAACAAATAAGACTGCAACCTAAGAAATGTAGAAGTCAAGAAACTGATTAATTAAACAGTTTTTATTTTACTTGCGAAGTAATTTTGTCTAAATGAAGATATTCTATTTCTATAACTGGTATTCCGTAGAACCTTAAGAAACTGCAAGAGGTTGCTTAGTGTTCTGTGAGAAACAATAATAAATAGGCTAACAAACACATTACTGAGTAATCTTTGTTTAATTTTATATTTGTAATTTTACTATACATGTATGGCACATTGTTGGAAAATCCTGGGTTATTATATTAAAGGCTTTTATTTAAATTTTATAATAATCAAATATAATAATCTATACTATACATTAATAAAAGACTAAGAGAAGTATCCACAAAATTTATCAACTTGATTTACCTCCTTTCCCACTACAGATGGGACAGGAAATGTACAAATAAATACACATTGATAATTATTATATGGCTTATATGTCATCATAATTTTGAATAAAGTCACGTAAGAAAAGATAATGAAACTTACCTTTCCAGTACATGACCTGAGCTCAGCCAATGCAGATGACATTGTCTTGACGCAGTTGGTCAGATTGAGAGCAGCTGCTGGATCAATAACCGTAGGTAAAGCAGCATTGGCAGCATCTATCAATTTCGTACTGGGCTACAAAAACAAAGAAGGAATATGAAAAAGACAAGCTACTGATTAAGTATTTAATCTGATTTTAATCCACTAACTCAAGCTCCATTACAATTTCCTAAATTTGATGATAGCTTTAATTCTTGGAGCAATTAGCAAAACATTTTTCAAAAAAAAAAAAAAAAAAAAAAAAAAAAAAAAAAACTTACTATGGTTTATTACATAGGTTCCCAACTTAGGAGTCCATGGACCCCTTGGGAGTCCATGGACCCCTTGGGAGTCCATGAAAGAATTTCAAGGGGTCCAAAAGATTCTAATTCGTACTGGTGTATACTCATAATGTGCTAGATGTGTGGCACACACCCTGTAATTTTATCCACAGTTTCAAACTTTCTTCTACTTGTAAGATGCTTCTTCCCATTGGCAGTGCAAATCTCGACGTCATCAATAAGATGAATAAAATATCATATACAGTCAAATGAAGTAATGCTTATGTTTTGATTTTGAGTTTTGTTTAATGGTATATCAACCTCTGTGGGTTATTTAATGGGCATACAATGGTTGAAACATTGTGAATATGGTAACAAATATGAGGACAACAGCCCAAACAATGTAAATAGTGTAAATAATTACAATACCTCCTCATATATATATATACACACACACACACACACACACACACACACACGTGCTAAATTTTTGTCATTCAAACTGCGTAAATTGCCCAGGTGACTGATACGAGTTATTTGCTGCTAACTTGCAATGATTGAAATCCCCATAAGTCATAGTTAAATAATTTGTACCTGAGCAATTAGGTGGATACCAATTGCTGATCTTTGACACAAATAAGGACATTTATGGAAGTTTTTGATTTTGAATATTCAAAATAGATTGGTTTTGGTCAGATTTTATTTCATGGCATGTTAACCCTAATGGGTCAATTTATGCCAACCATATTCAAAATGAAAGTCACTTTTAAAAAATATGAATCTTACAACTAAGGGACTATAATAAAAAACAAAAAAACTGTGCCAATTTGGAAGTTACTACCTAAAATTTAAATTAGTTCAATTTTATATCCAGCAAGAAAGTAGATGCATGCAATAATTTCATCCGTTACTCTGAAAAGGAGTTGATTTTCTAAGTGCCACAAGGCCAGAAGAAGGAGGATCAAATTCACTACTCAGTTGTAATAGGTTCTAGCGAGACAAGCTTGCTGTTACCCCACATCAAGGTGCACTTAAAAGAGGAAACAATTTTCTAAATGCTGCTAAGATGTGGCACAAGGCTCAAAGTATGGGGTGCCCAGCGAGGGTGAATCACTTAAAAAAGGAGAGCTGAATTTGCATAATTTTTATTATACAAGCTATATTTAATGTTTAAAACTTAGTTTTATGTAAATGGCAAAGTTGAATGCATATTTAATTGGAGTAGATAGACTAAACTATCGCCCGGTTCACACTCCACACACAGGTGAAGAGGCTCATCCCTTGTTTCCTGTTTAGGATGCGGTTTTCAGTTTTCCAATCTTCTCACTCCTATGTAGCCCCCTGCACATCAGTGGTGTTACCACCTTGCTCGAGGTGATATGATTAAAAAAAAAAATTTAACTGTTATTGATGCCATCCAAATGAAGTATATATTTTTAAAATGAATATTTTTAAATATTCCTTTTAAAGATGTATATTTTAAATATTCCTATTGCATTATTTTTGTACTATGTATTTGGGAAACTATGTCTTCCATGCAAACACTCACAATACCAATTTGACACACACACACACATATATATGTTTAATGCAAAGAATTTGTCACTTTAACTAACCAACTTCGAAGTTTTGTGAGGACATCGTTCTGATGTTTTCACTCATAGGGGCTGGGTTTTTTGCTGTTCCATAGCAGTGCCCTCATGAAATTTGAAGTTGCTCAGTGAAAGTATCAAGCACTTTATGATAAAAAAAAACCCTGCTTGCCAAAATAACTTTTATCAGTAAAACGACGTGGAAAAAGAAAAGAAAAAAAAGCCAACAATCTTGGTAACAAACATTATTAACACACACACACAATTTTAAAATTTCAAAATCAAAATATACTCCTTAATAAACAAAGGGAGATCCTAAGTATGTGTTGCCATAGAAATAAGTATAAATTACAATAGTTATCCTATTCCCCCAATTAGTCCCAATAAAAATTTTAAAAATTTCTTTTAAAAGTTGGTCAAACAGTACTTCCCCCGCTACCTACCACTACTAGCTCAAGGGTCAGGCCACATACCTCCCACTACCAAGGAGGAATCACTATTAATTCCTTCTCCCATCCCAATCCAATGAAAACTAATACATCCCAACCCCTTCCTTTACCTAGGCTTAGAATTTTTCCTCATTCTCTGTTTATAAGGGGTCAAAGAATGCATGCCTTAAAATGACATGTTGAAAATGGCTATTTCCCCACTAAGTTTTATCTGAATTTACAGATTTATATATATATATATATAAAAGTAGGTGGACACTAAGAAATCCATTAGGAGGTCAAATCAGGTGAATGTGCTGGCCAATCTATTAAACCTCTTTGGCTAATCCATTTCTCAGGAAATGAACCATCATGATACTCACAAAACAAATCCAAGAGAATTTATAAAGAAAACTAGTTTTAGTACCTGAATAAAATTTTGACAGGCATTGATAAGATTTAATTGATAAGCAGGGTTTTCTGGATTCTGACTTGTTCCCTTTACACCTTGTACGACAGAAGGGATCTGTTCAGAAACGGCCTGGAAGAAAGAAAGAAGAGTTATGAGCAAAAAACCTAGTGAAAATATAACATGGCCAATAGTTTTAAAATATAACATGGCCAATAGTTTTAAAAAGATTGTTTTAGCTTAATGATTCCCGACCAGGAAACACTTCACCGAAAACAGTGGAAAAATACAAAGGAACAATAAGTAAAAAGGAGAACATTTCTTTTTGCAATTTTACAAAATCTATTTAACAGAATCAAAACAAGTTATAAACACTAAAGTAACATTTATTCTGTACAAATAATTAAACATTTAGAAAAGAAAAGGTTTTATTTTATTGTTATGGATTGAGTTAACATTTCAAACCTTGCTTGTCAAAATCACACTTTATTCAATTCTTAATCCAGAACCAACATATATGAATAAATAAATAATTTTAATGTTTTCTCTTTTACATCAATTACTGTCAAGAACACTTTCATAGATCTTTAAATTTATATATATTAGTACTAAGAATTTCCAAACATTTAGTCAGATCTTCATATTATATAGTATAGACCAGCGTCTCTTGAACTTTTTTTTTACTTCAGTGTAACTCTAGGGCACACTTTAAACTTTAATAAAGAAAAAATGATTCATGAAATTTTAAACTAAGACAATAATAAAGAAGTCTCCTGAAATAAGCTTTTATTTTAAAGTTATTACTTTGTATATTTAAGTTATAGTCTTCATTGAAAGGTAATTATGAAGAATTTTTTTTTTTAAGAAGCAGATAGTGATCAATTTAAATCCCTTGAGGAAGGCAAAAGAGAAAAATCATCCACTCTTTAAAGATTAAGGAATTTAGTAACTGATTTATAATAACAATTTGACTACCTTTTAAAAAATAAAGAGTTCCTAAATATAAAAATTCATAAATTATTCTTCTGTTAAATTTAGGTGCATTTGGCTAGGTTTCCAGGACCACCAGTTGAGAAACTCTGGTATAGAACCATCTTTTTTTTTATAAAGGATAGTAGGTTATCCACATGGGCAGTTTCAAATAGGTTTCTATTTTTGTGGTCTGAAATGAGAGCTTTTGAATTGCAGTGTGCTATTATTATAACAATAACCACAGACACATTATTTACAAGAAGCTTTTTAAAACTTGTGTATTTGTATATGCAAAATATTAAATACATATTTATGAAAAGGAAAATCAAACTGTACCAGCAACATAAAGTCCAACTTACCTTACATTTAAATATTAAGTTTTGCTGAGTGGTGGAGTTAGAATTGGTTTTTCCTGCAGTATTGGCAGAGCTGATTAACTGCATGGAAGCAGCAGTAGCCTGCTTAGCAGCCGACTAGACAAAAACATTAAATACATAAGGTAATGCTTACAAGTGGTAAAAGAGATGGTTTAACAAGGAGGAGAACAAATTGATAAAAAAAAAATCTGAAGTTAAAAGTCATTCTATTTTTATAAGATTAAAACAGGAAAAATAAGAGAGTAGAAAAATTAAAATGGAAAATGGAGAAAAAATTGACATTACATGTCATCTGAGATGCAATTTCAAAAGAAAAAAAAAGGAACACTTACCAAAAAATATTCTTAAATATTTTATGTGAAATGATTTATTGAATTATACAGTAAAATTTTTATCTTAACATCAAAATATGCTTAGAAAATATTTAAAAATAATGTATCAAATATAATATGTATTGAAAGAAACAAATTATAAATTAACTGTATGTCTATTTATGTCACTTGATGATCAAAAATAAATATAAATTCCAAAAGCTCACAAAACTTGTTTCAAATAATCTCTAAATAGTTCCTATTGCGTGGTTATAATTGAACGCTAAAAGCAAACGTCAGATATTAAAATAATTCTAAGGGAGGTAACTGAAATTCTTTTAAGGAATTTCAGTTATTTCCCTTAGTGAACGGGTTCTTATAAATTAAACTCACCTCCAATCTGTTGATAAGTTTTTTCTTCAATGCATTGCTGGCAGCAGCGTTGGTGGCAGAGCGTAATTCTTCAGCAGCCACACGGAGCACGCCTTGTTGGTTAGAATCGTTGGGATTGGAAGCACAGCCCTACAGAGGCGAAAAAAGAAAAGGAAACGGGATTTAAGAATTAAAAATGAAAACAATTTTTAGCTGATCACTAAATAAGTCCCGGGCATAACTAATAAATCAACAACTTTTAAGCAAAATTCGACTTTATTTATCAACATAGTCTCCTTCTAGGGTGATACACCGATTCCAACGATTCTCAAACAATTTTATGGCTTTTTTTTGTAAAACGATTTGTCTTTGGCCTCAAAATACGCCCCAGTTTCCGATATTACTTCTTCATTGAAGTCAAATCTCTTTCCCAGAGCATTCTTTTGATGTCTGCAAACAGCCAGTAGCTGCTGGGGGCCAGATCTGGAGAATATATAGTTTTGCCATCGTTGAGAAAGACTTGTGACACTGTTCGTTGTCTTGGTGAAAGATCACGTTCTTCTTCAATTGGGGCCATTTTTTGGCAATTTCTTCCTTCAAACCCACTAATCATGCTATATATATATATATATATATATATATATTCGCTATTGATGGTTCTTCCCTTCTTAAGGTAATCAATGAACTAAATACTTTGTGCATCCCAAAATATGGAGACTAAAATCTTATCTGCTGATGTTTGTGTCTTTGGTTGCATTGGATGGCTTTCATCTGCAGCTGTTCACTCGGTTGACTGCTGATTTTTGCTCCAGAGTGAAATGGTGGATGTATGTTTCATCCATTGTCACATATTTATGCAAAAACTCATGTTGAAACAGTTGCAAACAATGCTCTGAACTGTCGATACATTGTTTTTTTTTTTAAATCGGCTGTGAGCAAACACAGCACCACCTCGAAAGTTTTCACATTAACAAATGTTCATGCAAAATGGTGAATACACAGCCTTCTGATATGTTCAACTCCTGTTATCTTGTGCAACTTCAATTTATGATCGGCCAAAATGAGTTTGTGGATGTTTTTGGTGTTTTCTGGGACAATTGCTGATTTTGGGTGACCTGAGTGCTCAGCATCATTTGTGTCTGTATGATCGCGTTTAAAGTCAGTATTCCACCTCTTAACCATTGTTTTTGACAAAGCAAAGTCCGAATAACATTTATCAAGTCATTGCTTTGCTTGAACAGTATTTTTCCCCTATCAGAAAGCAATGCTTTATCAACATATGAAATTCAGATTTTTTCCATTGTTTTGAAAATTTGCAACAGTAGCTTCACTTAAATAATTGAAATTTGTAAACTAATAATCTGATTGGGCCCAAATTTTGTCACATGCCATTTGAAGGTTAGTACTTCATAAAAATCATATAGATTTTTTATTAGTGGTGCTATCTATATGTCAGGCCTGGGACTTACTGAGTGATGTGTTATGTTCGGAAAGTGAGGTTTGACTAGAAACATTACTTTCCGCAAGCTGAAATTGTGAAGAATTTTAATCAATTTACAATTCCTTGTAAAAGGGAAAATGCACAAGAATGTTTTTTTTCATAACTTCAAAATTAAGTTTATGAAAGGAAGATTCTTTACGCTGCATGAGAATTTGTCAATGATGTTCGAGTTTTTTAGGAGCACGTATTTGTTTTACAAGATCATAAAAATTATAATTATTTATTCTTTTATTTACACTATTTACATTGTTTGAACTGTTGTCGTCACCTTTATTACCATATCAAGGATGTTTTGGTTGTTGTACGCTCTGGCCTTCTTCAGGTGATAAGCGTATAATGGGTGAAATGTTGTGAATATGACAAAGATCAGAACAACAGTCTGAACAATGTAAGTAGTTACAATACCTCATCTCAGAAATATAGACACATATTTTTATTTATGTCACTAATGTTAATAAAGACCCTTTGAGTACTAACAAAGCTTTTCTATTTTTAAAAGATGTCTTTTTTTTTTTTAGAATATTGATGAAATATTTAAGTGACTGTCAGCTATTATCAATAGTAAGAGTTTTGCATTATTGTTACCAGCAGGTGCTGAAAAGACCCAATCAAGATTTGCTGTAAAAAATTTTTTTTACTATTTGGCCAGATTTTGGATAGTTGATTCACTAAGCACCACTTAGATGGATGTGGCACAAGGCCAAATGTATGAGGCACCCAGTGAGAATTGAACTCACTACTCAGTTGTGACAGTTTCTAGTGAGACAAGCTTGCTAACCATTACACCATGCCAAGGTGCCCAGATTAGATCAAGCCGAGAAGTTTCAGCACCCAATCCTATGTATTGTAAGATTCTAGTGCTTAAATAATCTCCAGTATTCTTTTTCTTTCTACGGCTATATCATGTTGAATGCACCAGTTCCCGTTCGATCACCGAAGTTAAGCAACATCGAGCCTGGTCAGTACATAAATGGGTGACCATTTGGGAATACCAGGTGCTGTAAATGTAAGGACCAAGAATGGTCCACCGGTTCTCCAGGTTTGGGGGTTGGGTGCAGGGCTAACAACTCTGCCCCGTAAAAAACAGTTTGTTACAGAAACAGCAACAAAAAAGTTGCTGCCTTATGCACCATTGGGTGTGATGGATAAATGATGATTCTTTTTCTTTTATAATTTTTTACTTATAAACAAAAATGATATATGTGAAATAGAACATACAAGAAAGTAAGTTTGTTGTGTACACCTTGAGAAAGAAAAAAATTCAGGTGAAAAAATATGAAACAAAAGAATTTTTACTCGAATTAAAACTTCATTCAATAAAAAAAGTATCTTGCTAAGAACAGCTAGAATTTATTTATGATGAATCTTTTGATAATGTCACTTTTAATCAAAAGAAGGTACTTACCTTGGCTGCTTCTACCATTCTGGCTGTAGCATCGGCCAATTGCTTCGCTGCAGCCAGAAGTCTCTTTTGCATGTCCATATCTTTGTAAGTTTTAGCTTGGATTTGAATGGCACATACCAATTGTGATGTGGCCTGAAAAACAAGTCAGAAATATTCTGAGAGGATTGTTAAGCACATGAATTAAGAAAACATAAACCAATCAATTTCTGCACTGACACGTTTTTGCTGGAGTTTTTGGCTAGTGTCGTATACTAGTGAGCCAGCCATGAGCTGACTCATTTTATATTTCACCAATGGAAGGGTTAACCAATCAGAAGGCTCAAAATATTCAATGCGACGTGTATAAAGGCGGCCATATTTTCCCGAGTATTGGTGATATAGTCCGATTCAGCAGAGTGTCCGACTCGTGAGTGTTAATCTTTGACGTTTCATTGAACAGATTACATACTGCACTGTAGTCTATATTCATAAATTATGGTGGACGTAGTCAACAGTTTTAACACTTAGTACTGAATAATTTAAAAAATAATTTAAAAGGAACCATTTCAGAGAGAGATTAATAGGTTTTAGAGTAGGTAATTTATATATTTTTTATTATTTTGACATTAAAACATCTCTAAAAATACAAATCATATTTTTAAGTCAGTAGAGTGGTTATGTTGTTAAATCATCCTGTTATTTAATTAAGATCCATACATCAAGGTTTTCAGTTTCTAAAATATTCTCTCCTAATAAAAAATGAGAGTCTGAGGATTAAACTGTAGAAATAGAAATTCTTGCACTTTACAGTCAAATCTAGAAATGAAACTGCCCAACACCAAACCCTGTTAATTCATGTAATAAAAACTTCATAATAAAAACGAATCACAATCCGAAAAGGACAAATAAGCAACTAAATCTGGGAATAAAAGAGTTTGTGTTAAGAAAATATAATCTTGTGATTTATGAGAGGGTGTTGAAACTTCTGGTTAAAATATTTTAAAATTAATTTTTTGGGTTCAGTTTTTAATATTCAGTATTTTAAATTGACACCATCTTTGTTATTGGATTGGACAATCAAAGAAGCATTAAATATCTTGAAGGTTCAAATGAAAACAGAGTTAATGTATTTCTTAAATATGTTCAATGCAATCATCACCTTTGTATGCATCTCAAATCCAACAGAAAGTACACTATATAGCTTTAATTGAATTTAAGTTTTAAAAGCAGAGCTTCAGATAGATAAAAAAAAAAAAGAATTGCGTTGAGAAAATAAATATTTTTTATAAGAAACTTGTCATTTTGATTAGTACTCACTGCTTAATTTTTGCACAAGAATTAGTCCCAAGTTGTGCTTGGGACTAATAAATAGAAAAGACAGACATTTTAATGTTACTAGCAGAATTAGTAAATTTCTTGAATGCTAAAATAAAACTGTATCTTTGTAGCTCTTTGTCTAATTTTACATTGATTTTTTTGTCATTTAAACTACACTAGTGTTAGAGGAGGAGTTTAGTTTGATTTGAGTAATCTAATATACTTCAAATATACCAGTTTATAAAAAGAAAAAAAAAGAAAAAAAAAGAAAAAAAGTTAATTGTGAAGTCAACATACCTGTCCCAACATTTTGGCTTGCTTCACCATTTCATGAGCATCTCCAACACTGCTGAAGAGACGATCAGTTGCTGTTAAGATAGTATCAACAGCTTGTTCATTTTGGCCACCCTAACAAGGAAAAAAAAAAACACAGAAATGGCTTTTAAACCGGAAACATATTTTTGCAGTGTAAGACTTTTTTGGGAATAACAAATTTTCTAATACAAGTCTTACTATTTAACCCATAATGAGAAGAGAAGAGGTGGTTTCATACATTTCCCAAGAGTATTTGTGTGTAAATGAATATAATGAACCCAAGTGGAATTTGAACATGGTTCTCCGATTTCTATTTTAAGCCTTTATTCATTACACCACTCATACACTCAAGCTTATAGCACCTGATATTCCTTAGTGGGTACCCATTTAGGTACTGACCAGGTTCAAGGTTGTTTGACTTTGGTGATCAGATGCGAACTAGTGTTTCAATGTAATATGACCATAAGCCAAACTGGATATAATTCTTCATGATTAACATAATAAACTGATGACCAAAATCAGAAAACTCCTTTAAAATATGCAAACCATCAACTTATTTATTTTAAAGTTTTCAAAAATTTAAAGTCAAAGGAGAAATCATCTTAATATTTGGTTACTTTTATAAAAAAATTAAAGAAAAAGAAAATTCTACTGTAGAATATGGTATTTTGAGTTGATAAGAATTAAAGAGAAAGAAAAACAATCATTCAATTCAACATCACAAATCTCACAACATAGGTTCATCGAGTGCAGCTATAGCAGCAGTTAATGCATTTACAAAAAAAAAAACCTGACAGAGACGATCATTCTTAGGGCTAATTTTAAATTCAGAATTTTCTGCATTCTAGACTGGTGACCCTCCAAGGCAAGATAGTTCAGTCTACCATGCTATTTAACCAATAGCTAAAGGTAGATGGATTCATGCCATTTCCAGAGAATAAGTAGAAGGGAATGAAACAGACTTAATCAAAAGTTTTGATTCTGTAGAGATTCCACTCCCTACTTATAATTATTATTCTAATTGCATCCCTGCTCTCATCGGGTGATTACAAAGAAGGAAGAGAAAAAAGAAAACTTTAATTTAAAAGCATTGTATGGTGTTGTGAAAGAAATAAAACAAATCTTACCTCGCCAACTGAGGAACCGATTTTGACATGATGGAGCAGATTATTGAGAGCCTTGGTAACGGCTGTGGCGGCTGCCCCCAAGTCAGAAAGGAGACGGTCATCTTTGCAGGCATGCTAAAATAAAGTCAAATTGGTACTAAATGTTAAGAGGGTGTATGCGCTGTGTAAAATAAAATCATAATCACTATGAATCAGTCAATTTAAACTTTTTTTTTGTATCCAAGATATACAAATCATTATTTTTTTTAAGAATTATTTTCCATGCCTCAAAAATCTTTTAAATGAAAGCTCAACATTTTCAATATCTTTATAGCCTGAAAATTAACTGATAAAAAAATTAGAGAACATTCTCTAAAAAGTTTGTTGTTAATGATAATAATAATAATAATAATGATAATAATAATAATTATAATAAATTTACTGATGGCAAAAGGCTCGACAAAAATTGATAAATAGTAAAATAACAATAAAGTTTCAAATTTAAAGCGGTATTAAAAAAGTATAGAAAAAAGACACACCTAATCAATTATGAACGAACTTACCTTAGAGGCTTCTACAATTCCATCCACTGAAGTAGCCACTTGTTTCGATGCATCAAACAATTGCTCTCGGCAAGCTGGGCTACTAATAGTCGGAGCAACGACCTGAAAATGAAACAAGACATCAGTATTTCACATCCAATATTAATACAATAGTACCAATTTATAATAATCAGAGGTATAGTAGCTGTAACCTAGCTGTGATTTTTAATGTGAGTGTTGAGCTTGTATTGCCTGTGCCAGTGTCAGTTTATTTATTCTTGGCTTTGTGACTGAAAGGGCTATTTGGGCGTCGTTTGCCACGTTGAGTCTGCTACGTTTCTTGGTCTTCATTCCAAGGACACAGTGTGAAATTATAAGCTGATTGCCTTTTCCCAAACTAAACATTCATTACCCACAAAATATGGGCTCATTATTCCACTAGGGTAATTTACCCTGGGGTTGGGAACCATGGTAGATGATACTCAGCTTTTGTGCATGTACGTGTTTGTGCAGACATAATTCCTAGAGGCAGTGATAGGTGTGTTTTATGTTGTAGTTTTGCTGAAGTTTTATTTTGGAATAGAGTTGGATTTCTTTAAGAAATCATCAAATATTATATGGATTAATGTCATGAAAGCATTTTTTATGTTACTTGTTTGATAGTATTTTAAACGTATTTGTGTGAAATCAGAAGAATTTTTTAGTATGTGTGTATTGTTGGTAATTTTTTTTTTTTTATATAAAAATATATTACTGCTATTTTTTTTATTATGAAAATTTATTTTTTAACTTTCATAATTTTTTTTTTTGCTTGGGGAGAAGGCACTATTTACCTATAGCTGGGACACTAACAAGTGTTACCATCCGTGAGAACGATAGCAATTAAGGTGTTTTTACGCTCCTCAAAACCTTTATTAA
The DNA here is from genome assembly GCA_037127315.1 of Ascarosepion bandense. NCBI lineage: Eukaryota > Metazoa > Mollusca > Cephalopoda > Sepiida > Sepiidae > Ascarosepion > Ascarosepion bandense. Next base: position 1,129,984 of record JBBBDQ010000496.1, read on the forward strand.
GTTACATTTTGGAATATAGTTTGATTTTTTTTTAAATTTATCTGGATTAATATTATTAAATAGTTCTTTCTTGTTGGTTGTTTGATTTTGTTTTATGGCATATCAATACCTCATTGGGTTATTTAATGCTGAAATTTAAATATTTTGAACACAATTTTATGGCTTCAACAAAGTATATTTTGAAGGCAATTGTATGCTTTTAACTACAGATAAATATTATTGGTAATTTTATGACAAATAGGTATTGCTGGTGTTTTTTCTATAGAAATCTATTTCTATACTGTGATAGCGTCTCGTTTTTGTTTGCAGGGGGGGGGTCACTATTTTTTTGGAAGAGACATTACATTTAGATAGTAAATATATGACCTTTTATCAAAGACCAGTATTTGTTTTATTTACAATATTTGATGGCTAATAAGATTCCTGAACACCTCTGGAAAACTGTTTCCAAAAATATTCATGAATTGATTTGAAATATCGAGTTGGCAAGTATTTTCTCAGATGCCATAGATAATCAGTAATTATACGTCTGCTAGTTCGAATTTGTTTGGAATGACTTCTAAGAACATTCCTTCCTTAAATTTACAGACAACTCCCACAAATGTTGAGATTTCTTAACCAATAAAAAGAACAATTCTCAGTCCACCCCCACCCCGATTTGTTCTTTAAAGCAGGATTAAGATCTTCAGTTAGTATAGAATGACTCCTATTTATTTTATCTACAATATTGGCAGTATGCTGGTTCCACTCATTGTGGAATGACTGCTAAAAACATCACCCCTCTCTAAATTTATAGACAAATCATACAGATACAAGCTGGGATTTCTTCAATAAAAAAAGTACAATTCTCAATTTCATCCAATTTTCGTTATCTATTGTTTTGAGTTTGAGTTTTGTTTAATGGCATATCAACACCTCTGTGAATTATTTAATGCCAAAATGGTGAGGTTTTAAGGTTATTTGTTTTTTTTAATGTTTGGTTATAGTGAAAAGGTTGATTTAATCAGAATTTAATGAAGATTTTTTGTTTTTATTCTTTTTTATTTTAGAAAACTGAAAATGTTTTCTAGTTCTGTATTCAAAAATGCTTTGCTGAAAATTTTTTTTCCCTTCAAAAATGTGTTATGGTGATAATTTTTTCTTCAAAAATGTATTGTTGGTAATATATTTTCCTTCAAAAATGTATATTTTTCTCTAAAAGTCTATTTTTATGTATATATTTCTCTAAAAGTCTATTTTCATGTATATATTTCTCTAAAAGTCTATTTTCATGTATATATTTCTCTAAAAGTCTATTTTCATGTATATATTTCTCTAAAAGTCTATTTTCATGTATATATTTCTCTAAAAGTCTATTTTCATGTATATATTTCTCTAAAAGTCTATTTTCATGTATATATTTCTCTAAAAGTCTATTTTCATGTATATATTTCTCTAAAAGTCTATTTTCATGTATATATTTCTCTAAAAGTCTATTTTCATGTATATATTTCTCTAAAAGTCTATTTTCATGTATATATTTCTCTAAAAGTCTATTTTCATGTATATATTTCTCTAAAAGTCTATTTTCATGTATATATTTCTCTAAAAGTCTATTTTCATGTATATATTTCTCTAAAAGTCTATTTTCATGTATATATTTCTCTAAAAGTCTATTTTCATGTATATATTTCTATAAAAGTCTATTTTCATGTATATATTTCTATAAAAGTCTATTTTCATGTATATATTTCTATAAAAGTCTATTTTCATGTATATATTTCTATAAAAGTCTATTTTCATGTATATATTTCTATAAAAGTCTATTTTCATGTATATATTTCTATAAAAGTCTATTTTCATGTATATATTTCTATAAAAGTCTATTTTCATGTATATATTTCTATAAAAGTCTATTTTCATGTATATATTTCTATAAAAGTCTATTTTCATGTATATATTTCTATAAAAGTCTATTTTCATGTATATATTTCTATAAAAGTCTATTTTCATGTATATATTTCTATAAAAGTCTATTTTCATGTATATATTTCTATAAAAGTCTATTTTCATGTATATATTTCTATAAAAGTCTATTTTCATGTATATATTTCTATAAAAGTCTATTTTCATGTATATATTTCTATAAAAGTCTATTTTCATGTATATATTTCTATAAAAGTCTATTTTCATGTATATATTTCTATAAAAGTCTATTTTCATGTATATATTTCTATAAAAGTCTATTTTTATATTTTCATAGTGTTTTGACCCCAGTTTGGGGGTTAACTCTTTGCCCATAGCTGGGACCCTAACAGGTACTACCACCCCAGGTCAGGGTGGACCTGAGAACAACAGCCATTAAGTGGTAGTTCCATGTTCCTCACAACTTCCCAATTAGAGGCCTTGTTGCTGGATGCAGTTTACTGTCATGCCTAGGACCCTCTATTGTTTTGAAGTCAGAATGCAATAACCACTTAACTGTATCCCTTTTGAATGTGTGTTGTAGTGCTGTGGATGTCAGCTTGGAACAAGAGATCAGAGAGCCAAGTTCGAATTTGTTGCATATGTCTCTTTTGAGACATGATTGCCCAAACGTGTATCATGTATGGCACTTGACTGACTGTTGCTTTGCTTAATTTTGTCTAGCATATATATTTTTTGCTTATTATTATTTTTCCCTGTTCTTTTTCTGCCTTTTCTTATTGTTTCTTGAAAACTTTCAATTACACTTACCCATGGCCAATTCCTCCACCAACGTTAAACTGGGTAATGTAAATTGGGTGGGCAAGAATATGTCATCAAATATAGCATTTATTTTTTTTGTGTTGCCTTCAGCATAACTTATCTCAAATTTATGAAAAAAGTAATGAAAGATGTAAAATTTAAATATAAGACAAGCAACTAACCAGAATCTATGTTAACGTCCAAGTGTTTATTTTAACTCACCTTAGTACAAGCTACAAGATGAGAAGTGGCCAGTGCGCATTGTGTAGCAGAATTGATCACCTTATTCTTGAGGGCTTGGTCTTCACACTTTCCAGACACGTCTTGGGCCCGTAGAACCAGACTGGCTGTAGCATTAGCCACTGCCTTCGCCAGGGCTAAAAGCGTGTCCTGAGGAGAGAACATTTTGATACATCATTTCATAACTCAGTCATTTCTTCAAATATGTTAACAGTCACAAATAAATATCAACAAAAATTTATAGGATTCACTTTTTCTGAAGTAAAAGATTTTCATTTTGGATTTCCTTTTTTAAACAGATCAGATTTCGATGATTTGGCTTATTAACCATTACACATTATTTAAAACCAGAAAACATTTATCAATCGTAAGAATTTTGAAACATTTTTTTTCATTTTTTAAACAGATCAGATTTCGATGATTTGGCTTATTAACCATTACACATTATTTAAAACCAGAAAACATTTTTCAATCGTAAGAATTTTGAAACTATTTTTTTATTTTTTAAACAGATCAGATTTCGATGATTTGGCTTATTAACCATTACACGTTATTTAAAACCAGAAAACATTTTTCAATCGTAAGAATTTTGAAACTTTTTTTTTTTTTTTAGATAATAATGATTTACTTATACAAGTCCTGCTAACGGGGAGAGAAGAAAGATCATATTTCATGTATCAGGGCTGTGCAAAAGTTTTTGCTGGTTTGTAAAAGGGGCATTTTAAAATCATTGTAATTTATTTTATGCATATTGTTATTACTTAAACATATCACCATGATTAATTTATAATTTTTTCTTTCAGATTATTAAAGCATCATTCATATTTTTTTCTAATATTCTCATCCATGTTCTCCAGAGAACCTGCGACAATGTGTTTCCTGTTGCGAATCTTTGTTTTCACGACATCTTCAGACACCGTTTTTGGGCAGGCTTGTCACTGGTGATATGAAGTGCCATCTGCCCCATCCTGCATGTTCTCCTGACCTAGATCCCTTGGATTATCACTTACTTTAAGGATTACAAAACCATTTAGATGGCCTTAAATTAACATCACGAGAGGAGATTGAACATGAGTTAGATTCATATTTCACATCAAAACCTAAAGAATTTTACAAGCACGACATATATAAGCTCATTGACAGATGGAATCAATTTATAGAGAGTAAAGGTCGTTATTGTTATGAATAAAGATTTTTAAAAACAGTTTTTCATTTCCAAAATGAAATGAAATTTTAAATCAGCAAAAACTTTTGCATCAACCTTATATCTTATATCACTATCTCAGTTTTAAAAGGGAGATGTTAAAAGGGTTATGTATTTACTATTGCGTTTTGGTGCAGTGGATATCAACTCGGAACAACAAATTGGGGTGCCGAGTTTGAATTCCTTGCATTCACTTACGCACAAATACCCTTGGGAAAGATATTAATCCATCTCTTCCCTCTAGTTATGGGTTAAATAATAGGACAGATTGGGTTCTATAGCCTTTCTACCACAGAAAGCAATGGCAAGCTACTGTGAGATGATCTCATGCCCAGTCAGTCATATCTCTTTCGAGACATGATTGCCCAAAGCGTGTATCATGTATGGCACTTAATTGATTTACTATTTTAAATGTTATTTTTATGGATACTCATACTTGAGTAGAGGCTCCGTTTTTTTTTAAATGGTATTTATTTCATTTACAGGCCCAAGAAAACGTTCCCTCAAGTAGTATAAGAAAATCTGAATAAGTAAACGTTCATTAAGGGCAAATAAAAACCCTGCTTGATTTTGAATTTCTCTGTAGCTGAGCAATCAAAGCTGGATCAGGTGGTAGTTTTTTCCAGTAAAGAAAGAATGCAGGTTCATATCCGGCCAGAGGGCACATTTTTTTTTCTTGAACATACAAACCAGTTGACAAAAAACAGTTTAAAATAATACTCAAATACAGGTTCCACTAAAAATTATGTTTAAAGTAATAAAAACATGTCGGGTTAAAATTAAAACTCATTTAAAGATTTTTATATAAAAACGATTCTTCACCATGACTGATAATACATTATTAGAAATAAATGTGAGATCCTAATCATAAATTAGAACAAAATATTTTTCAAATGATTTGGGTGTTATTATTTTCTTCTAGGTGCTATGTCCCATCAGTACCTAGGTGATCATGGCCCTCCACATCTCCTTATCCCTTGTTGGCCTTAATACTCCTTCTCCTATTATCTCACTCAATCCCTGCTCTACTATCATACTATGAAGCAGCTTTCCCTTTCTCGCTTCCTTTCTGCTTATCCTGGGAGCATCAGGACCTTCATTCAGTCAGTTAAATGCCATACGTGAAACACACTTGGGTGATCATGTCTCGAAAGAGACATGACTGACTGGGCAGAAGATTACCCCGCAGTAGGTTGCCATTGCTTTCTGCAGTAGACTGGTTGCCGACCAAGGCTATAGAACCCAATCTGTCCTGTTATTTGACTCATGGCTAGAGAAAAAAAGAGATGTATTATATTAATAAGTATTAATTAGTGGGGGATCCGTTTATTACTTCATAACAATAGAAAACCGATCCCCCACTTTATGACCAGTAGAAGCCTTAATCAGAATTTCAATTATTATATTCAGTCAGTCAGTTAAGTGCCATACGTGATACATGCTTGGGCGATCATGTCTCGAAAGAGACATGACTGACTGGGCAGAAGATTACCTCGCAGTAGGTTGCCATTGCTTTCTGCAGTAGACTGGTTGCCAACCAAGGCTATAGAACCCAATCTGTCCTGTTATTTAACCCATAACTGGAAGGAAGAGACAGGTTAATACCTTTCCCAAGGGTATTTGCGCGTAAGTAAATGCAATGAATTCAGCTGGAATTCGAACTCGGCTCTTCGATTTCTTGTTCTGAGCCGATATCCACTGGACCACCACGCACATCCCACGGACCTTCATTACATGTTCCAAAAACTGCCGCTGCCTTTTTCTGATGTTAAGTAGTGGCTTCCTTTTCATTTCCATCATCTCCAAAACCTCATCATTGCTTACATGCTCAGTCCAATGATATTTGCAGCATCTTTATGTAGAACCACATTTCAGTTTTATTTAAGTGTTTCCTTCATCTTTGATGAGATTGTCCAGCATTCGCTGCCATATTGAAGGACAGACATCATGTAACAATCCAGTACTCTCTTCTTTGGTTCCAGTGAAATTTCCTGTTTCTCAATATCCTCAACACATGGAATGCATCCTTGTGCTTGCTAGATCTCAGGAATATAAAGGTATAGAAACCGCTGTGACCACAAAGTGAGCGTCAGTTTACATGTTGATTGTAATATGGAATTGATCCCCGTTTTATATCCAGTATGTTTCTTTCAAACCACATTTTCAGTTTAGCCCAAGTGTTTCCTTCATCTTTGATGAGATTGTCCAGCCGCTTATTCGCTGTCATGTTGAAGGACAGACATCATCATAACAATCCAGTACTCTCTTCTTTGGTTTTCAGTGAAATTTCCTGTTTCTCAATACTCTATCATACATGGAATGCATCTTCGTAACATGAATCTCAGGAATATAAAGGTATAGAAACCGCTGTGACCACAAAGTAGGCGTCAGTTTACATATTGATTGTAATATGGAATTGATCCCCATTTTATATCTGATGTATGTTTCTTTCAAACCACATTTCAGTTGTGAAGTGTTTCATCGTCTTTGATGAGATTGTCCAGCATTCGCTGTATTGAAGGACAGACATCATGTAACAATCCAGTACTCTCTTCTTTGGTTCCAGTGAAATTTCCTGTTTCTCAATACTCTGTCAGCACATGGAATGCATCCTTGTGCTTTTAGATCTCAGGAATATAAAGGTATAGAAACACGTGACCACAAAGTGAAGACGTCAGTTTACATATTGATTGTAATGTCGATTGATCCCCGTTTTATGTCCAGTATGTTTCTTTCAAACCATTTCAGTTGGCTTCAGTGTTTCCTTCCATCTTTGATGGGATTGTCCAGCATTCGCTGCCATGTTGAAGGACAGACATCATGCCAACAATCCAGTACTCTCTTCTACTGGTTCCAGTGAAGACCCTGTTTCTCAATATCTCCTCAGCATGGAATGCATCCTTGTGCTGAATCTCAGGAATAAAGGTATAGAAACCGCTGTGACCACAAAATGGGGCGTCAGTTTACATATTGATTGTAATATACAGAATTGATCTCATTTATATCCAGTGTGTTTCTTTCAAACCACATTTCAGTTGCTTCAAGTGTTTATTACATCTTTGATGAGATTGTCCAGCATTCGCTATACATATTGAAGGACAGACATCATGTAACAATCAGTACTCTCTTCTTTTGGTTCCAGTGAAATTTCCACTGTTTCTCAATACTCTATCACTTTAGAATGCATCCTTGTGCTTGCTGAATCTCAGGAATATAAAAATGTAAAACATAACATGACCTGGGTAGTGATCAGTTTACATAACAGATTGTAATATGGAATTGATCTACCGTTTTATATCCAGTGTCTTTCTTTCAAACCACATTTCAGTTGCTTCAAGTGTTTCCTTCATCTTTGATGAGATTGTCCAGCATTCGCTACATATTGGAGGACAGACATCATGTAACAATCCAGTACTCCTTCTTTTGGTTTTCTGATGAAATTTCTGTTTCTCAATACTCTACTCAGCACATGGAATACACATCCTTGCTGTGGATCAGGAATGTAAAGGTATAGAAACAACTGTGACCACAAAGTAGGCGTCAGTTTACATATTGATTGTAATATGGAATTGATCCCCCGTTTTATATCCAGTATGTTCTTTCAAACACATTTCAGTTGCTTCAAGTGTTTTCCTTCATCTTTTGATGAGATTGTCCTGACATTCGCTGTCATATTGAAGGACAGACATCACGTAACAATCCAGTACTCTCTTCTTTGGTTCCAGTGAAATTTCCTGTTTCTCAATACTCAATGCATCCACTGGAATGCATTCTTAGCCATGCTAATATGCTTTCAGATCTCCGTATCGCACTTTCCATCCTCTCAGAACTTAATCTACATTGGAGGCACAGTGGTGTAATGGATCGTGGCTCAGATTGATAAATCAGAGAGCCAAGTTTGAATTCCAGTTGAATCCATTACATTCACTTATGTGCTAACACTCTTGGGAAAGGCATGAAACCATCCCTTATCCCCTCTATGGGTAAATAGCAGGACAGATTGGGTTCTATAGCATTGGTTAGTAAATGGTTTAGGAGAAAAACTGAATCCAAACCAACCTGGAGAGGGTTGGGCCCCGTCAGGCTGTCATGCCCAAACACCACTTCTACTGCAGCTGTGGTACATGTGGTGCCCTCACGACTCTAATGAGCCATGAGATTATTTTTATAATCTACATTAGAATTTAGATTTTTGATAATTTTCTTGAGTAGGCATATCTTTACATATCTGTATTTATGACATTACAAATTTTAATTGGTAAAGAGAATTTACTCACCTGGAATGAACGATCAAGCTCTCCTCCTTCACTGACACCTTTCAAGATGTCATTACTGGCTTCTCCAACTTTATGAGCAGCAGTAACAATATTCTGATTTGGCTAAATACACAAAAACAATTTGAAAACAAATAAAATTAGTCAAATTTATGCATCAGTTAAGTATGACTAAGTGAAAATTAAGGGTTTCAAATTGTTACAGAAAAATACAGGTGCAAAACTTTGTTAAAATCTGAAGGCATTTCCAAACTAAACTTATTTAATTTTATTTGCAGGGTGAAACCTTCTTTGCAAGCATTTCACGTCAGAAAAAAATGTTTGCACAAGAAGGTGCAATGTGTAACTCTATTGGAGGTTAGCATCAGCCATACTAATGGAAGGTAAAAAAAAAAAGTTAGGTTTTTTATCGTATAATTTGATTTGGACTAAAACTTAAAAATGAACTTGAAAAGTACAATTTTATTAGTTAAATTGATTTAGTTAAATCTTATTAAATTTAAATTTAAATTTAACTAGATTTAGTTAAATTGATTTAGTTAAATTTAACTAGATTTAGTTAAATTGATTTAGTTAAATTTAACTAGATTTAGTTAAATTGATTTAGTTAAATTTAACTAGATTTAGTTAAATTGATTTAGTTAAATTTAACTAGATTTAGTTAAATTGATTTAGTTAAATTTAACTAGATTTAGTTAAATTGATTTAGTTAAATTTAACTAGATTTAGTTAAATTGATTTAGTTAAATTTAACTAGATTTAGTTAAATTGATTTAGTTAAATTTAACTAGATTTAGTTAAATTGATTTAGTTAAATTTAACTAGATTTAGTTAAATTGATTTAGTTAAATTTAAATTTAACTAGATTTAGTTAAATTTAAATTTAACTAAATTTAGTTAAATTTAAATTTAACTAAATTTAGTTAAATTGATTTATTTAAATTTAACTAAATTTAGTTAAATTGATTTAGTTAAATTTAAATTTAACTAAATTTAGTTAAATTGATTAAAATTTAAATATCTAACTATACATCAAATGTTACAGCAACATTCAATGCATGAATGAAGGGTCAACTTATGTGGCTGATAAATTCTGTCAAGAAACAATGACTAGCATGACACAGTGAAACAGCTTTCTGAGCAACTGATTCAATATAATGTTTCCACTTCAGGAGAAAACATTAACTGGAGAAGATGCCATAAGTCATTCTTTTGGAGGTTAGCATCAACCATACAGATGGAAGGCAAAAGAAAAGTGTGTGCGTGTGTGTGTAGGGGTTTCTTTCAGATGATTAAAAGAAAGAAGTTTTGTTTGTTTTGGAGGTATTCAAATTAACGAAGCTGACAAAGAACAAAATTCTATTGAATCTCAATGATTCTACAATGAGAAATCCAAATCTTAAATAAGTCGTAAATGTGATGTGTTCTGTGTTGCCCAAACTTGTATTCAGATTCTTTTTTTTGCTATGGTTTTTCTTATAAATTTATGGCTGCACACTAAATTCAGGTTTTGACCATTGTGTCTAGCACCTCAATGTCAGCAGCGGCATTGACCTTGAGGTCATGAAGGAAGAAATGGCCTGGCATGTTTCACATTGTTCATGGTCTCCAAAATGATCAGCGACATTGAAAACTTGCTGTGCATCACAACTATGAGTACTTTTGTAGTAAACACACAAAGTTGGATGCTAGTGCCAAAAATTGTGTTGATTTTTTCATTTCGTGTACAAGAAAGAAAGCCACCATACTAACCTTCCTTTTGTTGTGTCTGAAAGAGATGTGTTAAAATTTGGCAAATGTCACATAACATTACCTGAGATCATCATCTATTTATTGTTCACTAAAAGGTGTATTCGCAAATCTAACACACAGAAAAATTAATGACAAGTGAAAAGAAATTTAATGTGAAACATCACATCCCTTAGGACTTAATCAGATGAAAGTGAGATTTATGTTGATGTAACTGCAATCCACATGAAGGAGAATGGATGATGAAATTTTAAACTTTTCAATTTTTTTTTTTTTTTAGTATGTGTGTGTGTGTGTGTGTGTGTGTGTGTGTGTGTGTGTATATATATATATACACACACACAAATTTATATTATATAAGAAAATGAAAAAACAAATAGATTAAAACCCACTGTTCAAGCATTTATTTTTATAAAGAGTGCTTAATACTGTTCTTCTTCAGGTGTTAAAATGTTTAACATATCACCTGAAGAAGAACAGTATTGTTCTGAAATATGAAAATTTTTTGTAATGATATAATGCTTTTATAAACCATTGTATTAACAAAATTACAATATATATATATATATACACACACACACACTAAATTGAATAACTCAGACTTAACTGAATATTTTCCTATTCACCCAAAATACATGTATGTGAAAATAATCCATAGGAATGTATATGAAATACTCGATTGGAATGAGTGAGAGTGACAACCTATATTCCTAATTAAAAATCAAGTGCATGGGATAGAATTTTTGATGGCTAAAACATCAGAAATAACAATATTTTCCTCTTCCCCAAAATACATGTATGTAAAAATAATCCTTAGGAATGTATATGAAATACTTGATTGAAACGAGTCAAGATCAAACTTATATTCCTAATTTTAAATCAAGTGCATGGGATAGAATTTTCGATGACTAAAACATCAGAAATAACAATATTTTCTTATTCACCCAAAATAAATGTATGTAAAAATAATCCTTAGGAATATATATGAAATACTTGATTGAAACAAGTGAGGGTCAAAACCCATATTCCTAAATTTAAAATCAAGTGCATGGGATAGAAGTTTGTTCCCTAAAGTAACAATTCTGATGAAAAAGTTGTCCGAGTGGAAATTCCTCTTTACTAATGGAATATGAAAGGAATAATGTTGAGCCTGTGTATGTAGCATTGTGGATTCTAGCTGTGATGTTTACGAACTTGTGTAACTAAAGAATGGAGCTCATCTGAACATTTAACAACGAAGCAATAAAGAATATTTATTAAAATGCTAGCAACCAACCGAATATACGAGGTGTTCGAAAAAATGAATACACATTTTAAATAATTGTAAATATGGTGTTTATTATTTCAAAAATATAAAAATATTTACAAGTATCATTTTATTGTTTTTTTTCACTACATTTTGACTATATTTTAAATAATTGTAAATAGCCAATAATTAAACTGTTTGTGTTTATTTTGCAGAATTCAATCCCTGAACACAATGACAGCCAATGTGTATACATTTTTTTGAGACACACTGTATATGTGTGTGTTTTACATATGTACCATACACATTTTAGTATGTACCACCAAAACACTTACCGCTTTGCTTCCAGGTTGTGCAGCATTGAGAAGATCTGAGAAGGCACCTGCCAAAATTTTGGCAGCTTCCATCAGTTTGTTGCCAGTGTTCTCCCCTTGAAGAGCTGCCAACATCTTCACGTCATGTGAAAATTCCCCAAGGTTTGAAGAGCTAAAAACAAATCAGAAACAAAGCTAATGATCACTGACACCAACCGACATCATTTCCCCAATGAAAACAAAGCAAAGTGAGAGTGGAGACGGGGGGGGGGGTGGTATCTTTGGAAACAAAATAAGTAAAACTTGGCTCAGCTAAGGAGATGTCACCCAGGTAGAATTACAGGGGAAGAATACATAAGAGAAACTTATATCATTAACAGTTAAATGAGAGGAAGAAAAAGTGTCCGATTGAAACGAATATAGAGATACTGAGGATATGATACATAAATCACTCTACATTTGTTGTATGATTAGTGGTGGGGGGGACACAGAATAGGTTTGGAAGAAAACTCGAACTCGGGAATTAGTGAAACATATATATTGAACAGAAAACAAATACAAGAGTGTTAGATGTGCGTTGTGGATATCGGCTCGGAACGAGAAATTGGAGAGCCGAGTTCGAATTCCAGTTGAATTCCTTGCATTCACTTACATGCAAATAGCCTTGGGAAAAGTATTAATCTGTCTATTCCTTCTAGTTATGGGTTAAATAACAGGACAGATTGGGTTCTATAGCCTTGGTCAGCAACCAGTCTACTGCAGAAAAAGTAATGGCAACCTACTGCGGGATAATCTTCTGCCCAGTCAGTCATGTCTGTTTTGAGACATGATTGCCCAAGTGTGTATCACGTAAGGCACTTAACTGACTGATTAGACCAGGGTGACTCAGCCCAACTCAACTCCTCCCCGAGAGGCATATTCTCCCAGTATTCATAACAATCGGAAGAGTTCATTATAGTCCAAAAAGGGGTAGGTCCTATAATAATTACTAAAGAATAAATTTATTCAATAAAATTGCCAGTGGCTTCAAAAATGGCCTCCAGACATTTTCCGAATCACCTGCAACCTTTCTGGACAGTCTTCTAGTTTAAGTCGGTGAATACTGCCATATTCTTTATCTTTGGTGTCACAAGAGATTTTTTTTGGTCTCTTACTCAGCTGCACCCTGCACCTAATAATCAAGGAGTCGCAGTCTTATGTGGCCAGATGTAAGACGTGATATGGTCAAAGAAATTGTCTACCAGCAATGACTGGATTCTTCTGCTTGTGTGGCATGGTGCACAGTCCTATTACCAGACATGGCTTTTTCCAGCAACCACCCTCTTGATCTAGAGCAGCTTTAACTTTTACTACTTGACGTAGGTCTCCATGTTGAGTGTAATGCTCTGTAGAAAAATGAATGGAGGCATAACGTTTCCATCATGAGTGTTCACTCCAAACACGTTCATAATCACCATTAGACTCCTTGAATTCTCTGCACTGGCCTCAGATTGACACCCAAACACTCTGAAATGTTGGTATTGAAGCTTCCAGTGCAAATACCAGGCAGTACTGTATACCATTCCCAAAATTTTGGTCAAGTAAATTGCGTCATGGTGCTCTTTTCTTTACAGATGGTGCCCAACTGACACTATTGTGCAATCAACAAAAAAAAATGCATATGTACCAAATTAGATATATATATATATATATATATATATATATATATATAAAATAGTGACAATTTACCTATTGAATCCTGTATTTCATGATTTTTTGTAATTTTGGTAAATATAACTATTAAAATGAGAATTCAGTGTTATTTTCATTTCTAACTTCAATTTATCCATCAGGCCCCGTATGTGTGCAGGGCTGACTGACTATTGGTAAAACCAAATATTTGTCTGAAGAAGTTCCTTATCGGCACAAAACATCACTTAAGGTTTTTCCCATTTTGTCGTTAGATTACATACACATTGGAATATGTATAAGTTTTGAAAACAACCCAACCAGAAAGGAACTTATATTTATAATTTTATTTACAAAGGACATCAAACTAATATTTACTGAGCAAGTGAATGCCACTAAGTAGGCAGTAGTAGTAACTAATAATTCCGTTTTTTTTATTTCCAGCACTGCTTCTCAGCTAAAAATGATGTTGACCCAAACCAATTCTGCTCTAAATTTTTCTAAGCTCAGTACTTGAATGAGTAAATATTATCTTTGTATTTGTAAAATAATTTCAGCTATTTTCAACCCAGGGGTAGAAAAAAAAAAAAAGAAAGAAAAAAGGATTCTAGGGTAAAAGTTGTCAAATGCTTACATGGTGTGAATTGCAGCCCCAACTGCAGTCATATCTTGCTCTTCTTGAACATTGGTCAATGTCACAAGCTGAGCAGTGGCAGCGTTCATGGCTGACAATTGGGCAGAAACTTTCTGCTTGGACAAATCAAACTCATTTTCAGCCCACTTCTTGGAAGCCTAAAAAATAAAAATGTAAATTAAATAATATACGCATATAAAATCTATTAAATTAACGTAATGAAATAAATGTCATATGTAAGCATTGTAAAATATTCACCTTAGAATATGGTTAAAAAATTCTTCATAAAAGAATATCCATTAACTTACATATATCCGATAGTTTGTTTTGTATTATAATATTAATTAAATAGATATTAACATTTTCACAAATTAAGAGTTTATGAAAAATTGAGGGGAAAAATGCACTCTGAATTGTCATAAAAATAGTATAATCATATGCAAAAGTCCATTTAAGTCAGATCGAAATTATGAAATGTTTTCTTTCTTTTTTGTTTTTAAAAAATGCTGGGATATAGAGAAAGGCAAGACAATAATCTTGTAACAAAAATGGATACATCGCACCGGAATAAAGCAGTCTAGACGGTGGCTCAATAGACTGACCAGATGTTTTATTTATTATACAAAACATCAACAATCATTAAAATTCTTCTGTTTTAATATCTCGGTATATGAGCATAGATAAGATAATAAAATTAAATTTTGACAAAATTTTCATTATGTTTAACATCTGTGACTGAAAAGTGTTGGGTAAGGTGTAATAAAAAGAAAAATTGTTTTAAAACAAATATTTAAAATACTTCATTATCAGGCTATAAATTCATTGATATATTGACAAATATACATTGTATCATTACAGTGTCTTCTATCATGCTTAATATTAATGCCATGAATTCATAGTGCCATGTTGTTGGAATTACTTTTGTTGTGCAGTGGGAATTCTATTCCTTCTTTATTATCAACACACTTTCAATTTATATCTTTAAAAATTAAAAATCCAGGATTGATAATTAATAATCAATGCAATTATATTGTGTGTAACTGGAATTTATCAGCTTGTAAAACATTGTTATTTTTCTATTTAAATATTTATTCGATGAGTGTTATCGTCATCGATTAAGCATTAGAATTGTGTTATGTTTACAACATATGAAAAAAAAAAAGATAAATTGTTTTACATAACATAAAAAAAAAATCACTTTTTTTTCTAATTTCACCTCAAGCAAGGCAACAAAGTCACTAAGATACAACGGGTTACTGACTGTTAGAGAATATGAGGAAAAAAAAACTGTTAAAGAGAGAGAACAATAAAAGAAAGGGAATTAGGAAGACAGTAGATAATGATAGAAAACTTAAAGATCAAACTTGACTTGGAAGCAAGAAGCCAGAAGACGACTGCTTTGGTTTTTATACATTTTACGTATAAGTTTTTTTTGTTTTTTTTTAAGAAATTGTTTTCAAAAAAAATTTAAAAGAATTTTAATGTTTATATGAGAGGAAGCATTGGCTTAACTGAATAGTTCATTCTGAAAACTGTCAGTTTGATGGACTTGTAGAATGAAGTTATAACAAAACCAATATTTTATTTGATATGAATTATAATATATACTTATATTAATTAATGTTAGACAAATTAATTTTTACAATCAGAATCACATTTAAAATTGGCTAAACATTTGGTAAAAAGCATAGAATTTTGAAGAAATTTGAATACAATTTGTACTGTATTTATGATAGGAGGAAAATATTTTTTCTGTAGAAAAACATTTTCTTAGGGGGGAAAAAAAAACTTTAGTAAGTAATGAACTAAAAAAAAAAAAAAAAAACTCACAGCATCTGAGCCAAGTTCTGGTAACTGTGCTTTCTTTTGCAGTTCCATTTTAGCCGCATCAATGTTACTCAGACCCTCTTGAATGGTTGTAAGCAGAGCTCTCTGAGCTTTACTCAACACGACCTCATGAACGGTCTGAGTCTGAAAATAAAACAGTAAAATGAAAAACATTCCTTACTTGAATTTTGTATCAAATAATTTAAAGGAGTAAAAAAAGAATTTCCATTGAATATGTAAAAAACTTTTTTTGTTATTCAACAAAACAGAAACAGAAATTATAAAATTCGGCACTAAGATTTTTTTTCTAATTTAGCTGAGAACAAATGAAGTTCACAGGGTGACAAATATTTAGGATTTAAGTCATGGAATCAAAATCCATTTTTAATATTTCTGATAGACATGTTACGAAAAAAAACATTTTTTTAAATGCCTTTCAGGAAGCTAGCTATCATGGCTCTCCAAAGATACCTTAACTTACTGCATTTTGCCTGTGCATAATACTAGTGTTTGACTTTTTTGTAACCCTATGTTCCTGTGTCATAAATAAATTAAGTTTTGTTCCAAATGCATTAATTTGTTTTAGTTTTGAAAAAGTTCATCCCCAAACCAAAAATTTGATTTTGTGTTATGGGTGACATTTGAAAAAAAAAAGAAAGAAAAAAATGAATTAAACCTTTCATTATTTTTTAACAAAATGACAATCATCTTGGTATCCCTCCCAAAGTCCACTTGATTAAGCCTATCAAATATGTCTTGCACTGCTTCCCTCTGACCCTTTCCCCTGTCTTGTGAGTATTAGATTCTCCAAGCCCTTGTTCCTAATAACATGTCCCAGAAACCTTCTCTTCCTGATGCGGAGTATGTTTCCTTTTTGTTTAAAACCTCACTTTTGCTCACAGGTTTGGTCCATGGTATCCACAGCATCCATCTGCAGAACCACATTTCTGTTGTTTTGAGTCTCTCTTTGATCTTTGAGGAGAATGGCCAGCATTCACTGCTATATATACCTTTGTGCAATTTAATTGAAACAACTGCTTTAGTTTCCTTTCTTCTACCATATAGTAAGTTTTAAACCCACTGGAGTGACAGGATGTAATTGATTTCTATTTTTTTCTACAGATTAGATCATTTGCAGTGGTGTGCTATAATATTAAACCTTTTTCTGGGTGTATGATGAAATTTATTGCATCATCTATGGTTTCATCAGATTGTTATCATTATTATTTTGACTTCTGATCGTTCGCTATGGACTTTAGTCCAAGAAAGCACATGAAAATTGTAGCACTGAACGAACACACTGGCAAGCCTTACAGAGAGATCGCCTATATTGTTGGTGTCAGCCTTTCAACTGTCAGTCGTGTCATCAAAGTTAAGAAACTAATGACGTGACTTTAAAGAAGACTTGACACAAATCAAACTTTGCTTTGATTCACTACCATTTTAACCTCTCTAATCAACTGGTCGCTAAAAAAAAAAAAGAGTTAATAATTGAAAGACAAACAGTTAGACTGGCTTACCTGCATTGGTGCGTGCCCTGGATATGTGTGATTTGAAGTTTCTTCAAATGTGGCTTTCTGCAGTGAACCGACAGTGATGGGATCACCCATAACTTTCGGATCACGGATTATGGCAGGAATAGCCACAGTTCCCATATTAACCTGATCCATCTTGGGATCCAAATGTTTAATAATTACTGCCCTGGAAAAAAAGAAAAGATTAATCATTAATTCCAAGTCGCAAAAGGAATTCCAAAGATAACAGAAGAAGGAAGAATAGGACAACTAATTGGATGTTTTATATGAGACTGAATTTTTTGAACAAGGCAGAATGTTTTACTTAAAGCAGGACTCATTGACACACACACACACACATATATATATATATATATATAATTGAGCACTGTTTTATGAACACCTGAATAATAATACTATATATATATGTACACCCCTCCCACATGTATTTTTAATTTAAGTTATATATATATATATATATATATATATATATATATATATATATTTGTTTGAACATTATTTTTAATAGATATTTGTATTTGAGAGGATAGTTTGTTTCTTTCTATAAACAGTACATTTTTAATAACCTCTGGCCTAAATTTTACAGAAATCTTGTTTGTAAAATATTTCTATTTCTCAAACATTTAGGCTGGTGGATAGATTTAGATAAGTATGTCGGTTAATACATACAGATTTTATAAATTTCCATATGGATGAAAACACCATAATTCTTTGTAATTTTAAAAATTGCAAAATTGAGCATTCAAAAATTCCCTGCCATGGGAGCGTTAAAAAAAAAAACGGTAATTGGTGAAATCAATTATTGCAAATCACCTGAAGACACCACTCATGGTAGAAACCTGGGTCGCGTAATAACTCATTTACAAATGGAAAATATATATATGTGTGTGTATGTATTTTGAGTCTCCTTTTATCTGACAACAAACCAAAATCTGAAAGATTTTCAGGTACAGATATAACTGGCACAAATGGAAAATTTCAGAAAGCTTAGCTATGTAGCCTATGTTAGCAACAGTTTGTTTGTGATTGTCACAGCAATATCTTTGTTTGTGGATTACTTACCAGGTGTTTTGTGCTCAGTAAAGATATTATTCAAAATGTCAAAAAGTCCTGCATTTATATATTTTTTTTATAGTAATTTTTAGTACTAAATCACGATTTTTTTTGCACACATATAAAAAGTACAATTTGAAATCTCACTTTCACCACTTAAGCATTACATGTGTGAACATTACATGACAAGCATTGTAACTACCTTCAGGATATATCAGTCAGTTATGTGGCATATATGATACATGCTTGTGCGATCATGTCTCGAAAGAGACATGACTGACTGGGCAAAAGATTATCCTGCAGTAAGTTGCCATTGCTTTCTGCGGTAGACTGGTTGCCGACCAAGGCTATAGCACCCAATCTGTCATGCTATTTAAGCCATGTTTAGAGAGAGAACAAATGGATTTTATAATTATATTAATAAGTATTAATTAGTGGGGGATCAGTTTATTACTTTGTAACAAGAGAAAACCAATCTCCCACTTTATGACCAGTAGAAGGTTTACTTATTTCTTTATTATATTCAGTCAGTCAGGTAAGTGCCATACGTGATACAAGCTTGGGCGATCATATCTCGAAAGAGACGTGACTGACTGGGCGTAAGATTATCCTGCAGTAGGTTGCCATTGCTTTCTGTGGTAGACTGGTTGCCAGCCAAGGCTACAGAACCCAGTCTGTCCTATTATAACTGGAGGGAAGAGATGGATTAATACCTTTCCTAAGGGTATTTGTGTGTAAGTAATTGTAAGGAATTCAACTGGAATTTGAACTTGGCACCCTGATTTGTCTTTCCGAGTCGATATCCACTGCACCACAGCGCACATCCTGCAATATTTACATGTACTGAACTTGAAAATGAGTAAAGATACAATGGATTTTGGCAAGAATGTAATACGTACTGTGCTGGGGATACTCTGTCTTCATACATGGAGGATTCTTCATCTCCTTCAATTCCTAAATGGTCTTTAGCTTTTTTCTAAAAGAAAAGGAAATTAACCAAGGTATTATATATAAGCAGTTTCTACATGGTGATTTGGTTGACAGAAAAAGAGCAGAACACAGGCTAAAATTGAAGTATAAAGATTGCACCAAGAACACATTGCAGATGGCCAACATCAGGCAAAAGGACAGGAAAACCTAGCGCTAGATTGTTCATCTTGGAAGAAAGCTTTGCATAATGCTAAGAGAGATTTTGAACCAAATTGTGTTAAGCCTGAAAGACTTAAGGCAGGTGTTCATAAGAGCCTTGCTATTAATCTCCCTGAAAATGTTTTCATAGAATTTGATATAACATGTAATGAACGTGGTCGCATCTGCCTGAGTAGGGTAGGCTCCAAAAATCATCAATGATGCCACACGCTTAAGTTAGTCATTACTCGTGATGTGGTATTTCAGTGTGGAGAGAATGTAAAAATGAAAGAGCCTCAGTTGGTAGACAAAAACAAGTTTAAAATATTAATCCATTAACTACATCAAAAGATGTCCAAAGTTGCCACATCTGAGCAAGAGATTGTAAGACCCTATCAGGACTAAAAAGTCACATCTTCACTACCCATATTTGAAGATGGATCCAGCAATGGTATGACTCAATTCATTGAGACTTATACGAGTTATAACAGAAGTGACAGGGAATAGAAATTCATGCGTATTTTGGCACACAGGATTCCATTTATGACTAGAATTCTGGACAATAATGGTTTAATTTTTACTTTTTGGTGTGCGTAGTTAAAAAAAAAAATTTAACAGCAACAACAGCAATTGTTGGAACTCCAGAAACAACAGAAGTTAATGGAAATAATTCTGAAGGAAACAGAAAATTCTACAAGTTCTTTTACTTCTGATGCTGTGGCAAATTCTACATCTGAATTTACATACAATTCAGGTGGAGTTACTTTTTCTGCTTATTATCAAAGATACAAACAAATTTTTAAGAGAAGAAAGCAGTGACTGAAAAGATGAGAAAAAATACAAGACTTTTGTCGAGAAAGACAGCACTGATATAACATGAGAAATCCTGTAAATATATACTACCAAACAAAAAACAGACAAGCTGAACGGTTTGTGGGTACTTTTCAGGGGGCAAGCCATGAAAAAGTGAGTAAAGATGCACCACAAAAATGATTGAGAGTATATCAGATCATACCAAATCCTAATATAGTGGGGTTATCCAGTTATAGTGAAGTATGTGTATGTTGAAACAGGTTAGTTTGATTTGGCCTTGTTAGTTAGATAGCCCACTACAAGAGGGGTATAAAACAAGAAAATCAAATTGTTAATTGAAACAATGATATATATATATATATATATATATATATATATATATATATATATAAATCAATTAAGGTTTTTACAAATAAAATTAATGTAATTTGGTTGATACAAGGTTGTTAAAATATTTGTAGTAGTCCTTGCAGGAATGAGTTTTATGTGTATGTAGGCAGGAATGTATGTGATTCTGGCCTTTCCATTGGACGATGAACAAACTGTGTGTTGGTTTGTGGAAAGGTCCATAAAAAGAATTTTTTTCCTGATAATTGAAGATTATTTGAATTTTGTTTTTAGCTGTTTACTAGTTTCTATTGGCCGAAAAATATTTCACATGAAGGCGTGAAATTTAACGAGTTTTGTTTTGGATCCGTTTTGTGTATGTGATAAAGTTTGTAAATTCAAGTCTTTTTTTTTTTTTTTTTTTATTTCTAACAAAATCAATGAGTCATTGCTTAGTCTTTGAAATTTAAATGTAGATCATATTTTGTTCACTACACCAATACACTGTCAGAATTAATGTTTGCAAAAAAAATTAAATTAAATCTACAAGTTATTACCAGGTGACAAAAAAAAGAACAGATAGCGAAAAAAATACTAGACTTTTCAAAATTGTAAAGTGTTTTTCAGAGTATATAAAAAATGAGAAAGAACTGTGGAAAGGTTTACCTTTCTCATGATAATATCAATATATCCAGAGATGAGTTGTGAAATTTGTTCTCCTTCAGTAGTTTGTACAGAGTAATACTCATTTGAATAATCACCAAGATCCTAAAGAGGAGAAAAAGAAAAATTTGCATTAAACGTAGTCAATCCAATATCAAACATTTGAAACAAATTATCATGGCTTTGAATCAAATACCCTCCTTAAGATCTGATCATGAAAAATCCCCCCAAAATCCCAATTTTTCGATGATGATGATCTCTTAAATAACACTAAAGAACAGAAAAATGTGCATATTTATAACAGACAATTGAAAATTCTTGGGAAACCGAAAACATGTTGCATTTTACCATTTTTTCTTCAGGAATTACTGATTTATCTTCTATTTCCAAGAACTTTGCCTTTTCACTTTGACTTATTACAATCTGTATTTAACTTTTGCATACTTGTAATAAAATAAGCACATTACTGTTATAAGTTGTGTATTTTTGAGTGTTTTCTTGATTCTTATGCAAAGAAATCTTGCTTTTAAGATAAAGATCACTAATAGTACTGTGTTAATAAAATAAGCATATCTCATCTCCCCTCTTGCTTGTAAACATCCATCACAGTTAAAAAAAAAAAAAAAAAAAAAAGAAAGAAAGAAAAAGGAAAAAAAAGTTTTTCAGCACTAAAGTTGAGCTAATCAAAAAACTTCATAAGCTTCTTAGAGTTGTTAATCTTTTACAGTTCTTACAAATATTCACTGTAAATGTTTGACTGATGAATTTTTTTTTCTTTTTAAATGTGACAATGTTTTATAAACTCTTGGAATAATAAGCAAAAGCTGAGAAAAGGCGTCAGAGTGCTCAGAAAGTTTCTAGATATTAATTAGATAAGGCAAGATGGCAGACCTGAAGAAGACTACCACCACCTTTAAATTTGTTGTTTTACATTTTTTTTTACTTTTTTCAGCACACTCTTATCGGTTATTACATGATATTTTTGATTATCAAAAAGAAAAAAAAAGAAAAAAATTGAAAAATTTCAATATTTAAACAATTTTAGGGGGGCTCAGTTTCTCATACAACATTATAATAAACTGATCCTCCATTTTAGAACCACTCGCATTGGGGTCGCTTTGTTTTGTTTTGGGACGAGTTGTTGCTCTTGTTTCTGTCTTTTTCAAGTTTTCTTCAGTTCTTACGATGACAAACTCCAAGAACGGAGAAAAGAAAATTTCGCAAAGGATTCAATTGTTGAATATGCACAAACAAAAAAGTTAATTGCACAGGATCGATTTACTATAAGGTTGTATGAAAAACTGACCCCACCTTCCGGCCATTGTTTAAATGTTGAAATTTTTACAAATTTTTTTTTGTCAATTGGAAAGTTTAGGGTTTAATCAATAAGATTGCACTGAAAAAAGTAAAAAAAACAAAAACAAAAAAAAAACAAAAAAAAAACTGATAATCAACAAATTTCCAGGTGGTGGTAATGTCGTACCAGTGAGTGATTCCAAAATGCAGGATTATAATGTTGTATGAAAAACTGAGCTCCCTGCTAAAATTGTTGAAATATTGAAATTTTTCTAAATTTTTTTGTCAATCAAAAAGTTTAGGGTGTAATCAATAAGATTGCACTGAAAAAGTAAAAAAGGAAAGAAAAGAAAAACAACAAATTTAAAGGTGGTGGTAGTCTCCTTCAGGTCCACTGGAAAGATTATTGCAAGCTTTTATTTCACAAACTCATTAAAAAGAAAAAAAGAACAAACAAACAAACATGAGGTTGGGAAATATGAATAGAGGGTGAGATGAGTAAATTGTCATGTAAATTACACAAAAAAGAAAATAACACTGACATCTCATGTTAACAGATATACTTACCAAAATTACACAAGAATATCTTGAGACAAACTTGCCATTGGCTTCAACCACAGCTTATAGACAAGTTTAGAATCTCCTGCAACTCTTTTGGATGGTCTCCTTGTTTAAGTTGGTAAATGTTGCCATAATCCTTGACTTTGGTTCATCTTACCTGTTACAAGAAGTTTGGTTGGTCTCTTGCTCAACTGTGTCCCACATATAATAATCAGGGTAGTTGAGGTCAAGGTAGTTAAGGTGTCCAAATGCAAAGTGTAATGGAGTTGCAGAATTTTGACAGCCATGACTGGGTCCTCCTGCTTGTGTGGCATGTTGCCAACAGCCACCCTCTGGACCCAGGGACAACACTACCTCCTCGAAACACTTAATGTAAGCCTCTGTGGAAGGATGAAGTGAGACATAATATCGCCCTAACTAGTGATCATGATACTGACAGGATATATCATCCAACTTGTTTCAAATCCTCTGCACTGTCATCAGATTGACACCCAAACACTCTAAAATGTTCATATTTGGCGCAAGTGCCAGCATGTCATTTCCGAATTTCTGGTTAGAGTGAATTGCATCACGGTGCTTTTTTTCTCACAGACGGTGCCCAACTGACCTTACTACATTGTGCTCTCAATAAAATAAAAAATCACACATTTTCAAAATAAAAAATAAAAAAGGCGACAATTTACCCATCGCATCCTTATTCTCAAAAGAGGATATCTTTTAATCAGATTAAATAATTCAAAAGAACTTTAAAATATATAAAGAAAAATTACCTGAACTTGAACAACACAGTTACATAAAAGTAAAATATCTTTACTTACCAATGTGAAACTGTTAGGGGAAGGAGCCCATCGTTTTAACGCAGTCAGTGGCCAAGTCTTCAAAATCTGAAAAGAAATACAAACATGAGGTGAGATTAAAAGAAATAAAAGAAAGTAAAATAAAAGCTTGTGGTTTGTAATTTAGCAGAAATCTTTCTAAATATAAGCAGGAAAAAAAAAAGCAATTGTGTTTATAGGAGGAAATAAAGCAGATTTGCTAACTGATAAGTGTTTGGGTCTCTCATGATCATGTCTGGCACACTGACATCTTTAAGGGACACAGTATTATTTTCTTTTTATTTAAATTCATCCTAGTAATTAAAGAGACCTGCTTTGGAGAGTTTCAATATTCGAACACTGTAAGCAGCCAAGAGTTACACAAATGCTCGATGTTAATCAGAAAAGGGAGGGGTCACTGACAGTTGATAAGCCGATTGAAGTACAGGTGTGTGGGGGCTAGTAATCAATGGCTGCTAAGTTAATGAAAGTGACAGTTTGAGGGAAGTGACGGAAAGTGCGATACAGAGATCCGAAGGCGAATTGGCATGCCGAAGGAAGCATTCCATAAGTTGAGTAAAGTATTAACAGGACAATTTTGCTAGAAACAAAGAAGAGAGTACTGGATTGCGATGTGTTGTCAATTCTTCATTATGGCTGGACATTATGCTGGACATTATGCTGGACAATATCATCAAAGATGAAAGAAAAACTTGAAGCAACTGAAATGTGGTTCTACAGAAGGATGCTGCGAATAGCATGTGAGCAATGATGAAATGATAGAAATGAAAAGGAAAAGGAAATTAATACTGAGCATCAGGAAGAGACACCTGAAGTTCCTGGGACATGAAATGAGGGCTTGGAGAACCTGATACTAAGAGGCCAGATAGAGGGAAAAAGAGACAGGAGAAAGCAGCAGATAACATATTTAAAAGACATAATAGGTAGAACGAAGGTTGCATGGTATAACAGGGAAGGCATGCTAAGAGCCATCAGGGATAGGGAGATGAGGAAAACCATGATAGCTTATGTCCTGAAGGGACAGGGCACATAGAAGGAGAAGATGATGGATAAATTAAAGGAAGTTGGGAGACTGACAGCCAATACAGCAATGAGCATGGGATATTGGGTAGTGACAACTGATGGTCAATGCATCATTGGCTGAGAGGTGGAGACCAATGGCCACTAGAGGGCAAGAAAGGAGAATGGACAGTAAATGACAACTGATGGTCAATGCATCATTGGCTGAGAGGTGGAGACCAATGGCCACTAGAGGGCAAGAAAGGAGAATGGACAGTAAATGAATCAATGAGAGTGAGGGGTCAAGAAATGATGACAGATACACCCACTTATTTTCTGACACTCTTGTGACCAACAGAATCCATGTAATAACAATTCAATTATATAACTATAACTAAATAACCATGTTAGAAACTAAATAACCATGTTAGAAACTTACACTTAACTATTACTAAATGCAATGTCACTATGGTTGTTTAGTGAATTAGCTTGTCAATTGCATGAATTTCAAATGCTTGCTGCTAATTCTGCCTAGATTAAAAGAGGAGGTGAACCATCACTTACCAGAAAGAAGAGGATAGATAAATCGTTGACTTATGTTAAAATGTTATTAAATATAAGCAAAATGTGAACGAAATGGTTGACTAATTCTCTGTGTTAATAAAAGGCATATTACTGTTACCATGACAATTATGATTTGTGTTGTGATAAAGCTAAAGACAAAAGATAAAAGAATTAAACACAATTTTATAAGAGCAAAACCTGGTAAATAAATTATGGTTTTACTGTGGTAATAAAAGGCATATTACTGTTACCATGACAATTATGATTTGTGTTGTGATAAAGCTAAAGACAAAAGATAAAAGAATTAAACACAGTTTTATAAGAGCAAAACCTGGTAAATAAATTATGGTTTTACTGTGGTAATAAAAGGCATATTACTGTTACCATGACAATTATGATTTGTGTTGTGATAAAGCTAAAGACAAAAGATAAAAGAATTAAACACAGTTTTATAAGAGCAAAACCTGGTAAATAAATTATGGTTTTACTGTGGTAATAAAAGGCATATTACTGTTACCATGACAATTATGATTTGTGTTGTGATAAAGCTAAAGACAAAAGATAAAAGAATTAAACACAATTTTATAAGAGCAAAACCTGGTAAATAAATTATGGTTTTACAAATTGTCCTGTTATTTAACCCTTAACTGGAGGAAAGAGATGAAGTAATACCTTTTCCAAGGGTATTTGCATGTAAGTGAATGCGAAGAATTGGAATTTGAACTTGGCTCTCAGTTTTGTCATTCCAAGCCTATATCCACTACACCACAACGCACATATGTTACACTTCATAAAGAAAGAAACGGGATTACTGCTGCAGAGAAATTAGATGGCACATAAAAAGTAAAGGCGGCAAGATTTCAAATAAAGAATCTTTATAATATAGTTAAACAAGAAATGAACACTGTTTAGCAGTTTTGTTATTCATTCATTATTTTAAGGAATGATTCTCTGATAAGACATGTCAGAGAATCATTCCCTAAGAAGATAACAATTATTATCCCTAGGGTAAAGGTTTGATATAATATTAGTTGCATTTCTCTCAATATTTGTAGAAATTAAAGATTAGCCAGAATAGGGCTGGTGTGTAGTGGATAAGAAAATCTCCCTATGCTTCAGGTGCAAGAGTCTCGTGCCCACTCCTCCAATCTATCATTCACTCATCTTTTTAGGGATAGATTCTCTGATAGGACATTTAATTATTAGTGTCACTAGGGTGTAAGGTTTGATATAATATCAGCCGTGTTTCCCTCAATATTTGCAGAAATTAAAGATTAGCCAGAACAGGGCTGGTGCAAGGGTCTTGTGCTCAACCCTCCAATCTATGGTTCCTTTGTCTTTTTAGTTTGGTTTATTTTGTCAACAATTTTTGAGTATAATCATTTTTCCAGATACACGACTTACTATTTAACCCATACATTGAGGGGAGTGATTAATGCTTTTCTCAAAAGTATAAGTTAAAAAAAAATTAATCAAAATAAAACTTTATAGAGTTATTACTCTATTATTCACTGTAAATGTACGACTGATGAAGAAGTACTTTTTTTTTTTTAAATGTGATGTTTTCTAAGCTCTTGGAATAACAAGCAAAAGCTTAGAAAGGAAGCAGAGTGCTCAGGAAGATTCCAGATATTAATTAGATAAAGCAAGATTATTGCAAGCCTTTATATATTTCACAAACTCATAAGGAAAAAAAAAAAAAAAAAAAAAAAGGTTGGGAAACATAATTAGAGGGTGCGATTGATAAATTGTCGTCTAAATTACAGTCGTCTGACTAGAATTTGAACTCTGCTCCTTGATTTCTCATTCTAGTTTACTATCCATTACACAACCTGTACATCCCAGTTGCTGGAAAACTGAGTGTGTTCTGCTATCTGTTTTTGCAATAATGATCTGATCCTAGAATTGAAAACTAACTGAATAGATAGGACAGACAAGAAACAATAGAGAAGCAATCATGCTGAAAATGTACGTAGTGTGTGCTCCTCATCCTTGATGAGGGAGCACACTGAGCATTTCAGTTTATAGCTATAGCATAACATACAATTTTACAAATAAACAAAAATTGCAAACTTTCAAAAGCTTTATTTTTCATTTTGCTAATGGATAGACACGTATTTTTGAATGCCTTTAACAGAAAGAAAATTAAGATGTCAGATACCATCCTAGATTTTAATATGGCAGCAATGGCAAAAAGGAAGAAATGGCAACAATTGTAGATCAAGAATTTCTGTGGAACAATAATTATGGAGGAAGTAATCAGAGAGAGACAAAGATCGAATTCACCAATGATGTGAAATCAACCTTGTTTTGTATTATGGATAGACTAGCAGTATAGCCCAGTGTTGCTTGGGTGTAATGAAAGCTTTAAAACTAATCCATGGTCCTGGAGCTCAGACTAAAGAATATTTGAAATAATAAAATAATTGCGACAATTTACCGATCGCACCTCATATATATATATATATATATATATATATATATATACACACACACACACACACTCTATCAATATAGCCCGGGGTTGCTCGGGTGTAATGAAAGCTTTATAACTAATCCATGGTCCTGGAACTCAGACTCAGCCTAAAGAATATTTGCCTGAAGTTTGGTGAGAATTGGATAAAAATTGTGGATTTGTATAAAGGACATACAGACAGATAAACAGACATACACACAAACACAAACATCTTGCCTTTTATTTATATATATATATATATATATATATAAGAAAGAATATTAAAACGTTTTGTGTTTAAAAATGTGTTTTTTTTATGGTATTTGTTTATTTCTACTATTATATTTTATATTTCAGACCTCCCTCGGTCCTTCATCAGAAACAAATGATTTTAAAATTTGAATTAGTCACGTATTTCGCGAGAGTGTCTGTGAAGAGTCTGTTTACATCATGTGACGTGTTTGTGGAGAGAGTTTTTGTTTTTACATCAAGTGATGTTGAAAGCAACAGATTTAAAATATATATATTTTAAATCTGTTGCTTTCAACATCACTTGATGTAAAAACAAAAACTCTCTCCACAAACACGTCACATGATGTAAACAGACTCTTCACAGACACTCTCGCGAAATACGTGACTAATTCAAATTTTAAAATCATTTGTTTCTGATGAAGGACCGAGGGAGGTCTGAAATATAAAATATAATAGTAGAAATAAACAAATACCATAAAAAAAACACATTTTTAAACACAAAACGTTTTAATATTCTTTCTTATATATATATATATATATATATATATATATATATATATATTGTAACTAAGTTGTTGAACTCATAGGTTTTTTTTACCTTTTGTTAATGCATTTACTTTTATAAAGAGTGCTCGATACAAATGTAGAGCGTTATACTGTATATATATATCATAGATTTTCTGCACTATTGTAAGAACTGCAACCTTGAAACTTCTGAATATTGTTTCTTATGTCTTTGTCTATGAGGGTATCAAATTTGATTAAAATCGGACCACTCCTTCTATAACACACACAAAACCTAGCTAAGAACACTCGCAGACGCTTATAGTACAACTGTGTAAATTTTCAAGGAAAATCGGTTCAGCCATTTCGGAGTCTATAGGTAACGGACACACACACAAAGTTCCATTTATAAATAAGTTTAGATAGCAAAAGATGAGCAACAAGAAAAGGCAAATAAGTGGGAATCGTATTATAACAATAATTATTTAGCTTTCAAGTAAAAAAAAAAAAAAAAATCTGTCTTTTTGTACCTCTTTTGTTTTTTCATCCATCCTCACAACACTGTCCTTTGTAATTCCAAGTAACCGAGGAACAAGTTTGTTCTTCCCTTTCATTTTTTCCTGGCAAGAAAAAAAAAAAAAAAAAAAAAAGACACATTATGGTTAAAAAATATATATATATATATATATATATATATATATATATCACAGACTTAACAATGTCTCCCTTATTGTGGGGGTTGGGTTAGTTTTAAACCTTTTAAAATTCTTCATCTCACAATCAGTGGTATCATTTGACAAGACAAGAAGTGATGAAAGAAAATACCTACTTTGTAGTGATGTTATAACATACTTTTGTTGTAAATTTTATATATATATATATATATATATATAGATATAGATATCAGCATGCAGTGTAAAAATAGAAGAATCCAAAGGAATATCCTGTACATACAGTGGTAGAATAACTCCCTAAGAGAGCCCTAAATATATATGTATATGAATACATATAGAGCAAATATAAGAAAAATTAAGTCAGACACGTTATTTCATGATAAATTAGAAGTGTAGGCCTACATCGCCTGAAATAAGCCTACACTTCTGATTTATCATGAAATAATGTGTCTGCCTTAATTTTTCTTATATATATATATATATATATATATATATATTTAATTTTGAAATGAGTTATTTTGCAAACTAAGTTTCTATCTTTCAGTGTCTTCAGGAGATTTGCAATAACTTAAAGCTCGCAAAATAACTTTTCCAAATGAAAAATATTCAAAAGTTCTACAATTGTATTGAACACTTTTTAATACAACTGTGTACTGGACTAATTTAATTATGACCAAACACTTACTAACTATATATATATATATAGATATATAGTAAGGTATTCTTTATTTATTCTGCTCTACCTAAGTATTGAGTGCTTTTTTGTTAGTTGATTGCTCGTGTCAGAGTTTTTTCTTTGGCTATGTGCTGACTTGGTCTGAGCTCTTTTGACTGATGTTCATGTACTTAGCTCCTTATTTTTTAAAACCATTTTTTCCCTTCTTTGTAAATATGCAGAAGGTTTTTCGACACGAGTATAGTTATTATCTCTTATTTATATATATATAGTAAAGTTTTGTAATTTGTTTGAAGCATAGTGTATATTAAGTATATGTTAGGTCTTGAAGGCTGTCACAATGCGTTTAGTAAAATAAAGGAAGGTAAAGAAGTTATATATCATCAGACCAGAAAAAGGTCCCAACTGTAAATCACACACACACAGTAAAATTAATGACAGCAGCACCAGCAGCAGCCAGGAATGGCCATTCCTTGAAAGGCATGGACTCACTCGGACAGACACAAGCTCCGCTGCCATTCTGAAGATGAGATTTTGATCTCGAAATATTAATGTATAATAGGTAACACCCAAAAACTTCTTTACCTTCCTTTATTTTACTAAACGCATTGTAACAGCGTTCAAGACTTAACCATATATATATATATATATATATATATATATATATATATATATATATACATACACACACACAAAATCTAAGTGATTTTTTTTTTTTTACTTGATTTGTTTGTTTAATGGCATATCAACTATTTATGGGTCATTTAATGCTAAAATTTAATTTTCTTGATAGCTTTGAAGTAAAAAAAAAATACAATATGTGTTACATGGTGTAGAACATTTTATGTGTCGCAGTTGCATCACGAACACATCGGGAATGTTGCTCTTCCAGTGTTTCTGCTTCGCGTGCCACATGTATTGTAAACAACATTGTGTTTGTTTTTGTTTCAAAATTATGGAGGAAAATATTTACGTTTTTTGTTGACTAAATGAATTTAACATAAAAATAATAATCATTTATTTTGTTAAAGCTTTATTTTTTTAAAATTTTTTTTCTGAAATATGAAAAAAAAAAAAATTAAATAATTAAATTAACCACTGGCACTTTTTTTTCTTCTTTTGTTTCCAAATTACGGGGAAAAAAATATTCACATTTTTTTGTTGACCAAATTAATTTTTAAAACATCGGAATAAAAATTAAATATAAAAGTCATTTTTTTCCTTTTTTTTTTAAAAATAAAAATATTTTAGTAGTGTTTGACAAGTGTGATTTGATTTCTGTGATGTAATCTAGCAACCATCTTAGATCTTAGGTGTTTTACGAAGCAAATGTAAACAATTGACTCAGTTGGCCAAAAAGTGCGAAAGGTAAAAATTACTGAACTTAAACTCAAAAAGTATGTGTCGACCTGGCTTCTCTGTAGATATGTGTCCCTAGATAGTTTGAATGGCGTAGCTTAAAAAATGTAGGCATGCATAGGCAACAGTCACACAGACTCATAGATTGCCTTTTATATATATATATATATATACTAGCATCATAGCCCGGCATTGCCCGTGCAACTCTGAACATTTTAGTAGTAGGAGAAGATGCCACTTTTTATTTTACATATTTTGTTTTTGTTTGAAAAATCATTTTTTTTTTTTAAATATTTTTGTTTCAAAATTATGGGGAAAATTATTTACATATTTTTGTTGACCAAATGAATTTTTAAAACCTCGAAATAAAAAATAAATATAAAGGCTTATTTTTTTTTCCCTAATAAAAAATATTTTAATAGCATTTGACGTGTGATTTCTGTGATGTAAAACGTTGGAATAAAAATTAAATATAAAGGCTCATTTTTATTTTTTTAATAAAAAAAAATATTTTAGTCGAGTTTGACATGTGTGATTTGATTTCTGTGACGTAATTCAGAAAACATCTTAGATCTTAGATGTTTTACGGAGCAAATGTAAACAATCATGTCCACTGGCCAAAAAGTGCGAAAGGGAAAATTGCTAAACTTAAAAACTCAAAAAGTATGTGTCAACTTAGCTTCCCTATAGATATGTATCCCTAGAAAGTTTGAATAGCGTAACTTAAACAATGTAGGCATGCATAAGGAACAGTCACACACACACACTCACAAATTGCCTTTTATATATATATATATATATATATATATATATATATATATAGATAGATTATATAGATTAATGTCAGGAAAGGTTTCTTTCATGTTAGCTGTTCAGTTGGTTGATTTTGTTTTGTGGCAAATCAACACTTGTATGGGTTAATACCAAAATCTAAATATTTTAAACACAATTTTATAGCTTATATATTGTTGGTCATTTTGCTAAAAAAATGTATTGCTGGTATTTGTTATTTAAAATGGTATTGCTGGTATTATTCAATGCAATAAAAAGTTTGATATCTTTTAGAAAATATGCCTTCATCATATAAATTGACAGAAAATCAGATTTTACAAAATTCTTTTTTTAATGCAGGCATGCACAACAACAAAAATAAGCAAAATTATATTCTAATTGAAATAAAATCTTTAAAAATATTTTATCTCAATCAAATATTTTAACGTAATTGTATTAACTAATATACTGAGCATTAACTGATCAAGCAAACTAAAAGTTATATTTAGTAACTTATTAAGAAACAAAAATGTTTAATGACTTAATATTAAGAAAATATGAAATAATCAATTTAATTTAATATTAAATGAAATTAAAAATAATAAGAAAAGTAAAGTTTTGCTTACTTTAACTAAGAAAAAGGTGATTCCGTATGTTTTGAGTGATCGGCAAAGTTGAGTGTATTTAACTTTAGCTTGAACATCAGACATGTCTGCACAGGCTTTATGTTCCTGAAAAAGCAACAATTCAGAAATTAAAATCATTTGCACTAAGTTTCATCAACAAATCAATCTTCTGTAAATAAGATAAAATTATTGAGACATTACATGGAAAAAACAATTTCAAAATAATATCAGCAGGGAGGCAAAAAATGACATTCCAGATATGCTGAACGAGTGTTAATGTTATTAAGTAAATTTCAATTAAGTTTCATTTTGAAAGCCTCACCAGAAAAAAACACATGAAAAATAAACTCGTACATGCTAGTCATGGTTTTTCTTCAGCAGAAAGTAATGATATATAAGTACATTTGGGTAATTTCTATAAAATTTTTGGATGGAGGAAACAAAAAAAAACAAATAGTTTCTGTGGTAATAACTTAATATTTTATTTGAGATCAGTCAGTTAAGTGCCATACGTGATACATGCTTGGGCGATCATGTCTCTTTCGAGGTTTGACCGACTAGGCAGAAGATTTTCAGGCAGTAGATTGCTATTTCTTTTTGCAGTAGACTGGTTGCCAACCAAGGCTATATGACCCAATTTGTCCTGCTATTCAACCCATAGCTGGAGGGAGAAGAGATGGATTCATACCTTTTCGCAAGGGTATTTGTGAGTAAGTGAATGCAACAAATTCAACTGGAATTTGATTTTAACTCTGTGATTTCTCATTCCGAACTGATATTCAATTCACCCCAATGCACAACGATGAAAAAATACAAAATGTGTGGCATCCATAAAGATATTTAATTAATTTAGTATTCATATTACATTATTCTTCTTCTACGTGCCTTGTCCCTTCAGGACGTAGGCAATTATGGCTTTTCAGCTCTCCCTATCCATGGTGGCTCTCAGCAAGCTTTTTCCTGTTGCACCACACAAACCCCGTTCTGCCATCCATTTGCTCAGGCCAGTCAAGTACGTTACACACTGTTTTCCCCTGTCTCTCCTTCCCTCTATCTGGCTTGTTAGTATCAGGTTCTCCAAGCCCTCCTTCCTCATTGCATGTCCCAGAAACTTCAGCTGTCTCTTCCTGATGCCCAGTATTAATTTCCTTTATAGTGTTGTAATATATATATATATTATTTCAAATGTTATTTTTTTTGGTTACTCATATTTGAGTAGAACATCTCGTATGCTTTAAAAGATTGTTTATTCATCTACCAGTCTGCACATTTAAGAGAACTTAATAAAATGTCCTCCTCAGCTGTATTTGAACTTGAGTTCCCTTTTGTAGGAGGAACCACCATTTGATCTGCTATTCAAAACAAATCTAACAATCAAACAAGGTTCTATTTGTTTTTAATGCACTTTGACTTGCTCAGATATTTCTTCTGGAGCCATATTGTCTAAGTTTCATATCTGAATAGTCTAAAGTGGTGCTTCCCAAACTTTGGGTCGCAACCTACTGGTGGGTTGCAAACGGAACGTTAGTGGGTAATAAAAAGTTATACTAGAATTATGCATTAGCTTTGATTAAACGATATCTGTTGAGATAGTTCAACACTCACTCTTTCATTGTCAGGTTGTTCTTGTATCAAGTACTATGTTGTTTAGACGAGCCTAACGAATCATGATTGGTCATACTCTCAATTTAATCATTGTAAAAAGTGAATCAATTTTCACTTATTCAATCAATACTTTAGCTATAGTACCAGTTTTATTAGTTGATTGCAGAATTTTAGCTTTTAATCTATGGTTTTATTTTTCCTTATATATTTCTAGGTAGATATAATGGATCTCCAGCTTCTATGCCTATTCTATTTCAATCAAAAGTTATAATTCTGTGATCAAAATTTAGATATCTACTTACGAAAGATATCTTTAAAAAAACTATAGCTATCTATAATTAAAAGTTAAAATGTTTTCCTCAGTAAATTTGAGTGGGTTGTCATAAGCTGTGGTTATAAATAGTGAGTTGCAATTCCAAAAAGTTTGGGAACCCCTGGTCTAAAGCATACCAGATCAGATATTGAAGAAACACAGGTTTCAGTACTACAAGAGGGCACATTTTCTTTTATTTTTCGCAAATGTGCAGGTCAGTAGATGAAATAAACTGTTTTTTTTTGGGGGGGGGGGGGCAAAAAAAACAAAAAACAATGGGTATCCAAAAAACAAAAAAAAAACACTTAAAATAAAATGTTAAATTGAATCTTTAGAAATGTTTGTTTTTTCAGTTTTGCTGTTTATGATTAATTTTTTTAGTATATCTCCCCCTCCCCAATCTTTCTGAAGAAATATCAGCTGAAAAATTTTCCTTTTAAAGAATGCACTGTTATTTTTAAAACAATATGAATTCTGTGGCATAAAATTGTGTATATATAATTTATTTGTTTGAACATAATTTTTAATTGATGCTCATATTTGAGTAGATACTGCTTTTAATTAA
This sequence comes from Ascarosepion bandense, assembly GCA_037127315.1. Lineage (NCBI taxonomy): Eukaryota > Metazoa > Mollusca > Cephalopoda > Sepiida > Sepiidae > Ascarosepion > Ascarosepion bandense. The sequence goes on from JBBBDQ010000496.1 coordinate 1,165,421, forward strand.
ATAGTATATATGTGTGTGTGTGTGTGTGTGTGTGTATATATATATATATATATATATTTCTACTGGTCTGATTGCTTACAATAAATTTTGTTACAAAAAAATTAAATGTGTCAGTAGTATATTCCATTTCTGTAACAGTCTGCTTACATTATGATGCATTTCAGAGCAGAGATGGTTATTTACAAAAAATTGAAAGTTGTGTATATATGGCTTGATTTGACTTTGATTAAACTGTGGGATGATTTGTAGTCAAGCAGTCTAAAATGCACCAGATCAATTGGTGACTTCTTCTATGTTGTTAGGGGTTGCAGGTTTGAATCCTGTCAAATGACATACAATTTCCTAATAAACTTTCTCATAAATAATCAGGCTGGTGTGTATATATATATATATATATATATATATATATATATATAAAAGCAAAAAGTTCTGGAGATTAACAAAATGAAATTTACAACCAATGTATTTATTTGTTTGAAGATTATTTTTAATCAATACTCTTATTTGAGTAGATATTCTGTTTTTAATTAAATGTGTGTGTGTGTGTGTGTATATATATATATATATATCTCACGCACACACATTTAATTAAAAACAGAATATCTACTCAAATAAGAGTATTAAATTTGTGTGTGTGTATGTATATCACACACACACATTTAATTAAAAACAGAATATCTACTCAAATAAGAGTATTGATTAAAAATAATCTTCAAACAAATAAATACATTGGTTGTAAATTTCATTTTGTTAATCTCCAGAACTTTTTGCTTATATATATATATATATATATATATATATATATATATATATATATATATATATATATATATATACATATGAACACATTGTTCATACAGTAATGGATTTGAACACTCTTGGCTATTGGCATGTACTTCCATCATGTATATAACATGCTAAAATCTACCTTCTTCCACCGAGTGCCCATAGCTTAGTGGTAGGATCACCAGCTGATGTCAATTTGATTGGATGTCTAAGCACACTCATGAGCTGTGATGCAGCAGAACAAGACTGTCTGTGGATGACTATATATATATATATATATATATATATATATATATATATATATATATATATATAGATAATATTGAAAAATAAATTTAATTATATTATGCCCTATGCTGTATCAAGCAGTTTTTTAAAAAGTAAATGCCAAAGAACTCTGAACTCTAAACCTGTTGGTTCTCTTCATCTGGATATATATTTTTTTTATATTTTGAATACAAAAAGATGATCAGATAGGTAAATCCCAAAACCCCGATCCTATTAATATTAAAATTATATTGATTTCATTAATATTAAAATTTATTTTTATTAGTCACCCACAGAGAGATCTGTTTCACTGTATCACAGCTCATCAGTATGGTTAGACATCTGATTGCTTTTAACCAAGGATTGAAACCTGACCGAATTGGCGTCAGTCGATGATTCTACCTGAGCTATGGGCGCTTGGTAGGAGGCAGACTTTTAGCATATGATACATCATAGGCCAGTAACCAGAGTACTCTAATTCATTCCTGAATGAGTGATGCATAGATGCTAGAGTAGCTACTGTTTTTCAAAGTCTACCATTCAAACACGCATACATACACACACTATAAATTCAAACCTGTGAAGAAGCCTTACCAGATTTTTTTTTAAAAATAAAAATATCATCCGCATCTGTTCATATTTTTTAACTTATTTTGCTGTTAGACTAGATTTTCTCAAAAGGTATGTATGGGTGCAGTGTTTTTCAACCAGTGTACCTGGGTGCATTAATCAACCTTGAAAGGTAACCATTTGCACTCAAAGTTAACAGAAGAGTAATTTATGAATCATTTTAATTTTAAAAAAATTTCAGACACCATTTCCATCTCAAGTCTTTGTCATTTTAAACAGGATGGTAAATTTCTTAATCTTTAACAAGAAGTGGATAATTCTTTCTTGCTTGACTGCCACAAATCAGCCATTATTAGCCTCTCAAAAAAAAAAAAAAAAAAAAGAAAAAAAAAAGAAAAAAAGAAAAAAAGAAGAAAAAAATTTTTTCCCCCCCTCAATCCCTGTAAATGAAAAAAACTGTACTGCTAATCTTTTTTTTATGGTACGTCAAACCAAAAATGACAACCATTTAAAGTCATTATTTTCTACTTCAGCCTACTATAGTGGACGATGGGTCAAACCTTTAAAGACCTTCATAGCTAATTTCTTCTTATCAAATTTAAAATGCACACCAGAGTTTTAGTTATTCTACAAGTGCACCTTGAAGTAAGAAATGTTGAGACCATTAACTTGAATTTCGGAATCTATTTCCGATTAGAATTAACACATCCAAATAGCAACATCCAATAAATAACTAGAGATATGAGAAAATAAAAAAAAATGTTGATAACATTAGATAACAAAATTTCACCAAGTAACTCAATATGTCAAATATTGTAAACTTGTGTGGATGCAAAGCTGCACTTTGGACAGACTTTAGGCTAGCTTCTACTGAGGGCTTTTTTGGGGGGTTTTAACCTTTTACCTTCAGTGTTCTATGCGCATAAAAGTGATAAGAATTTAGAAATAATACAATTATTTTATCTTTATTTCATACCTTAATCCAGGATAATCTTTCTTCAGATATACATCTGTTCTCCACAGTCTTTTTTTTTTTACATCTATTTTGTGTCCAATTGTTATTTTATTTTAAAATCATCTTTCTTTATGATCCCTTTACATAAAGTCACTCTTAAAAGTTATTAGGAAACCTGAATTACGTAATATTTCGAATACGTCACAGTACACATGCTAGGAGAAGAAGAAAAAACATATGAGCAACGTACTGTGCCCTGCTTAAGTTTCCATTAAGATGTAATCAAACGATATCAGTTGCAACAAAAAGCAAAATTAAAGTTAAACCTTTAATAAAGGATGGTTTTTGTTAAACTTTTCACTTTGTTTGTTATTTAAATTTAACTTTAAATGAGTTATTTGTTCAATATTTAATCACATGTAACCACAGTAGTTACTACCTGTTACTTCAGGTTGTTTAGGATTTACTAAGATGAAAAAATGAACAGATAGTTTTAGAATTTGGAAGTTAAATTCTGTAAAAAGGGATTTACCTTTCCACTGCTATTTGAGTGAAGTTGGCCAGTACAGTAACCGCGTTTCCTTTGTTAAAAATTTAATTTTATATGATACCATTTGGAATCAGTCAGTTAAGTGCCATACGTGATACACGCTTGGGCGATCATGTCTCAAAAGAGACATGACTGACTGGGCAGAAGATTTTCCCGCAGTAGACTGGTTGCTGACCAAGGCTATAGAACCCAATCTGTCCTGTTATTTGATTCATAGCTAGAGGGGGAAAAGATGTATTATATTGATAGGCATTAATTAGTGGGGGATCAGTTTATTACTTCATAACAATAGAAAAACGATCTCCTACTTTATGCCCAGTAAAAGCCTTAATCATGGTTCCAACTATTATATTCAATCAGTCAGTTAAGTGTCATACGTGGTACACGCTTGGGCAATCATGTCTCGAAAGAGACATGACTGACTGGGCAGAAGATTTTCCCGCAGTAGATTGCCATTGCTTTCTGCGGTAGACTGGTTGCCAACCAAGGCTACAGAACCCAATCTATCCTATTATTTAACCCATAACTGGAGGGAAGAGATGGATTAATATCTTTCCCAAGGGTATTTGCGCATAAGTGAATGCAAGGAATTCGACTGGAATTCGAACTCGGCTTCCCGATTTCTTGTTCCAAGCCGATATCCACTGCACCATGACGCACATTCATTTGGAATAGGTATACAAAACAGGAAGTTGTTTACGAGCTTCTCATTAAAAAAAAAAAATGGTTAGATTAGGTTATTTGATATGGCAAGATTAAAAACAATTAATCAACATTTTTCACTGATCACTTTGACTTGAGCAGAAAAGATAAGCACACCTAAATGTCGGGGAGGGTCTTTAAATTACCTTGGCAGTTGGGAGTATTGCAAATTTAGACTATTCTTCACACCAAACAATGAAAGCGAGGGAAATGTTCCAGAATAATTTAAACTTATTCCAAATTTGAACTTTCTCCAAAAGATTTAACAGAGAAAACATACTTAAGGGATTTAACATCAAGGAACAAATGATTGTCTGGCCCTGAAAGAATAGGAGGGCTAATTCTAGAGACAAAAGAATATAGTGAAACATTACCTGTGGTGTATGGGGGCAACATTTGGAAAGGGGTGATGGAGCTGCTCCTGTAAATGTAAGGGCTCTTTAAGTATTTGGTAGAAAGACATTAGTTTCAGACAACTTTTTTGAACAAGTCTTTTATATCCTATGTCCAACATGATTAATTCCTTTGTGTACTGGGAAATTCCATAAGAAGCAAGTGCAAAAATATCAAGAAATAGCATTTTGGTTCCTGAAAGTGTAATCTACGTTCCTCACTCAGAGAATCTAATGATTTACCTACCACCTCAATTTAGTGGCAATGGGAGTAGTTGATAGTTGTAGCTAGTATGGAGAGACTCTGGGTGGGGTAGGAATCAAAGCTACAAATGGCAGAGGAAGATTTTTCATTAAAAGAGAAAAGAAAACAAAAAAGAATTGAAAATTAAGTAGAAGGGAGCAGTTATGAGATTTACAAGTTTAAGGTGTTGTGGGGGTGGGGGGTGAGGAAACTGCTAGTTTTGGTTAGAGAGGAAAAGAGAAAAAACTGATATATTGTGGACTGCTAAGGTATAAACTGTGTGGAGATGTAAGATGGTAAAAAATGAGAAACCTTAATATCACAAAATATACAGACAGGCAAAAGACATCCCCTCCCATCTGCCTTATTGATTAGCTAAATCACCTTTATTTGGCACACAGAGAAGTCACAAGGAAAATGAATAGGAAAGAAATACCTGTAAGAATCTCCCCATATATATATATATATATATATATATATATATATATATATATACACAAACACACACACAGAAGGTGAGAGTTAGATAAAATGTCTGAGTAGAATGTGCAAATTGAAATATATATATATATATTTTTTTTTTTCAAAACATATCCTGTTAAATATAAGAGACAATGAATGTCTATTATGTTTAATCATAAGCCGTTCTAAACGTAGTATTTTGGCTTTAATTTCAGTTGAAAATAAAGACAAAAATTCTCCAACATTTGGATAATTTTCCACTAATTTGGTTCTAAGCTTTCGGCTCACACGAGCCATCTTCAGAAAGGTTATTAAGACCATAATACAGTAACATCTACCATCACCGACGATTTTATTTTGTGTTGACATAAAACTCTGCAAAATAAAATCGTCGGTGATGGTGGATGTTACTGTATTACCATCTTAATAACCTCTCTGAAGATGGCTCATGTGAGCTGAAAGCTTAGAACCAAATTAATAAAAAATTATCCAAATGTTGGAGAATTTTTGTCTTTATTTTCAACTGAAATTAAAGCCAAAATACGACGTTTAGAACGACTTGTGATTAAACGTAATAGACATTGTCTCTTATATTTAAAAGTATATGTTTAGAAAATTATTTGCTGACTTGATACGCTATATATATATAAATATAAAAATGAACACTTTTGGCTACTGGTGTGTACTTACATCATGTAGATAACAATTGCCTCAAAGATTGATTAAAAAGAAAAATCATTATGCAAAACCTAATTTGTTCACCTGATTTAGAATTTTTTTCTATATTGGAAAAATATTAGGAAAATTAATGACAACGTGGAAAAAAAGTTTTTTGTGTGCGACATGTTTTCATCCTTTTTGATAAATCCAAAAGTATCAAATGTTTCACTTTTTTTTATATCAATATCATTAATATAGTTACATAAAAAGCATCCAATTTCTCTCTCTCATACATGTGTGTGTGTGTGTGTATACACACACACTTAGGAATTAATACCTATTTAAAGGAGTCATGTAAAGCAGAGATATAGGCAAAGGTAAATCAAGAAGTCTGTAGCCAGACAGTAATGAACTGAATTTTACTGAAATTTTTACTGTATAATATTTGAGATATGTAGTGTACATTCACCATTGAATCACGTGTTTAAATGAGGAGATTATAGCAAAAAATCAATATTTATGTAAAATAGATTTTTTTTTACAAGTTTGCAAACCTATTGATACATATAGGTTCTTCATTGAATTTATTATTGACAAGAATATGCCTCAAAGATTATGAATGTGTCTCACAAAACAATTGAGTGAATGTGTGTGTGTGTGTATATATATATATATATATATATGAGAGAATCTAAATGATATAGATAGATTATGAAGTGTGTGTGTGTGTGTGTGAGAGAGAGAGAGAATCTAAATGAGATAAATTGTGAATATATATATATATATATAGAGAGAGAGAGAGAGTAGAGAATCTGAAAGAATCTAAATGAGATAGATTGTGAATATATATATATATATGTGAGTGAGAGAGTGAGAGAGAGAATCTAAATGAGATTGTGTAAAAACACAGACACACAGTGTAAGTATGTTCAGCCATTATTTCAGGTGAATGACACACACACACACACACACACACACACACACACACACACACACAAAGCACTACCTTCAAACTCAGTAATAGAAAAAGCCAAAAAGGATTAAAACTTATGTACATAAGTTTGTTCTTAGAAACAATCTGTTAGTTTTCATCCAGTCTTAGTATTTTTAACATTTTGTTTTTCAAAGGCCAATAAAGAAACATCTCTTTAATAACATGGGCTTTATCTTGCATCATCTCAGCCCAAAGTTTATACAAACACGCTCACATGCAGGGAGAGGGAGAGAGAAACAAAAAACAAAGAAAACCCAGACTTGGACTTCATTTTCAAAAAGAGTTGTTTGTATATAGAAATGGAGGAAGGGCACAGGAGTGTGTTACTTTACACAGTGTGTCTCTTTATCCTTTAATTATGTGTGTGTGTGTGTGTATATATATATATATATATATATGAAAACCTTGAGAGAAAGACAGCGTGTGGGATTGGGAGAAAACAGTGGGTCATAGGGAAGCTTTTCATGAAGTGATGTTTATCTTCATCTATGGTATCCTCATCAACATTGCCTGCTTATCACAAGACTAGAAGAAGGGTAAGATGGGCAGGGTGAATAGAAATTAATTCTGGAGAAGAAGAAAAAAAAATATCTAAAGAAGACATACCAAAAAGAAAAGGTTGGGGAGGGGGAAAGAGGAGAGGAAAAAATGGAAGAAAGTATTAAAAAGCTGTAAGTGAAAAATTCAAAATAAAAGAGGTTTTATATATTTAGAATCTTCCTTCAAGCATAAAGAAAGAAAGGTGAGAAGACCATAAAATAGATCATGAAATAGACACATTCATAACAAACTATGCCATAAAAAAGACCAATTTCTTTAAGCTTGTGCAGAAGAACATTCTGACTAGGTCTTTTGTTAACTTTCTTTTGCTAGTATATGATACCTAGTGGAATTTATCTATTTATGTCAAGAAATATAACAAGTCTTTCTTTGTCTTATGTGCCTTCAGGATGTCAGCAATCATGGCCCTCCACTTACCCCTACCCCTTGTAGCTCTTAACACTGTTTCTCTTGATCTCTCCCAAACCCTGATCTGCCATCCACTTACTCAAGCCCATCAAGTATGCCTCACATTACTTTCCCCCCTATTCTTTCCCTCTATGCACCCTGTGAATATCAGATTCTCCAAGCCCTCCTTCCTCATTATATATCTTCAGTCGACTCTTTCTGATGTTAAGTTTAAGTTTCCTTTTCATTTCCATCCTCTCCAAAACTTTGTCATTGCTCACACATTAGGTCCATGGTATCCTCACAGCATCTTTTTGTAGAACCACATTTCTGTTGTTTTGATTCTCATCTTTGGTAAGATTGTCCAGCATTTGCTGCCATATTCCTACATGGCAGCAAATGTTGGACAGATATCACATCTATCTCTAATAAACAGATGAAAGAAATACTATTTATTAAAAGAACATAAATGCTTTATTTATTTTTTCTAAATCTGCAGAGAGGATTGAAATTGGTATATTTTGTTACAAATCAGAAAATTTTCTTTAGACATCTGCCCTGGCTTCCATTTTGCTTTTGGCATCTTTAGCAATATCTGACAACAAAGATTTAGAATATTCATACAAATACATACATTGCCAAAAAAATCAAATATTAACCAAAGAGAATATTCATTATCTCAGATTGGGATCTTCTCTTGTTTTTAAATTATGGTTTGATTTTCTTCTTTTATGTGCCCTGTCCCTTCAGGACGTAGGTGATCATGGGTTTCCACGTTTCCCTCTCCCTGGTGGCTCTGAGCACGCCTTCTCCTGTTACACTGTGCAATCCTCGTTCCGTCATCCACCTGATTAGGTCCTTCAAATATGTTATCCGTTGCTTTCCCCTGTCTCTCTTTCTTTCTATCTGGCCTGTTAGTATCAGGTTCTCCAGGCCCTCCTTCCTCATTGCATGTCCCAGGAACTTCAGCTGTCTCTTCCTGATGCTCAGTATTAATTTCCTTTTTGTTTCCATCATTTCCAAGACCTCATCATTGCTCACATGCTCGATCCATGAGATATAGACATCAATTCAATTTTATAAAAAGGAAAATACAGGAGTTAAAGACAATATGTTCTGGCAAAAAAAAAAAAAAAAAAAAAAAAAAAGCTGCAGTGAATTGTTTATTCACTAAGCTAGTCAGTGAATAAGATTGTCTTTTTTTTTTACCTTTTATGTATGTGTTAGGCAAAGTGGGACATAAAATTTATATCCACACAGATATAAATAAACTTCATTGTAAAGTTACATGTCACAGAAAAAAATCTGATAGATGTATTTCTTTTAAAATGGTAAGAACATTAGATTTCAAAGGTTGTAGAAACTTCATAGACATGATAACCATCAATTTACAAACTTTTTTTTTAACTGATGTTCACTCAATATAAAGCCCAAGAGCCACTTAATGTTAAAGGACAAGTGTTAGGAGTATGGAGCTGTGTCAGACTTTAGAAGGAAACGAAAATCCAGTCCTAAACAGGAAACAAGGGGTACACGTCTAGTCCTGTTCAAAAGACTAGGAAGGAGTGGGAACCAGATGATTTTTACTTGTAGAATGAAGTTGCGTAGAAACATCTTGAAAACTTGAGCACGTCTCAAAAAGGAATGCGTTTTCCCTTATTTAAATTAAGATTACTTCTAGACTATGTGCTAAATGTTTCTGATTGAAAAACAAACTGAATAAAATGCTGAGCCAAAGAAAAAAGAAAAATTATGATAAAAATAAAAATATAAGTTTCTATAAACACAAGAAATATGTATGTGTGGAATATAAAAACATTCTCCATAAAAAAAAAATTATATATATATATATATATATATATATATATATATACACACACACACACTGAGAGGCACACAAAAGTTTCTTTAAAGACAGCTGACAAAGTATTGCAATTAGTTTTTTTTTTAAATGTTCCTAGTGTTTGTACATTTTTTTCTTTTTTTTGGACAAAGTATGTTTCAAAAATACTATATATACAAAAAACTAAAAAGATATTTCTAATAGGACAATATGAAAGAGTACCACTATCAAATCTTACTAAAATATAAATCTGTGCCCCAAATTATTTTTAAATATCTCCTTTCCTGAAAGAAATACTCCTTTCCCAAGCCAACAAACATAAATATAAAAATTGTTACAAATAATTACAGAAAATGGTTTTGATTTTATATATATATATATATATATATATATATATATATATGAATAGAATAACTAAAGGACAGGTAAGGAAAAAGTGTCTTTCACATGTTTCACTTTAACAAGCTTCCTTTTTTTTTAAATTTTTAACGTCAAATGATTTAAAAATTGTTTTTTTAATTTTTTTTAAATCTAAAAAAAGACAGTATGTTGATCTATTGTTCATCTATTGCTTTATGACATGTGATACATATCTGACCAATGAAATCAAACCTCAGTCAACTTTGGATTTTTTAAAAAATTTTTAAAAATTTAAATCATTCATCTTTAAAAAAGAAATCTCTGAGGAAGCTTGTTAAAGTGAATATGTTAGATTAAAGACTTTTTTCCAACCTGTTCTTTACTTATTCTATTTTTTTGTCGGATTTCAATCCACACATTCTGTATATATAAAATGCAAACGAATAAAGGAAGTATATTGATTTTGGACATAAAAGTGCAGTGTTTATTTTATTTGCATGCTGTAAGCTTGTGAGAAGCTTAACTTTTGAGTAATGAATGTAGATGTTTTCTTGAAGTTCTTACACAAAAAGAAAAAAAATAGAAGGAAAAAAAGAAAGAAAAAGAATCAATAATAGAGAAAGGACACAATGAATTTTACATGAGGACGACAACATTGAAAGTTATCCACTGTATTTCCCATCCACTTCTTCCTCCTTAATTTATTCAATGAAAATACACTTGGCATTTTTTCCAAAAGATCAAAATGTATTTTCTATAAGGAAATAGAAACTATTAACTAAATTTAAGTTTATCAAACAATGTCCAACTCATAAGAAAAGAGACAGTTTGATAAAGGGGAGAGAAAAAAAAAAAAGAAAAAAAAAAAAGAGTACGTCACATTATTATTTATTCAAATTTTTATATTTTATTTTTAATAGATGGATGAAATGTGTATATATATATATTGTTTAATTACTTAGTTTTGGTCATAATAAAATTAGACCAGTACACAGCTGTATTAAAAAGTGTTCAATACAATCATATTATAGGACTTTTGAACATTCTTCATTTGTAAACAAGTTATTACACGACCTAGGTTTCTACCACATGATGTCTTCAGGCGATTCAAGACTACATGTTAGAAACCTAGGTAGTGTAATAACTTGTTTACAAATGAATGAATGAATATATATATATATATATATATTTTACTTTTTCATCTCTTTACCTTGATAAAGTCTATCACAGGACAAAATGTGTAGGTGAGAAAAATACAGTTTTCCTCTTGTCTATGCGGATGACTACATATATATGATTCACACATTAAATGGATAAATTGTCATCTAATGCAAAAATAAAAATAATACTGACATCTCATTTTAACAGATATATTTACCAAAATTCACAAAAATATCTTGAAATACTGAAGTGTAAATTTATGCTATGAAACCATCATTGGCTTCAACCACAGCCTCCAGGTTTAACTGGAATTCGAACTCATTTCTCTAGTTTTTCATTCTGAACCGATATCCATTTTACCACAAACAATGCACAACTTTTATTAACTTGCCATAATTGAGGATTTTCAAAGTAGAGGCAATTGTTAATACTTTTTGATATGCTTCCAACAATGTTTATCATATCTTGAATGACAGATGCTAAAATTGGACAAAGTAGCACAATGTAATTAAATCAATTGGCTGCAATTTCTCCGAGGGGGTTTTCAATTCTATTTCTACACAGACATGCCTGTTGTCACTAAAATCATTACCAAATTGTGTATGAAACAAAATTCATACCAGCTTACAAGAAAAGGTGGATGCAGTGGCAAGAGGAGAGGGGAAAAGAAATTGTCAATCATCATAAAAGTTAAATCATAGATAGAAACGTTGATACCAAAGGGTAGATAGTACAGATTTTAAGAGACCATACATATATATTAGGCGATATTCATATACAGAGATACATAATAAAGAAAAAATAGAAAACATTTATAAATTTAACATGTTCTGCTTTTATCAGAAATTTCTGGAAAGGAATGATGGCAGAGACTGAGTTCTGTGTTTGTTTTTTTTTTTTTATTGGTCAGGTAAATTCTTGGGATTTTCTCATGTGGTGATATCACAGACACACACTATAGTTCAAAAGTCTGGAGCTATCCCCCCCCCTCCCCCAAAATTAGCATGGAATAACCTGAAGAGTGAAACTAGCCCATCCCAAAAATGAAAACCTTTTAGAGTCATTGCTTGGAGAAAAAAAAAAAAAAAAAAAAGAAAAAAAAAGAAGGGGGGGGGCAATTATCAAACTTATACTTTGAAAAAACTTTTGCAATGAATGCCAAAAATTTGTGCTGCTCTAATCAAGGATAAAGAAGGACATTTTAATGAAAGCAAAAATCAGTCATAAAATGTTTTTTTTCTTTTTGTCATGATAAAATTTCTAACATCATGACTCACTTTTTTAAAACCATGTATAAGAATTTTTTTAAAGTAAAAGACAGTTAATTTGGAGCCAATTTCAAAAAAATTAACAGGGATGACCTCAAACTTTTGAACCATAGTGTACGCACACACACACACACACACACATATATTGTATCGAGGCAGCAGATAATTTTCTAAATATATACTGTTAAATATAAGAGACAATGAATGTCTATTATGTATAATCATGAGCCATTCTAAACGCCGTATTTTGGCTTTAATTTCAGGTGAAAATAAAGACAAAAATTCTCCAAAATTTGGATAAGTTGGTTCTAAGCTTTTGGCTCACATGAGCCATCTTCAGAAAGATTACAAGAACGCTAACATAAAAACATCCATCAGTGACAATTTTATCTTGTGTTGACATAAAACTTTGCTAAGCAACAATAACAATTACCAAAAATAGAAAACTCAGTTCATAAATTTGTAATGCGGTTCTATGATGTCACATCACGTGAGAGCTTGAAATGATAACGGAACCATATATTTAAATGCAATGTAATATGTTATGACCAGATTTAAACATGATTTTATTAAGTGTGGGTTGTTTGGATTTAATGTAGATGGCCTCTAATATCTGAAGGTTCTTTTTACTGTGTGCATGAGTGAGGATTATTGTATTGTTGACTAAAATCTGTCTGATATTACATACATGACTATATAGTGATGAGTTGTGATAACGTTTAGTGCCAAGGTTCTTGTTTTTTCAGTGATTTTACTGATAAAATTTATTTTGGCAAGCAGGTTTTATATTGTAAAGTGCTTGATATTGGGGTGGAGATAGAGTGTTGATAAGTACAAAGAGTTTGTCACTTTAACTTGTCAGGGCAAACCAGTCCTGACGAGTGAGAACATCCTAATGATGTCCTCACAAAACTTTGAAGTCAGCATGAACCTGCTCAGTTAAAGTGACTAACTTTTTGTTCTATATATATATATATATATATATATATATATATATATATATAACAACATAGGAGAAATCACCAATTGATCTGATTTATGTTGTTAGGGGTCACAAGTTCAAATCCTGTCTAATGACACTTTTTTGTAACAAAATTTCTCCTAAATAATCAGGCCAGTAGAACTACATATATAAATATACTGTTTAATTAAAAACAGAATATCTACTCAAATACGAGTATAGATTGAGAATAATGTTCAGACAAATTTATATATATATATATATATATATATATATATATATAAATAAAGGAAAACACAGTGTGTCATTTAAATTGGTTATAAATTATAATTCATTTCAATAAGCTAAATTAGCTCATTTCATCAGACCATACAATATTTAATCCATTCGGTACAAATTTTTTTTAACAGAATAAGCATTTCTTTAAAAATAAAAAAAGATTTTTGTATCGAATGTAATAAATATTGTGTGGTCTGTCCCCCATGCCGAGTGTGTGGCCTTAATCATGTTTCCAACTATTATCAGTCAGTTAAGTGCCATATGTGATACACGCTTGGGCGATCATGTCTCGAAAGACATGACTGACTGGGGAGAAGATTATCCCACAGTAGGTTGCCATTGCTTTCTGCGGTAGACTGGTTGCCGACCAAGGCTATAGAACCCAATCTGTCCTATTATTTAACCCATAACTGGAAGGAAGAGACGGATTAATACCTTTCCCAAGGGTATTTGCACGCAAGTGAATGCAATGAATTCAACTGGAATTTGAACTCGGCTCCCCGATTTCTCGTTCCGAGCTGATATCTACTGCACCACAACGCACATCCCAAGAAAAGATAAGTGCATATTAAATACCCTAGAATACATAGAAGAGATCTTTTATTTTAAAAATTATATATACATCAATAATACAAACCAAATAAAACTAAATTTATAATTGTTAATTATTACCTTTTATCTTCAATATTTTTTTTTTTCAATAATTTCTTGATAACTCAAACAAGTGTTTTAAATTTTTAACAAATATAATTTAACAACTTACTTGAAATACTTTCTTCTCGATTCCTTTCACCTTGACATATTCCTTCGGCAAAAATTCTTTCAGCCTGACCAAAAGAAAAAAAGAATTAACTGATATACTCATGTTAAGAGATAACACACACACACACACACATCTAATATATATATATATATTTTTTAATCATATCACCCTGAGCAAGGCGGTAAACACCACTGATGTGCAGGGGGCTATGTAAGGGTGAAAAGATTGGAAAAGAGAAAGCCGGAAACCACATCCTAAACAGGAAACAAGGGATGAGCCTCTTCACCCATTCAATAGACGTGGGTGGAGTGTGAACCGGACATTCTCTGCCATTCTGATGATGAGATTATAGTCTTGAAATATCAATGTAATAATAAATAGATCATATAAACACCTCCCAACCTTCCTTTATTTCATTCAATGCATTGTGACAGCCTTCAAGACATAACACATACAACTATTTTACGCAATGCTTCAAGCAAATTACAAAACTACATATATATATATATATATATATATATATATATATATATGTATATATATACACACACACAGAGAAGAGTAGACAAAATAGTAAAAACACCTAGTACCATAGTAGCATAATTTTGAAAATTTCATGAAACTTTCAAAAGCTTGTTTATTTTTATGTTTGTTGATTTATTAGTAGTAGTACTACATTTTTTACCTTTTTAGATAAAATTGTTTTTTTTTTTTTTTTTTACAGATATTAAAAAAAAAAAGATTATTAAAATCAACAGTTAGGACTATTTAAGAATTTTTAGTGCTCAACTTCATACTATGGTTTAGGAACTGTTTCCAGAGAGAAATGCTATCTTTCAGGATGATAATGCACCATTTCATACTGCTAAAATTGTAACTGAATGGCATGAGAAACATTCTAGTGAAGTAGAACATCTGGCGCCCACAGGTCTTGACATCATTAAACATTTATGGTTCATTTAAGAATAACAAGTGAGGAGTTGACATCCTTCATCATCATCATTGAAAAAATTGGAGACTGTTTTAGCTGAAGAATGGATAAAAATTCCTTTGAAAACAATTCTAACTTTGTAAGAGTTGATCCTATGCAGAATTCAAGCTGAAACTATTGCCAAAGGTGGTACTACCTGATATTGAAATAAATTTGCTTGAGATTTCAAGGAGTTTCCATCATTTTGTTCACCTCCTGTGTGTGTGTGTGTATATATATATATATATATATATAATTTATTTATATATATATATATACTAGCAGTATAGCCCGGGTGTAATGAAAGCTTTAAAACTAATCCATGGTCCTGGAGCACAGGCTCAGCCTACAGAATATTTATGTGAAGATTGGTGAGAATCGGATAAAAATTGTGGATTTGTATAAAGGACATTACAGACACACACAAACATCTTGCCTTTTATATATATTATAAATTTTTTGCACTATTGTAAGAACTGCAACCTTGAAACTTCTGAATATCGTTTCTTATGTCTTTGTCTATGAGTGTATCAAATTTGATTAAAATCAGACCACTCCTTCTATAAGCCGATTTTTTCGATTATCGATTTTCGATATTTATGGAGGGTACTTCGACACAAAACCTATCTAAGAACACTCGCAGATGCTTATAGTACAACTGTGTAAATTTTCAAGAAAATCGGTTCAGCTGTTTTGGAGTCTATAGGTAATGGACACACACACAGACAGACACATATACACACACAGACAAAGTTCCATTTATAAATAAGTTTAGATAGATACACACACACAAAATACAATAAATAGTGGTGAGAATAAAACAATGCTTGATGTAAATTATCAGACCTAAAATAAAATTTATATAAATAATAAATATGTGGCTACTGTCATGAACAAACTTAAAACGGGCTCAACTGGGTCAGTTTTCAATCTATGCTTGGTGATTGCCTTGGTCATAAAACTCAGAGATGCACCAAACAGTGAGGAACATATGTATATTTATTATTAGTGCATACAATAAACCAGTTTAAGAACATAAAAATCTGACAATAGATACAGAATATATTAATGCTGAAGTTATTTACAAGAGTAGCTCAATAAGTTATTTTCACTATCTAATAGTTACCAATGAATTAAGTACATTAACAAAAAAACAGATATATTGAAAAATTTGTTTTGTAAAATAAATCCTTTCATTATTAACTCACACACCTATTGATCTACAGCATATGATATTTAACTTGATCTTTGTCAGGAGCATGTAGCGTGAACATTTACTGTAGAAATGTTCATTTAAATTCATTGAGGATAGATAACAATTCGATTTCAGAAAGGGACCACTTTACACTACTAGCTAAACATCGGGACAACTCAACATCAGAAAACCTAATTTTATTATTTTAATAACCAAATAAAAGTAATTTATTAAGGATTAAAACCTTAATTTGTTAATATTTTTCTTTGAATAAAGCATTTAAAAAGGCATTATGTAAAATATGGACAAACTTTTTTTTTTTAGTTTAATAAAGTAAATTGTAATGTAATTTATTTTTTGAAATGTTGAAATTTGTTCAAACAGTCATCAGCCAAAAATAAAAAAATCCAAATGAAATTATATCTCCAATTTAGCAAATGTGATTTAAAACTGACCAAAATTATTTCAGGTATCAACTTCTTAATAAAATCGATCAAATATCTGGCTCAATTTGGATTTTTAATGCCACTTATGCACAAGTTAACACTGACAGAAGTTTTCAAAGTCTTTTCACAGTTCTTTTTATTTTTTATTTTGTTCTAAACCATGCTAATGCCTCAAAATAGTGAACCTTACACAAAGCAAAACAGGAGCCAAATTTGTCAATCTAAATTTCCATCAAGAAACTTGAATTGTTGCCAGGTTGGCCCCTATGGTCTATGGAGCGATTGAAAAGGAATTGAATTTCAAATTGGGTTCCTGGCTCAACTGTCTTGATAAATAATAATAGTAATATTATTTAAAAAAGAGGAATCAACTTTGCTTTCCTGAGTGGAATATCTAATTTGTTTGCAAGATGCAACAACACTGACTGGGAAAACTCAGAAACAATTGTGATAAAAAATAACGCAAAAAACATATAAATAAAAAAGAAAGTAGAAGGAAAACTCAATTTAACAGAAAGCTTGAAAATATCTTGTCTAAGATCACATACAATGCCAGAATTTCGTTCATTAAGAGATTTTAAAGAAAAAAGAAAAAAATCCATAATTATTACATGCATGCTAATAGCATCATTACATTTCTGTTAAATGACATTAATTGAAAAAATTGGACGAAATTCAAGAAGTGACTTAATCTTCATCATCCAATGCCAAATTTATTGGCGTCTCAACACTTATCTGAAAAACTTGATTAAACTTTAAATTAGAGAATTAACTAAAATCTTCCAACACAAAAAAATAATTTGAAGTTTGCAACGGATCATTTTACAATTATAGAATGCAAAAGATTAAATGTGTATATGAAGGGAGATGATTAACTTTCAAAATAATGTTATATGATAAAAAAAAACAAAAAAAAAACACCCGGGTACAGGGAGCAATGGGTAAATTGCCACCATTTTTTATTTTTAATGTTGTGCATGTGTGTTGCTTGATTTTGTTGACTTCACAGTATAGTAAGATCAGTTGGGCAATGATTGTGAGAAAAAGAGTGCCATGATGCAATTCACTCTGCCAGAAATTTGGAAATAGCAAGCTGTACTGCTTGGCATTTGCACTGGAAGCTCCAATATGAACATTTCAGAGTGTTTGGCTATCAATCTGAGGATGGTACAGATGATTCAGAAAGAGTTGGATGATATATTCAGTCAACGTCATGGTGTTTGGAGTGATGACTGGTGATAGCGATGTTATGCCTTCATTCATCTTCCCACAGGGCCTCAAACTCAACATGGAGCCATGAGAAGGTAGTGCTTCCCTGGGTCAAGATGGTGGCTTCTTGAAAACCTTATATCTAGCAATAGGACTTTGAACCATGCCACACAAACAGAAGAACCCAGTCATGGCTGTCAGACAATTTATGCTCGCACATCACCCCTTACATCTGGCC
Source organism: Ascarosepion bandense (assembly GCA_037127315.1). Lineage (NCBI taxonomy): Eukaryota > Metazoa > Mollusca > Cephalopoda > Sepiida > Sepiidae > Ascarosepion > Ascarosepion bandense. The sequence continues at coordinate 1,183,644 of JBBBDQ010000496.1, forward strand.
ACCTAACTCCCCAGACTACAACCCCCTTGATTATGTGTGGGTCACAGTTAAGCAAGAAACCAATGAAACTCCTTGTAACACCAAAGATGACTGGTTGGTTGGTTTTGTTTTATGGCATATCAACCTTGGCGGATTATTTATTGCAAACTAAATTTTTTTTATTTTTTTTTTTATTTATTGCTGGTAATAACTTTTTCTTTCAACAATTTATTATTGTTTTTATATAAGTTTTGTGTCTAGTAATACTTTTTTCTTTTTGAGTATCAAGATTCATTGGGATTTGTTTTTTTTTTTTAAGGGCAGGGTCCCCAAGTCCTACCCTGTTATTTAACCCATAACTGGAGGGAAGAGACAGATTAATACCTTTCCCAAGGGTACCAGTGCTTAAGTGAACACTGGGTATTCAACTGGAATTTGAACTTGGTTCACCGATTTCTCTCTCCGAGCCGATATCCACTGCACCACAACGCACATCCGTCACTAAATGCTTACAGCACCTGGTATTCCCAAGCGGTCACCCATCTAAGTACTGACCAGGCTCAACGTTGCTTAAATTCAGTGCATCAAAGATGAACTGAAAGAATTATGGCAGCATTCACTAACTTAAACAAAGAGACTGTCCAGTTTCAGGAGATTTTAAAGTCATTTGGATGTTGTGGTTGAAACCAATGCCAATTTTATTGAATAAATTTACTTTAGTATTTCAAAATATTTTTCTCTAATTTTGGTAAATATACATAATATAAGGAACGGAAATAACAAAGACAAATAAATGTGTGTTGTTACTTAAAAAGTTATACATGATTAACAATGAAATTTTTACCAAATAAAGATTAGGGTGTAATGCATAAATATTATACAAAGTTTCAAAAAATTACATAATAGTTTTTTTAGTAAATAAATACTCAATAGAACAAAGGAAATAAGCTACTGGACAAAACTTAAGGAAAGGTAGCGGCCATAATATAAGGAACAGAAACAACAAAGACATAAATATGTGTATAACTTAAAAAGTAATGCATGATTAGCAATGAAATTTTTACCAAATAAAGATTAGGGTGTAATGCATAAATATTATACAAAGTTACAAAAAATTACATAATAGTTTTTTTTTAAATAAAGATTAAATAGAACAAATGTCAGTGTTATTTCTTTCTTTGTGTAATTTAAACAATTTATCCATTGTATCCTGTATACACACACACACACACACACACAATTTGAGATTATATTTCATATATAATATTATATATCATTTCTCCTCCTTCTCTCAAATTAATTTAAATATAAATTTGAGAGGAACACATTAAAAGAAATTCAATGAAATCATATGCCGTAGAGAGGCTTGGTGGAAATGTCATTGACATGAAGAGCATTACATGTTCAGGTGAATTTCAATGACTTTCCAGTAATTTCCTTCTTCAGAATATAATTGTCTTAGATGCATTTTCTTTAATCTCATTCTGACCCGATGTTTTTTATGTCCTATCAACCATTTACAGGTTATTTAAAGCCAGAAAATATTTTTTTTTTTTTAGAGATAAAGATTTACTGATACATATCCTATTAATTAATGCATAGCTTGTAGGGGAGGAGAGGTGAATTCATACCTTTCCCAAAGACATTTGCGAGTAAGTGAATATAATGAACCAGATTGGAATTGGAACTTGGCTGTCCAATTTCCAATTATGAGCTGTTATCCATTACACCTCATGCACACCCAAACTGACAGCACCTGGCATTCTCAAGAGATCAAACATTTAGGTACTGGCCAGGTTTAATATTGCTTGACTTTGGTTATCATATAAAATCTGGTATTTCAATACATGGCAATAAGCCTAATCCCATTTGGAGAATTGCGTAGCAAGAGATTAAAATGTATAGTATACATACTTTTAATAACTTTAATGGTAGCAGTAAGACAATTTTAATTGCCTGTGCGAGTGAAAAAAAAAAAAAAACTTACTCTAAAAATCCTGGCTTATGTTTGCTTTCTACATGTTTTCCAAACTGAATTTGACATTGCAATCCGGCAAATTGCATAGCTTCTGCTTGGGTCACTGGATGTGTCCCATCAATAATACCGTCCCGAGACTGAAAAAAAAAATAAAAATAAAAAAAGGCCAGTTATAAATGATAGTAAAGACACATTTTATGAGAATATCTCAAACATGACCCAGAATGATGCATGCATATTAAGTTTATTAAAAGCTACAAGAGACAGAAAATTGTGAAGAGCCATGATGGTCAACTTCCTGAAGAGACACAGCACATAGAAAATAATTTATTAAAACATTTCAGTTTTTCATAATAGATTAATACTTTGAAGTGAAAGATAGTTGACTTCAAAACTGCAGTCATTTAAATTTTGCTGTAACATAATCTAATCACACTTTCAGTTGGAAAAGGAATTAATAAAAAAAGCATACATTCGATCATTATCTATTGAAGCTAAAACCAATAATTATGAGTTACAGGGAACAATGAGGAAAGATGGTGTTGCTTCCAATGATACCTGGAATGACTGCAAAATACTCCCCTTCCTCAAATTTATAGGCAAAACAACACAAATGCATGCAATGATTTTTTTTTTTTTTTAAATTATCTCACCCCAAGCAAGGCATTCCACTGCCACTATTGCGCATGGGGCTACATAGGGGAAGGTAAAGAGAAGGAGTGGTTAGACATAGGGAATGTCAGGAGGAAGGTGACAGATGAGTAAGGATACCGAGGATGAGGGTTGGGCAGATGGGAAGAGTGTTTGATAGAATGGGAGCAGGTTAGTGTGTTAGGAGGTGTCTATTGACCTTACATTTAAATTTAAACTCCTGGAGATTGTAGCCTGGGAAGCAATCATGTGAAAGAGAATTCCACAGTCGGGAAGTGCAAGGAAAGAAACTGTTGGAGTAGAAGTTGTGGTTGCATTTTATCGGTTTCACTGTAAAAGGGTGGGACCTAGTTGCTAATCTAGTATCTTCTTCTAAGCCAATAAAATAGTCTTAGCCTGTTTTGGTCTTGAAGTCAGAACACTACATTTATTTATCTGAATCCATTTTTGTGTATTAATACCAAAACCTTTAGCCTTAATATTGTTGCTTTTCCTACTTTTGTCTTGCATATTTGTTTGCTTAGTATTATTTTTTTTGTCCTGTTCTTTTTATTACAAACATTGTCAATTCAGTTTGTTGGGCAGTTTTGTTATTTACATTTAATCATGGCCACTTACTTTACACACATTTTTAATGCAACATTGTTGAAATGAGTTCTGGAGAATTAGGCAACAGATAAGATGAAGCAAGTTCTCTGGAATTGAACAAATGGATCCTTACAATTATCAGTTTCTCTTGGCACCAAGGAGGAATTTACTCTATCATTTGTAATAATTGCCACAAGAAATTCCTTTTATTTTTATTTGATCAAGCTTGCTCAGACATTCCTGAGTCTATCATGCCAACAATCATTGTTGTGCATCAAGGTCAGAAGGTCAAGGTGGCATTCTGTGACATAACATAGTTGGTCAATGTAATTGATTGCTGAGCAGTATCAGTTATCTCCCTTTAACTCAACTCTCCCAAGTTGTTCATCTCTGCTGTAGACAAGAATTGATCTCACAACTCTTTGGGTCAAGTCACTGGATTCAGCTAATACTTTTATCACTGGGCTTAATGCTGAGACAGCTGGAAAAGGTATGACTCATAGAACTAGAATAATATATCCCAGTGAATGAAATAATGGGTTTAGTTCAAAATTCCAATCACCTGAAGAAAAGTGTACAATGGCTGAAACATTGTGAATATGGTAACAAAGATGAAGAGAACAGTCCAAACAACGTAAATAGTGTAAATGACTATAACACCTCATCTCAGAAATATAGACAAATTACTGTTTATGTTTGAAGTAAGAAAATGAAACCAGCTGATATATATTTCTAGAAGTAGCAATGGAAATGTGCATTCTTTAAATAGGTGATTCAAACCTTGCTCTATCAGCATAGTCTTCTGTGGCTGAATTGGTGATAGTAGCATACATAAGTACAATTACTGATATATTTGAAAATCAAAAATTACATAAGATTATCATGGGTTGTTTGGCAAAACAAGATATTGTAAAGTTAATGAGTGATAAGGACATTGAAATTTGTTCAATGGTGATTAAAAAACAATAAAAAAAATCAATTTGAAACAATGACAAGCACCAACCACCATCATTAAAAAATAAAAACAAAGAAGTAGGTGTCTATAAAATATAAGCTGGTATGACAAATATAAACAGAGAAAAAATGAAATATTAAGAACTTTAGCTAAAAGAAACTAGGAATGAGACTATCACCTTAAGTAAACATCACAAAGATAAACACATCAGATGGCTGAAGTAGTACATGAAAACTTATTAGTGAACAGTATTTTTTGTGATGAATGTAGAGATACATTGGACAAACAGATAGTTATAAATGAAGTATATTTAATGGAAACAATTAACACGACTTAAAAGATATCAGTAGGGAGGTAGAATAAAGTTCTGGGTTAGTACTTAAGATAGAATTATAGGTCTCTCTAAAGTTGATCGTGGTTTCAAAATAAATGCAGAGAACTCTAAAATTCTTAGAATTCAAGTTCTTCAGTAACATTTTTTTTTTTTTTAAAAATAGTACAGGACTCAACTTAGAAGCTTTAAGCTAAAGTACATTCATACAACTTAGCGGTCTTTAAAAGCTCATTATTGGTGTTTTCCACAGTAGTTCCAATATCTAAAGTAAACCACATTCATAAATAAAGAGAATGATTTATTGTAAAAATTGCCAAATTGTAAACATCTAGAAGTATGTACATACATGTATTCCTAAGTTAAGATTACCTTTTCCTGTACTATAATAAAAATTTGTTTGTAAGCTTGAAATTGATTCTTATTGACGATATATTATTAAAAATGCATTTATAAGGAAAATACAAAACTGGAAATTGCTATTTTTGGTTTAACCTAGTGACAAGTAAATTCGACTTAAGTCGTTTTTTACGACCGCTAAGATGACGACACAGTCACAGAGGTTTTTATATTTTGTTCTCTAGGATTTATTATGATTATTATATTTTTAACATTTACTGTAAATGTACGTATTTCGATATGATTTTATTTAATTATATTTATATTTATTGAACAGTAACATGATTTTATGTGCATTTAACTCTTTTCTAGTGACATTTAACAAGAACGAAACAAATCTGAAATTCAAGACGCCAAGGTTATCACGAACAGGGGAGATAACCAATTAACCAATAGATTATGGCTCTTAGATTGGCTTTGCCTTATTGTCTGCCATATAAACCAGCCTTGCAAACATCTATTTTTTTATTTAATAAAAAAAAACTCATTAATCAGAATTTTGAAAATTGGTGATATCAGAAAGCCAACATTGATAATGTAATAAAAAAAAAAAAAAAGAAAAAAGGATATTAATATGAAAGCGACATTTGTAAAGTCGTTTTCTGGAGATATTCAGATATAAATAAAATTTTCAGAATATTTTTATATTTCTTTCAGAAACTTATTTACCTTAACTTTAATATATTTTTATACTGTTATTATATGTGGACACATTTTAATAAATCACTCGTTTTAAATAATAGATTTAATTTTTTTATTTCAAGGAAAAAAAAGAAAATGTAAGTATTATCATATACTGATGAAAATATTTAAAAGAATTAAAAAAAAATCAACTCACCTATGTGTAATTATGTGGAGAGAGGGAACAAAAATGAAAAGAGGTGTAAATATTTAGTTGTAACTTGGGGAAGAAAGGAGCAAAATAGTAGTAATTGTTAAGGTAAGTTCTGCAATTGGTTATTTATTGATATGGTCTAATTTAAACTAACTTATCAAATGTTCATGTATATAAATACAAATAAATAAAAATTTATCCACTTTACTTTTGGTAAATCTATTTTCAGAGAATTTCTAAGTGTTCAGGTGATTTTTCTGAAAAAAGCTAAACATTTAAGTTTCTTAAATTTATTTCAGTTTGAAGGTGTATTTAAGGACAGCATTTTTACACAAACTACTTTAAGAGATACAATGGCATTTGCTGTATTTAACAAATAATTAAAAATAAGATATCTAAAACTTCAGAGAAATAAAAAAAAAATCATATAACATACTATTTCTTGGAAATCTAAATAAGTAAATCTAGTTATTGTATTAGAGGATGGGGGTAAGATGGGTGCCGTGAACTCTTGCCTTAGCCTGAGTCTATATAACAAACAATCAATGAATGTTGGCAAATACCAGAGGATGAAACTGTGAATAATTCAAAAGAAGTTGTGAATGCTCCAATATTGAAAAGTCAGGCACATACACACTACTGGCTTTTGTTCCTGTCCTATAGTAAAAGCCCATGGCAACAGGCTTATTCTGCTTGCCCATTCTGCCTTGGTGAAGAGCCAAATTAAATATTGTACCTGTTCAAATGATATCTTGAAGCCATTTTTTTAAAAAAAATCAACTGACCTATGTGTAATAATGTGGAAGGATGGAGTGAAAATGAAAAGGGGTGTAAATATGTAGTTGTAACTTGAGGAAGAAAGAAGCAATAATAATAATAAGGGTATAAAGAAAAAAAAAAAGAAGACCTTTAAGAACTTTAGTTAGTTAATATTTTAGAAAGGTTTCTATTAAAAAAAAAAATCTAAATTTAAAAAATAGAAAAAAAAACAAAATGAAGAAAAAATTGGAAACATCAGAATTTTACTTTACAAACCAGGTAAACTTTGAGACATAGGAAATCTAAAAAGAATGCAAACCTGGACATAAAGCAATTGTAGCTGAACGGGGTCTCTGGCATCAACATTCTGATCAGAGAAGAAGAATTTCCTTCGAAGTAGCAAGATCTCATTCTGTTCTATACCTTGCTCTCGTAATGTCTTGGAATGATCAAGCCAGTTGACTGAAAGAGAGAAAATATAAAGTGGTTTCAGTTGCTTTTGTAAAAGTTCTACAAAAATTTGAATAATTAAAAAGCAAGTTTATATCAGAAAGATTTTAACTTGTATTTTGAAGAGTTCAACTACAGCAGAGAATTGATTGATGGCTTCCTTTTTTACGGCTTATTGACAATTTGTAAGTTAGTTAAACCGGAAACATTATGGATTGTAAGAAGAATTCTTTTGTGAGTGAATATTTCATAATCAATTTTTTGAAAATAACAATGATTTTTCCAGATAGATGACGAACTATTTAACCCTAACTGGTGGGGAGGAGATGGATTTATACTTTTCCTAAAGATATTTATGTGGAAGCAAAGATAACAAATGGAATTTGAAAAAAGCTCTCCAATTTCGTATTCCAAGCAACTATACGTTACTTCCACCCCCACATCCCTGGAGCACAGAAAATAATAAAAAAAGACTGTATCAGTGCAAAACTATGGGCAGGTGATGGCCAAACTTGACTTTTTTCAAGTTTACATTTTCCTTCCCCTCCTAATTTATGGTAATTAGCCATTTCCTTATAAGGAAAGTTTGATTAATTAGACACACTTAGCCCCCATAAAACATTCCCAATTTAGTATTTGTTGTAATCAGCTATGAAAGTATTTCTTACAAAAATAGCATTTTTTTCGTTACTGTTGCAATTGTAAGTCATTTCTCTTGGGAGAGTGTCAAATATATTGTATCTTATTTTCAAGTCCGTGGACATCAATATATTTGTTGTTGTTATTAGTTTTGTAAGGGTATTTGTGCATAAGTGAATTTCTTGCATTCACTTACATGCAAATACCCTTGGGAAAGGTATTAATCTGTCTCTTCCCTCCAGTTATGGGTTAAATAATAGGACAGATTGGGTTCTATAGCCTTGGCTGGCAACCAGTCTACTGCAGGAAGCAATAGCAACCTATTGCGGGATAATCTTCTGCCCAGTCAGTCATGTCTCTTTCGAGACATGATTGCCTAAAGCGTGTATCACGTATGGCACTTAACTGACTGAATATAAAAGTTGAAAACACGATTAAGGCTTCTACTGGGCATAAAGTGGGAGATCAGTTTTATATTATGAAGTAATAAACTGATCCCCCACTAATTATTACTTAATAATATAATACATCTCTTCCCTCTCTAGCTATGAGTCAAATAACATGACAGATTGGATTCTATAGCCTTGGCTGGCAACCAGTCTACCGCAGAAAGCAATGGCAAGCTACTGCGAGATAACCTTCTGCCCAGTCAGTTATGCCTCTTTCGAGACATGATCGCCCAAAGTGTGTATCACGTATGGCACTTAACTGACTTATTGAAACACATTTAGAAATTTTGTACCATTCCTGATATTTTATCTTAAAGACTGAAGTAATCATAAAAAATCATTATAGGCAAGAGTTATTTCCCTTAATTTTCATTTGATTATATAGTTTGTAGCTTAAAGATTTGAAGAGGCATTTTTTTTTTTTTTTTAAATCGTGTCGCCCCGAGCAAGGCGGTAATGCCACTGAAGCACAGGGGGCTATGTAAGAGTGAAAAGATTGGAAAAGAGAAAGCTGGAAACCACATCCTAAACAGGGAACAAGGGATGAGCCTCTACACTTGTTCATTTCAATTAAATATCTGAATTAATTAGAGTGAGAAGCTAAGCTTTAAGTATATTCCCAACAAAAAGTTAATTACATTTTGTTTGTACTGTTGTCCTTATCTTTATTACCATGTTTATGACGTTTCGGCCGTTGACTACATGACGTTAAAGATGAGGACAACAGTGTAAATATTGTAAATACTACTTCATCTCAGAAGTATAGACAAGTACAAAAAGTTAATAAAATAATTTTAAACATGACAAAAGCAATCATTTTTATTTGGGTGTTTCATGTCAACTAGAAACTGTTACCTGAAAGATCTTTTTTGTTGAGTTACAACAAATCTAATGATTTTTTATTCCTTTTTTTTTTTTTTTTTTGCTTGAAAAAAAAAAAAAAAATTTTTATTTATTTTTTTATTTTTATTTCACTCCAAGCAAAGAAACAAAGTCATTAACACATAGTGAGTTACTGAGTGTGAATGAATATGAAAAAAATATTATTATGGGCTGAAAATAATTAAAAAAAAAAAAATTAAGACACAAGAAAACGAATCATTTAAATTTTTGAAGATCAAACTTGACTGGAAAGCAAGAGGCCAGAATAGATTTCCGCACGAGAGAGGTGCAAGAAAAGAAACTTAGCATAGAATTTATGGTTATATATGGGTTGATGTGCGTTGTGGTGCATTGGATATCGGCTCGGAACGAGAAATCGGGGAGTTGAGTTCGAATTCCAGCTGAATTCATTGCATTCACTTACACGCAAATACCCTTGGGAAAGGTGTTAATCCGCCTATTCCTTCCAGTTATGGGTTAAATAACAGGATAGATTGGGTTCTATAGCCTTGGTTGGCAACCAGTCTATCGCAGAAAGCAATGGCAGCCTACTGCGGGATAATCTTCTGCCCAGTCAGTCAAGTCTCTTTCGAGACATGATCGCCCAAGCGTGTATCACATATGGCACTTAACTGACTGATGGGTTGTTATTTTCTTTTTTAAGATCACAAGTGTAAATTGTTATGAAATAGAGTAAAAAAAAAAAAAATTTTTCCCCCCCAGAAACAAAACATTTAGCATTTTTTCATCAATAAGTAAAGTGTACTGTGTGGTGTAGATGTGAGATATTTTTATAAAAAAAAAAAAAAAAAAAATTAATAGCAAAATGGATGAAGAAAAAAATGTTTTTACATTCCAATGCATGTTAATGATAATTACAGAATGATTAATATTCAATTGCTTTTATGGGTGAAATGGGTTCAATATCTTTTATAGAAAGACTATCCAGGATGTGCATTGGAGTACAATGGATATTGACTCGGAATACGAAATCTGAGAGCAGAGTTCAAATTCCAGTTGAATTCGTTACTTTTGCTTATATAGAAATACCCTTAGGAAAGGTATGAATCCATCTCTTTTCTTTCTAGATATTGGTCACCAGTCTACTGCAGAAAGAAATGTCAACCTTCTGTAGAAAAAATCTTCTACCTAGTCAGTCACAGGTAGAAAGAGACATGATCACCTGAGTATACATGACACAAGTGACTAACTGAACCAGTAGATAATGACAGTGGCCATTATCATATTATCCATTATCAATGATGAAAGATGGACAGCTAAGAAAATATCAACATATTCAAGAATCTACATAAATCTATGTTTGGAAATAACCATTGCAAGTATAAAAAGATAATGATAAATGCCACCTTTTTTTTGTCATTGAAGAAAATTTTCAGAAAGATGGAGAGTTATTGGAATGTTTATGAAATAAATGAAAAAAGGAAGAAAAATAATGTAAAATAAAGGAAAGCAATAGCAATAAAAATGGGAAAAAATGGAAGGCAAAGTGAAAAAAAAGGCAAAGTGAAAAAAAAAAGGCAAAGTGAAAAAAAAAAGGCAAAGTGAAAAAAAAAAAGGCAAAGTGAAAAAAAAAAAAGGCAAAGTGAAAAAAAAAAAAAGGCAAAGTGAAAAAAAAAAAGGCAAAGTGAAAAAAAAAAAAGGCAAAGTGAAAAAAAAAAAAGGCAAAGTGAAAAAAAAAAAAGGCAAAGTGAAAAAAAAAAAAGGCAAAGTGAAAAAAAAAAAAAGGCAAAGTGAAAAAAAAAAAAGGCAAAGTGAAAAAAAAAAAGGCAAAGTGAAAAAAAAAAGGCAAAGTGAAAAAAAAAAAAAAAGGCAAAGTGAAAAAAAAAAGCAAAGCATACTGGTCACCAGTCTACTGCAGAAAGAAATGTCAACCTTCTGTAGAAAAAAATCTTATGCCTAGTCAGTCACGGGTAGAAAGAGACATGATCACCTGAGTATACATGACACAAGTGACTAACTGAACCAGTAGATAATGACAGTGGAGGAGAAAGTGGAGTCAGAAAGATCTTAGTATTAGGAACTAATGGGAAGGACATTTTTTTTTTAAAGTACCACTATTGGTAGAAAGTTATAGAGTAACAGACACCACCCCAAGCAAGAGAAGGAAAATACTTTAAAAGAAGTTGGTAACCCTATCCTAAACAAGAAATAAGTGATTAACCTCTACTCCTGTTCAAAAGACTAGGGAGGAGAGTGAACTGGGCAGTAAATGAATCTATCTACTCTTGACTGCTAACATTTAAAGAAAGCTTCTTCCCTTCACATTTACCAAAATATAAACAAATAGAAATGAAAGAACTTTTTTGAAACCTGGTAAAACTTGGATTAAAAATTACTTGTACTCTGAGAGTGAATCCTCTTGATCTTTGTTATTAGCAGTTGGGGAAAACAAAAACAGGCAATGTTTTCTGTATAATTATTGTACAGATGAGCACTGATATATCCATTATCAATGATGAAAGATGGACAGCTAAGAAAATATCAACATATTCAAGAATTCATGGCAGTAAGTAAAACAAAATATCAATTTATAGATAGATGGACAGTTGTGTCCCAGACAATTGCGCACCTCTGGTGATTTTCTAAAGTTACCATATTTTCTGAATCAAAAAGATTCAGAACATAACTCTTATAAAAAATAATGAAAGATGAATTGCTAAGAAAATATCAGCATATACAAGAACTTATAGAAGTAACTACGATAAAATGTTAATTTATGGGTGGATGGACAGTTGCATACTGGACAGTTGCGTACCGAGACAAATCTGTCCAAGGATAATTGCATACTTCTGGTAATTTTTTGAAGTTACCATATTTTCTTCATCAAAAAGATGTTATCAAAAATAAAAAACTGCAAATAAGAGAATCACGGAACTATAAGTTATGTATACTCCTGAAAACAAGGTGAATTTCTTAAAAGGCACATCTTATAACATTCATAACTTTTGATTAATAATTTTCAATTTTTGAAATATTTTTTAAACACTTAATCTGTCATTGCGTTTATAAGAAAATTTATAACTTGTAATTTAAAAAAAAAATTTATTCCATTTTTTTTTTTAAATTTGTGATTACTACCTATGCTTTTTTTTCAAAATTAATGGTAATTGCCTTTAAAGGCTTCAAGAATTATCTGAGGATACATTTGTCTAGGGACACCAATGTCTTAGTACCTACGTTTTAGATCTTATTTTCAGTCGACCACTTCCAGATAAGAATACTTAATTTATTAATGATAGAACATTTCTTCTAAATTTTTTATGTTTGCCTAATTAAAATTTACATAAAGGTAAAGAATGATTAAAAGAATTTATATAATGAAACCCTGAAGAAGGGTTATTTGAAATTCATCCATGTTATGTTAATGTCAACTGTAAAAGCAATTTCCCATGCTTAGTTAAGCTGCTAATCTTTTTAATGACTTTTAACACATTGCAAATATCACTGATATCATCTGATTCTTCATAAAAATAAAATTTGACAAGAATTGACACCATGTTCGAAGGCATTGTGGAGTAATGGATAGCAGAGAGAATCAGAGAGCCGGGTTCCAGTCAAACTCATTATGTTCAAATACCTCTGGAAAAGGTATGAATCCATCTCTTCTCCAAGTTATGGGTTAAATAGCAAGACAGACTGATTTCTATAGCCTTTAGTGTCAACCAATCTAAGAAAAGGAAAAACTGGCAGACCTGAAGGAGACTACCACCACCTTTAAATTTGTTGTTTTACATTTTTTTTTCTTTTTTTACTTTTTTCAGCGCAGTCTTATCGGTTATTACATAATTTCCAATTATCAAAAACAATTTGAAGAAATTTCAATATCTAAACAATTTGATTCACTTGTTGAATATGTGCAAGCAAAAAAGTTGATTGTACAGAATGGATTTACTTCTATAAAGTTGTATGAAAAAATGAGCTCCCCCATGTCTAAATGTTGAAATTTGTACAATTTTTTTTTTGTCAATTGGAAAGTTTAGGGTTTAATTGATAAGATTGCACTGAAAAAAGTAAAAGAAAGAAATTGATAAATAAACCAATTTACAGGTGGTTGTAATGTTGTACCGGTGAGTCGTTCCAAAATGGAGGATCGATTTACTATAACGTATGAAAAACTGAGCCCCCACCACCTAAAATTATTGAAATATTGAAATTTTTCCAAATTTTTTTTGTCACTTGGAAAATTTAGGGTGTAATCGATAAGAATGCACTGAAAAAATTAAAAAAAAAAAAAAAAAAAATGAAAAACAACAAATTTAAAAGGTGGTAGTAGTCTCCTTCAGGTCCACCAAAAAACTAAATTCAAATCCAGCCGGAGAGGGTTAGCCTAAGTCAAGTAATCTTGTCCAAGATACACGACTTGTGATTGTGAACACCATATTCAGGAAGATAATTTCCCCTCACTTTTTTTTTGTTTTTTAATAAATGGAGAATAAAACAATGATAGTAAATATTTTCTCTTTAAATCTATGTTTGGAAATAACCATTGCAAGTATAAAAAGATAATGATAAATGCCACCTTTCTTTGTCATTGAAGAGAATTTTCAGAAAGAGGGAGAGTTATTGGAATGTTTATAAAATAAATGGAAAAAGTAAGAAAAATAATGTAAAATAAAGGAAAGCAATAGCAATAAAAATGGGAAAAAATGGAAGGCAAAGTGAAAAAAAAAAGGCAAAGTGAAAAAAAAAAACAAAGTGAAAAAAAAAAAGGCAAAGTGAAAAAAAAAAAGGCAAAGTGAAAAAAAAAAAGGCAAAGTGAAAAAAAAAAGGCAAAGTGAAAAAAAAAGGCAAAGTGAAAAAAAAAAAGGCAAAGTGAAAAAAAAAGGCAAAGTGAAAAAAAAAAGGCAAAGTGAAAAAAAAAGGCAAAGTGAAAAAAAAAAGGCAAAGAAAGAAAAAAGAAGAAATAGAAAAGTAACTTACTGTCATCATCAGTGTGCAGTTTCCTTCGCATTTCTTCAAGTTTTTTCTGGTCCTTTGCAATGGATTTGTCCCTCTTTAAGGTCATCGTTTTTTCTTTTTCTTCTTCCGCCAACTCCCGCACCAAAGAATATTCTTCATGATTTGTAATTCCTGAAACAAAACAGACAATTCCCAATATGTAAATTGTTTATTTTGGTATTTTTAGGCATGCAATCATGACTATGAAACAAAATTTCTGCCCTGTAAAAAGAGAGTGCATATGAGAGCAGGGTGGGTGGGTGAATAACAAAAATCATTACTTTTACCCAACAATAATAGAGAGAGTATATTATAAGGAATGAATATTAAACATTTTAAACATTTTTTTGCAAATTTCTTTTTAATGCCAAAGTGAAATTTACAGTCTTTCCAAATTGATTTGAAAATGTTTCATTAAAAAGGTACAAATTCAAAGCTGTAAGTAATTTAGGTTCCTTTAATAATTTGCTACCTTGTCACAAGTCCTTCCCTTTTGTCTTTTTTTCATAGCAGTGTGAAAACTTTTCGGCATTAATTTTGTCATATTTTAGAAAAAATAATCATCTTTTTAAAAAGACTGAATATTTACATTCCTGTTAAAAGTACTTAGTGATATTCATGTCATTTGGGTAATAATGACAGGAAATTCAAGTTGGAAAACTACAAATAAAAGAAAACCTACTTTCTGAAAAATAGAATAAATGACAACCTAGTTTTTACTATATATATATATATATATATATATGTGTGTGTGTGTGTGAATAGGAGAAGTAAAAGAATAATTAGGAAAAAAGTGTCTTTAATCTAACATGTTTCACATTTTAAAGAATCCCTGAAGAAGCTTGTTAAAGACGAATGATTTAAAAATATTTTAAAAAAATCTAAGAGACAGTATGTTGATTGAGGTATGGTTTCATTGGTCAGATACATGTCATGAGTGATAAAGCAATGACTTTTTTTCATACTTGTTCTTTACTTATTGCATTTTTCTTGTTGGATTCTGATTCATATCTCTCTCTCTCTCTATATATATATATATATATATATATAGCAAGTGAATGTGTCTAGCCACACTGATGAGCTGTGATAGAGCAAAACAGGTTTGTATATGGATGACTAATATGTTATGCTCTCATAATTGAGCATTCTAAAGAAGAAAATTTTAAAAACAATTTCCACTTCTGCGATATATGCATTACTCTTCAGGAATGAATTGAGTTCTTTCAGTGACTGGCGTGTGTATACACTGCTTATATATATAACACGTTAAAATTTCCCTTCTCTGATTCCATGTGCCTATGGCTTAGTGGATAGCGACTGACTGACACCAAATCGGTCAAGTTTCCATCTCAGCCAGGAGCAAGTGGATGTGTCTAGTCACACTGATGAGCTGTGATACAGTGAAACAGGCTTGTATGCAGATGACTAATATATATATAGATATATATAATTTTTTTTTTTCATTTGCAAACGAGTGTAATAACTTGCTTACGAATGAAAAATATTCAAAAATTCTACAATTATATTGAATACGTTTTAATACAACTGTGTGCTGGTCTAATTTAATTATGACCAAAAATTACATAATATATATATATATATATATATCAGCATCCAGTGTGGGTAGAGAAGAATCCAAAGGAGCATCCTGTACATACAGTGGTAGGATAACTTTCTAAGAGTGCTCTAAACATATATGCATATAAATACATATAGAGTAAATATAAATATATATCTAGATTTTGTGTAAAACGCTTTGTTAAATAAAGACGGAAGCTGATGATGGTTTGCCTGAAATAAGCCTATACTTCCGATTCACCATGAAATAACGTGTCTGCCTTAATATTTTATATATATATATATATATATATATATATAAACACACATATAAGAATTATGGTCAAGAACACTTCAATTTTATTTGATAATTATTTACATTTGGATGATTTTTTTTCATATTTGTCCAAAGAGAAACAGTGTAAATAATGATAACACTTCAACCTAGAAATTCAGACTGTAATTTTCTCATTAGCAGCTCATAACTTAAGAGAAGCCAGCTGAATAACTTTGCTATAGGATTCAGTAAGTCAAAGGTCATACGTGATACACACTTGTGTGATCATATCTCGAAAGAGTCATAGCTGACTGGGCAGAAGATTTTTTTTCTTCAGTAGATTACCATTACTTTCTGCAATAGACTTGTTGCCAACCAAGGCTGAAGAATCCAATATGTCTTATTTAACCCATAGCTGGAAGGAGAAGCAACAGATTAATACCTTTCCCAAGAGCATTTGCACATAAGTGAATGCAACGAATTCAATTCAAATTTGAACTCTGCTCAATGATTATTGTAGGATTAGCCGTGACAAAAAGTATTATTATTTGTAATTGGTAACCGTTTTTAGAGGCTGGGAGTACGTAATAATATTAACAGTGATTAATTTTTTTTTTTTTTAAATCATATCACCCCAGGCAAGGCGATAACGCCACTGATGCACAGGGGGCTACGTAAGAGTAAAAGGATTGGAAAAGAGAAATCTGGAAACCACATCCTAAACAGGAAACAAGGGATGAGCCTCTTCACCTGTTCAATAGACGTGGGTGGAGTGTGAGCCGGGCGATAGTTTAGTCTATCTACTCCAATTAAAATAACAACGTTGCCGATAGGATGTTGTTATTTTAATTGAAGTAGATAGACTAAACATAAAAAAAAAACCCCAAAAAGAAACAGAATGCAAGTCAAATTATAACGAATAAAACCAGTTTAACAAGCATCACTTGTAATGCGGCTAATGTATTTACCAAAGGAGTTACAGAGCCCCCCCCGCCCCAGTTTGCAGCTTACTGGCTTCATTACTTTTGTGTGTGTGTGTAAAAAGGTACTTAAGGAGGAACTGCCAATTAGTATAGTTCTAACACTTAACACTCAATGGAGTGGTCACTTGTTTATGACATTACCACTTTCAAGTACCAAACATGGTGGCCCTAAGTCAGTCATATTTATTTGCTTTAAAACAGATTTTTATCACAAATATTAGTCTTATTGAATACATTTGTAAAGAATTAAACACGTTACATCTTTATACTATGAAGATATCCAAAATTCTAGAACAAAGATGAAATTTTTATCTAATGATAATGAAATAATATAGATATTTTCAAGTTATTTTTTTTTTTTGTCTTTAAATCTTTAAGAATTTTGCTTTCTGGAATTGGTGCTATACAAATGGGTGTGAGCAGATAGGGAAAGGAAAGTTATGAAACAAGAAAAATTGCTTCTCTGGCAAACTTTAAATTTAATGCGTGTTTCAAAGCAGTCTTCTTGTATACACCAAAGCAACCATACTCCAAATGAAAGACAACTATTTTAGTCAAGATCTGTTTTTGAAAATAACATTGAATGAGGGAACTTCTTTTTTGCAGCATGAAAATTATAATTATTACCAAAATATATAAATTACTGGCAAGGAATAATTTAAAATACACACAGAGATTGCGATGTGTAAATTGTCACCATTTTATATTTTTTTTATTTCATGGGTGTTTGTTTTTAGTTTTGTTGACTGCATGGTATAGTAAGGTCAGTTGGAACTGAGAGAAAAAGCCTCATGATACAATTCACTATCAAAAATTTGAAAACAGCATGCTGTACTACTTGGAATCCACAGTGGAAACTCCAACACGAACATTTCAGAGTGTATATAAGGTTTCGAAAGAGTTGGAAGAGTTTAATGGTGATTATGAATGTATGGCAGCTTGAAAAACTCACTGATTGCTGATAAGAAAAGAATGATCAAATTTGTGGGTGAGGGTCACAGACTCAACACAGAGACCTACATCAAGTGCCTTGATGAGGTAGTGCTACCCTGAGTCAAGAGGGTAATTTACCCATCGCACTGTGTGTGTGTGTGAGAGAGAAAGAGAGAGAGTGTGTGTGTGTGTGTGTGTGTGTGTGTATGTAACTTAAATGTTATTTTTAGTGGATACCTATATTTGAGTAAACAGTCTGTTTGTTTATTAAACAAACTAAATATTTATTTTTGTCTACCAGCTTGAACATTCGAGAAAACTTATTTAAAGAAAAATATGCGCTGCCTAGTAGGATTCGAATATGCATCCTCCTGGGTGGGGGAAACTGTCATTAGATCCAATGTGCACTCTCTCTCTCTCTCTATATATATATATATATATATATATATATACACACACACACACACACACACACATACTCTAAAATTTTGTTTTTTTAGATATACTACAATTTCATGGGTAATGTGTTTTGCGGCAAAAAAAAAAAAAAAAAAAAAAAAAAAAAAACTGCCGCTTGTCAGACCGAAATGATACAACAGTTAATATTCAAAATCATCCAGAAAAAAAAAATCACCCCCAATATATATATATATATATATATATATATATATATATATAAAACAAAGCAATAGCATGAACTTTCTAACCTTGGTAGGTACTCTTTCTAGAGATGATCTCTCGTTAAAAACACTGAGTTTCCAGTCTCCTAAACAGCTCTAAAACTTTTACCAATGGTTTATGATGGTTCAAAAATGGTTCCATCAAGAAACTGTCCAACCCATGCTAGCATGGAAATGAACATTAAATGATGATGACAAGCAATGAGACTGATTAATAGTGTATAATTGTTTTATTGTTTTATGGCACTGAAATGTATCAAGATTCTTAAATTCATATTTATAAAATTTTTAATTGAATGAAACTTATAAACTGATGTTTCAAGATTATAAACATTTTAAACATTTTTAGACATATAAAAATCTTAAATGAGAACGGAGGAGGAAACGTTCCTAATTCCAGCATAGTTCCAAAATTTTAGAACAGAGATGAAATTTTTATCTATTGATAATGAAATAATATAGACTTTTTCATGTTATTTTTATTTTTTTTTTTTGCCTTTAAATCTTTGAGAATTTTGCTTTCCGGAATTGGCGCTATACAAATGGGTGTGTGAGCAGATAGAGAAAGGAAAGTTTTATGAAATAGGTCAAGCCACTGAAAAGTTGAAGCATTCCATCATCCGCATAATTGTCAACCGTTTCTGAATCATGGACTTCCTGTGGACTCAACATGTGAAACACCACCACCACCACCACCAAGAGTAACATTGCTTACTTTTGTTCTTGTTTTCAACACTGCAGCCACCATCACCAACACAGTTATTACTACTATTACTGCCACCATTACTATTATTACCAGGACTTACTACTCTTACTATCATCATTACTTGCACAACTGCTGCTACTACTACTACTACTACCACCACCATCATCACTCATATTACTACAGTCACTACCATTAATGGCAATTTATTAATCAACTGATATTGCTTCTTTGTGAACATTGGTGCCAGGAAGATTTTTTTTTTTTTTTTTTTTTGGTCGGTTTGGGTGTCCAGATCATTGACCGTATATGCAGGATTTCTATAGTGACACAAAAGCTGTCAGAAAGGTTCCTTATATTATTATTATTTTTTTTGTCTTATTTCATACATGGAGAGAGAAAGATAGGAAAAAAGAGAGAGAGAGAAAAAAAGCAACCATCTCCCATCAATATAGAATCACTCATAATATTTCATACCTAACTAAAAGCTAGGTTTAAAAAAATTTCCATTTTTTTTTCATCTTGCCCCTTTTTTTTTTTATATGCAAATGGTATTTCCCAATGTTGGTGTAAAATCAGATGCTTAAATATTAATAAGCCAGAAAAATTAGAAATGCTGAAATGTAGATTTACGACATTGTTAATAAAGATCAAAGATATTAGTTTAATACTGACAATGTGAGGTGACTACTTGTAGATGCTGAATCTACAAGGATTGTAATTAAGAATTAGTGATCTCCAGTTAATAAATGTGTTTCACTCTTTAAAAAATACTAGCAGTATAGCCTGGCGTTGCTCGGGTGTAATGAAAGCTTTAAAACTAATCCATGGTCCTGGAGATCAGACTATTTGGATGTTGGCACGAAAGACTAAAAAGTAACAGTTGTTTCCAGTTAAAGTGAAACCGTAGACTGAAAGAAAAATGAATGGATGTAAGTCAAATTTTGATTTCCTGGTATCGATATCAAATAAGTTTTTGTCGTAAACTGAATTTTGAAGGCTAAATAAGTTCTCTGAGCAAATGGTATCATGGCTGAGACTAAGAACTACAATTATACCTACTTAGAGAGCCAAACTCGAAGCAAAAACTAAAATAAAAAGCTCTCATAAAAAACTCACTCCCATTGCATTTTATGCCTCAGAATTCATACCAGAGTTGTGAAATGGTCAACTATTCCAGCAGGTTCAGAATATAATTTTTCAAAAATGAAGGTCAGGTTTAAAAAATCCTGCACAAAAATTTAAACCAAAAATTTAAATGTGGACATCATTGTTATTTTTATATCAATCTGTCACTTAAGTGCAATCATGTCTTGAAAGAGACATGACCGATTAGGCAGAAGTATTTTCCTGCAGTAGGTTGCAATTGCTTTCTGTGGTAGACTGATTGCCAACCAAAGATATAGAACCCAATCTGTCCTGCTATTTAACCTATAGCTGGAGGGAAGAGACAGATTAATACCTTTGCAAAGGGTAATTGTGAACAAGTGAATGCAACAAATTCAACTAGAATTTGAACTCTGCTCTTTGATTTCTTGTCATGAGCTGATATCTATTACACCACAGTGCACATTCTTAAATACAAATTTTTATATACAAAAGCAGAAAACAATGTTTTAATGATTAATGGATGAACTTAGCTAACTGGTGTGCTCTATATATAAATTTACTTGAGCCACAAGATTAGCAAATAGGTATCACCTTTTTACTGTGAAACCAATAAATTGTAAATGCAAATTCTACTCCAGCAGCTTTTTTTCTCGCACTTCCCGCCTGTGGAATTCTCTTCCATTTACTTGCTTTCCCGACAGCTATAATCTCCAAGAATTTAAATGTAAAGTCAATAGTCATCTCACTAACCTGCATCCTCTCTCTCATGCTTCCTTCTCTGTCCACTCCATTCTCATCAATATTCTCATCCTCCTCTTACCCAATTCCTGACACCCCCTATAACCTGTCACTCTTTCTCATAACTTTTTCCTATGTGACCCCCTGCAAAACAGTGGCAGTGAAATGCCTTGCTTGGGGGCGATATGATTATTAAAAAAAATAAAAATAAAACAAAACAAAGTGGGAGGATCAATTTTATATTACAATCAATATATAAATTGATCCCTCACTTTATAGCCACCGTCATCCTTCTCTTATTCACTTCCTGACACCCCCTATAACCTGTCACTCTTTCTCATAACTTTCCTCCTATGTAACCCCTTACAAAACAGTGGCAGTAAAATTTCTTGTTTAGGACGATATGATTATAAAAAAAAATTCATATGTGAAATTCACTCACTATTCTTGTTCAATATGAAAAAGTGGTTGAATTCTGCCGTTGAAAGCTGTTACTGAAAACAATGTTCACAATAACTGGGTCCCACCCATTCACAGTCAGGTTAGCCAAATGCAGACGACAATTCTACTACTGCAGCTTCTTCTCTCGCACTTCCCGCCTGTGGAACTCACTCCCGTATTCTTGCTTTCCTGACGGCTACAACCTCCAGAAATTTAAATGCAAAGTCAATACTCATCTATTAACCACTGGACTCTAGCTCTCTCCCCTCCCCTGTATAACCTTCCCTTTCTCTCCGCCTATGTATCTGTCATCGCACCTGTTTTCTCAGCTTTCTATTGTTCCTTTCTAACTAGTTTGTACTCCTCACTCTTTTCTAATTAATCTTTTTACATTTATGTAGCCCCCTGCACATCAGTGGCATTTCCGCCTTGCTCGGGGTGAAATGATTAAAAAAAAAAAATTACATGGAACTAAGTAAAGTGAACAATTACTATTAAAACTGTAATTCATCATATAGAAAAAAAACAGTTTAAGCAGGCGGGGAAAACTCTGTGGAAGGTACTATTTATTTGCTTTATTCTGAATATTCAACAGTCTAAACATAAGATTGAACTCTGTTTTCTTTGAAACCAAAATTATATTGCTAAGGGCACTTTAACCCTCTAGGGCCATTCGTATCATATTTGATACAGTATGAAAACAAGCCTTGAAAGAAATATTTTCCTGACAAATTTTTTAAGAGAAATATTTTATAAATTTCAAATGAAAGCAGTACTGACTGCTCAGTCAATGAATACCAAATGTTTCCTTATAGGGAAATACCAAATGTTTCCTTATAGGGAAATACTGTATCAAATATGATACGAATGGCCCTAGAGGGTTAAGTAGTAATTAGTGGGGGATCTGTTTATTACTGCATAACAATATAGAACTGATCCCCCACTTTATGATACGAATGGCCCTAGAGGGTTAAAAATAAAATATAAACTATTAAGATCAAACTTAAGGTCAAAACTAAGCTATGTTTAGTCAATAACAAAATTGGGATGGTTAATTCCAACTTCAAATGAATAGATTTTCAAAGTGTTACAAGAAATAAATCTGAGTAGATATAAGACATTTTTTACTTCACTTAATTTGTCTCCGATACTACAAAAGTTGTAGGATTGAAAGGCAAACAATTCTTTTAGATAGAGTATTAGACTGAAGGACATATAGAATTTGAGTCTCTGCCTCAATAAATGGTTAGGGAAAATGATTTTAATTTGAGTTTCGTTTAACAGCATATTAACCTGTGGGTTATTTCATGCCAAAAAAGTGGAATTTTTTTTTTAATGTTCAGTTATAGATTTTTATTAAGCTTTTTTTTTTTTAAGAAAACTGGTTTTGTATTTTTGAATAGGTCCTTTAAAATGGAAAAAAAAAAAACCAAAACCCCCCCACCCAAAAAAAAAAAAAAAAAAAAAAAAAAAAAAAAGGTTTGGTTTGGTTTATGGTATATCAACCTCAATGGGTTATTTAATGCCGACAACATTTTTGCAATAGATTTGTATGAATAGAATATGTATTCTTTGTAAGAAAATCAGTTTGTAGATCAGGTTTCACTGACATATTTTTGTAAAAGAGGGTTTTATCAAGAGTCACATGCATAACTGGTATATATCTTATTTTTCTTCAAAAATATATTAATGTTGATACTTTTTTTTGTTTCAGAAATGTATTTTGGTAATACTTTTTCTTCATAAATATATCGCTGGGAATATTTTCTTCTCCAAAAATGTAGTTCTGGAATTTTCACTATAAAAATCTATTTTTACACTTTCATTGTGTTTTGACCCCAGTTTGGGTGCTGTTTGCCCATAGCTGGAGCCCTAACAGACGCTACCACTCCAGGTCAGGGTGAACCTGGGAACAACAGCAATTAAGAGATGGTTCCATGCTCCTCAAAACTTCCCAATTAGAGGTCTTTCTGCCAGATGCAGTTTATCGTCAAACCCAGGACCTGAATGTAGGTATTATCACTACGCTTCAAATATGAACTTTGTCAAGACTGCTATTTAACTATGTAAAAAATACACAAACAGCAACCTCCATTTATTTATAACCGTAATACTGCAAAATTTTACACTATATGTTATCTTTAAGTGTTTGATCATCAACAAAAAAAAGCAAGTTGATACTTTTATTAAATGAAAACCTAAATAAGGACCTTTAATATTTATTTTTTAAAATGTTTTTCTTCTCTGCCAAATTTTCTTAAAAATTCAACTCCATGATTAATATGAAACTTTACTCTTTTACAGATTTTTTTTAAACAGAAAGTCTCATTTTCCTTCAGATTTCAGCAATAATAATAATAATATTCAAGGGTTGGATTTCTGTCCAGTGGACAATAAGTCTACTTGTTTGAGGTACTTAGAGTTGAACACTAACGACCTCCATCATAACTCCTCATTAGCCCAACCTCAAGTGGAACTTCCTATCGCACAGAACAAGGATCCTTTAACCTTTACAGTGAAAGGCAACAATCCTGACATGCCCATAAAACCTAGCTTGTCAGACTTGCATTAGTTAACAAAATTTGTTTATATGCTGAATATGCAAGCAGTATTAAATTGGAGCTTCAAACATGAGAGAGAGAAAAAACCTGCTGCTAATAAAATTTCAAACCCAATGAGAGAGGGCAAAAGACAGGGGGTTGCTAACTTCCATTGCAGTTATATAGAAGAATATAACTACACAACCAAACAGTTCCTATTGCTTGGCAAAAATAGTCACCTACAGAATGCTAAAGGTTAAAAGAACAAAACCATATAAGCTTAGGAAACACCTCTTCCTAGTGGATTATATTAATCATTGTACAGTGTGCAGCAGAAATACCTCCCATATCATAGGTTTAGGGGTTTTGCCAGTATGTAAGCCTTCTTTTAATGCTAAAAATTGGATTTTTTTTAAAACCTAACTCGTCAGACTTGTGTTAGTTAACAAAATTTGTTTATATACTGAATATGCAAGCAGTATTAAATTGGAGCTTCAAATATGAGGGAGAGAGAGAAAGAGAGAGAGAGAACCTGCTGCTAGTAACATTTCGAACCCAATGAGAGAGTGCATAAGACAGGGTGTTGCTAACTTCCATTGCTGTTAGCCATGCAAGTGACACTCATTGATAAGAAAATTCATCTGTTAAAAGATTTTATTTGTTCAATTATACTCATTCTTAAAATCAGAAACATTTAGTATACTACATCATCTATAAAAATTCTTCTTCTATGTGCTCTATCCTTTCAGGACATAGGCGATCATGGCTTTCCACGTCACCCTATTCCTGGTGGCTCTTAATATGTTTTCTCCTGTTACTTCATACAACTCTCATTCCGTCATCCACCTGATCAGGCCCTTCAAATATGTTATTCGCTGCCTTCCTCTGTCTCTTCTGCCTTCTATCTGGCCTGTCAGTATCAGGTTCTCTAAGCCCTCCTTCCTCATTGCATGTCCCAGGAACTTCTCTTCCTGATGCTCACTATTAGTTTTCTTTTCAATGACATTCTTTCGAAAACCTCATTGCTCACATGTTCGGTCCATGATATCCGCAGCATCCTTCTTTAAAACCACATCTCCGCTGCTTCAAATTTTTTCCTCATCTTTGATGATATTGTCAAGCATTCACTGCCATATTAAAGAACTGACATCACATAGCAATCTAGCACTCTCTCCTTTGTTTCTAGGGAAATTTTCCTGTGTCTTAGTACTTTACTCAGCTTCTGAAACGCATTCTTCGCCATGCCAATTCGCCTTCGGATCTCTGTGTTGCACTTTCCATCATTACTTTTTCTTTTACCATATATGAAATCCCCTCAAAACATATTGTTTTATATATTAGTTGTACATATTTGAAATTGCAGGAGCTTGGTGCTCAATTTCAGTCAAGATGTGTTGTCATAGAAGAATATAACTACACAACCAAACAGTTCATATTGCTTGGCAAAAATAGTCACCTACAGAATGCTAAAGATTAAAAGAATAAAACCATATAATCTTAAGAAACACCTCTCCCTAGTGGATTATATTAATCATTGTACAGTGTGCAGCAGAAATACCTCCCATATCATAGGTTTAGGGGTTTTACCAGTATATAAGCCTTTTTTAATGCTGAAAATTGGATTTTTTAAAATAATATTTTAAGAAAGCAGATATAATGGTAAGACATTAGTGGTGGCAATAGCATCTTCATTTAGATAATGTCTTACCATTATGTGGGAGGTATACATGGGATGTAATTTTGCAATACACTTTACTATAAAAACACTTAAAATATTAATAAAAAGACAGTGAAAAATTCAGTTTTCTAGCAATCTAATCAGGTTTAGAATTCTCTTTGATTTTCACCATTTGGCACTGTTAATACACAATTGGGGTAAACCATATTAGAAAACATAACTGAATTAGCATCCATTTTAAAAATGTCAAGTGGTATAAGTCACTTATTTGTATTCAGTCTGCCTTGTGATAATCTTTGGTGTTAGCTGCAATACAAAGTTGAAAGTTAGACAAGGTTGGAATTTTCACACCATTCATAATCCAATAAAACAAGATATTTACTCTTTAATGAACTAGTCATTAAGCATTAATGAACTTATATTAATGAATAATTAAGATGAAGATATGCAAGAAAAAAAAATGTCATAAAACAAAAACTGAATATATATATATAAAGTATCAAAAGTAAGTGAATATAATTTGTTTTCTTTGTCTTGCCCTAGCCTAGCCCAATTGAAATTTAGAGTGAAGATATTTAAGGAATTCAGACAATTTATCTATTCATTAATAATGGCAATGCTTTAAACAGTGTAAGGGGGGTTTATGGTCAAAAGTGCTTATGAGGTGGGGAAAGGACAGTTGGGTATTATGACAGTGAATGGACCAAATTTCAAAGAGTGTTATTCCAATTCAAAAATGAAATTCTAAATATTCACCAAAAAGAAATATTTAGTCACACACACACACACACATATATATATATATATATATATATAGAGAGAGAGAGAGAGAGAGAGAGATAATGAAAGAGAGAGTAAATAAAAAGAAATAAAGCTCATGTGTCACTCCCCCATGAGACCAACACAAAGAATTCTGAAAATGATACAAGAATTACTTTAACAATTATAAAATGAAATCATACATACAACACCCAATGGAGTAACTTTTTTTTTTTTTTATTCACTTCAAACAAATGCTATTTTTCTTTTCAATACTTAATAGAAAGCAAATTTTTTAAGTTCTAATTTTTGTTGCACATTTTACAATTCAAAACAAATGTTTCAAAATAGTATTTTGCAGAAAAGAAATTTGTAGTTCGGTTTAAATGTCATAGTAGCAAACACAGCAAATATCACCCAATTAAAAAAAAAAACAATTTTTAAATCATTTCACCCAAAGCAAAACAATGAAGTCGCTAAGATGCAAGGGTTTACTGAGTGTGAGAGAATAAAAGAATAATAATAGAAAAGAATAGAACGATGGACATTGCATTTAAATTTTTTGAAGATCAAGAAGACAAAAGAGAGTTCCAGAAGCAAGAAGTAAAAAAGAATAAACTTTTAGCATAAAACTTATGGTTGCATCAAGTGATTTCAAATGTATAATGAAAACCTGCTGCTAATCTAATAATACGCTTAAATCAGGAAAGTGCAGGCACCATGGGAAGAAGCAGGCACAGGCACCATTGGGGGGGGGATGGGGAAAGCAGGCACCGGGGTGGGGGTGGGAAGAAGCAGGCACCATAGGGGGAGAAGAAGGTACCATGGGCGGGGGGGGGGCATCATGGGGGGGGGGGAGGTGCAGTCACCATGGAGGAAAGTCCAGTCACCATGAAAATATTTATAGAAAAGGAACATGGAAGCTATGTTATGGTGGGAAAACCGAGATGAAAATACTCAATACAATATAATAATAATAAAAAAAGAAGATATCACAAAGTCAGTCAGTTAAGTGCCATACGTGAAACACGCTTGGGCGATCATGTCTCTTTCGAGACATGACTGACTGGGCAGAAGATTATCCCGCAGTAGGTTGCCATTGCTTTCTGCGGTAGACTGGTTGCCGACCAAGGCTATAGAACCCAATCTGTCCTATTATTTAACCCATAACTGGAGGGAAGAGACGGATTAATACCTTTCCCAATGGTATTTGCGCGTAAGTGAATGCAATGAATTCAACTGGAATTCGAACTCGGCTCCCCGATTTCTCGTTCCGAGCCGATATCCATTGCACAAGCAGCCAAAATAGCCTGTGAGCACTGGTTATAAAATGATAGTTATCAATTTTACTTGTAAAATCATTTCTAGTATAGATATAATAAGTTAAGAGCTAAATATTTACTGCCCTGTGCCAGACAAGGTTAAGCTTTAAAAAAATATCTAAAACAAGATAGCCTGGTGAGAAATGGGACAATTCTGATTGTGATGATAATCTTTCAAGTTAATGTCAATTATGTCTTCTTTTTTTCTAAGAAAACGTATAAACATTTCTTTATCATTTTCAATTGTAATCTAGTTATTTAAGAAACATTAAAATCCGAGGCATAATAACATATAAGAAGCAATATATTTGCTCAAATTGAATCCAAGTGATTTAACCTTGTAAACGATAAAAACAAAAACATGAAGTAACAGGTTACCTAATGAATTCAGAAGAAATAATCAGCTTAGTGATTGAACAAAAATACTCCACACTTAAATTTAACAGTTTAGCCAACATAACCTTGATGGTGAAAGTAATTAATTATGGCAGCTAAATTGCAGACTTCTTCCGGTGAGTTTCTTTATAATTCTTTATAAACTAATGTCATTTGTCTATACTTCTGAAATAAGGTAGTATTTACATTTTTTACACTGTTTGTCCTCATCTTTATTGCCATGTTTACAAAATTTCAGCTGTTGTACACTACAGCCTTTTTCAGGTGCTAAGAATTTTTAATTGAATCCTTCACTCAGATCACTGGGATATACAATTCTCATTCCACGTGTGATGCCACTTGAAGACAAGGACACGTGGCCTAGTGGATATAGGTGTTGGTCAGTTGCAGTAACTTGACCCAAAGAGTTGTGAGTTCAATACCTGACTACAGCAGTGGTGAACAAATAAATTAGAGAGTTGAGTTAAAGGGAGATAACTACATGACATCCAGAAGTGACATTGCACATTGAAATAAAGGGTTTGGTTCAAACTTCTAAGCACCTGATGAAGGCCCAAGCGTATAATGGCCGAAATGTCAACCATGACAACAAATATAAGGACAACAGTCCGAACAGTATAAATAATATAAACAAATGTTAGTTATTTAAATGGATACCGCAAACATTAAGAATGGAATTGAAATATAAACTTTTAGCACTGACCTGACCTACCACAGCAGCTATTGAAATTAAAGTTTTTTTTTTTTTTTTGAAAAACCAGAGCTACTAAAATAGTGTTAAAATCTTTATTTGGTAGAAAGAGGAAAAAAAATAAAAAAAAAATAAATAAATAAACAAACTGAATGCATCCATATAAAAACAGTTGATCATGTTTCAATAATTTTGTTCTGTACATATTTAAATATTAATCATTTGAAAGCTGGAAGCATAGAAACAGTTATTCCATATTTTGATGGCTTTAATGAATACACATGCATCTAATCAATTAATTCTATCATTGCTCTTTTGATGAAGGAAAAAATGTGTTTCTTCATGAAACAAAAATTTTAATTTGAAAATTGACTTCCTGGAAGCTAATGATAATTTCTGTGATTGTCGAGGTCCACAAAATATCATTGTATTAAAAAAAAAAAAAAAGTGAGGTCATTTTTTTCAAAGTAATATAACAATGCCCCCCCCTGCAAAAAAAAAAAAAAAAACTAGCATAATATATGACAAATGGCTTTATATCTAAATTTGAATAAATGCAAGTTTTATATTACTTTTATATTTATTTTTTAAAAAGTGAGTTAACACAGAGTTTATGGAATTTACACGAGATATCCATGGGTCAGCAATAAAAAACAAGTATATCATATATAAGAATATGGCCATTATGTGAATTTCCAATACTGTGAGTAGGTGGAAAATTGTGAATAAACCAACTGGTTCATGTTATCCAATTGAACATCAATGTGTAGTTCAAGTCAAATTTTAGTATCCACTTAAGGTTAATACATTTTAGAATAATTTTTTGCTGAAATATATTTATATAGTCTAAGTCTGAATCCTAATTAATGATGGTCTTACTTAAATTATGCAAAAACAAAACTCTATATCTTGTAAATAATTCTTTATTGATATGTACAGATGCATAACTGCCAGATTAGAATTGGTGAATAATTTTCTGGTGGCATTTTTTCTTTTAATCATTTCTTTGAAAATCTGACATTAAAGTACTTGTGTAAGGTACAAGCACCTTTTTAATATCTTAAAAAGCACTGCTTAGATTCTTTTCTGTTAACAAGTAGAAAAAGTTGAAAGTCTGTCATCGTTGTTTAACATCCATTTCCGTGCTAGCATGGGTTGGATAGTGTTTTCCTGATGATTCTTTTCCAGGCCACCTAATTTTGAGTAAGGTCTGGCTGTAATCTTATTTGCCGTAAGTAAGACAATCTACTAAAGATGAATAAAGTTAAAGATATCATAGAAATAAATAGTGTCTCTAAATATTAGGCTACTTGAAGATCATAATCTATGATCTTGATTAAGTGATATTAAAAAGAAGCAAGAAAAGATTCAATGTTTGAATAAAAATACATTTACAGGTTTAAACTTCTGTATTTATATTCTCAAGAATGGAAAAAGCCAGCAGATGAAATAGGCAAATATTTATCCAAGCTGAGAAATTTTCATTCTCTGGGTACAGCTTTAAAAGAAAAAAGAAAACTGCACACAGATGGATTTTGCTAATTTTGAAACTGCAAGTTTGAAAGAGAAACACAGTTGATTAACAAATACACTGAATATTTTAAAATAAATTTTAAAGAGTGATTAAACTCTTCAATAACAATATTTAGATTCCGAGTTTTAAAAAAAAGTAAAGATGCTCAGTGCAGTTTACAAGAAAATTAAAGACAATGAAAACTTTTCAGAAGTAAATATTATGAGTTGGAGCCCAACCCTGTGGGTGTGTATGCGCGCATTTTTGGGCCCACAATATAAACTAGCTGAAATATAAGGATTCCATAGATAGATCTATCGCCCGGTTCACACTCCACTCACGTCTATTGAACAGGTGAAGAGGCTCATCCCTTGTTCCCTGTTTAGGATGTGGTTTCTGGCTTTCTCTTTTCCAATCTTTTTACTTTTTTTTTTTTTTCAATTGGAGTAAATAGATCTATCTGTTGCCCGGTTCACACTCCACCCACGTCTATTGAACAGGTGAAGAGGCTCATCCCTTGTTCCCTGTTTAGGATGTTGTTTCCGGCTTTATCTTTTCCAATCTTTTCACTATTATGTAACCCCCCTGCACATCAGTGGCATTACCGCCTTGCTCAGGGTGATACAATTAAAAAAAAAAATATATTCCCCAAGCTATGACACAAGAAAAATTATTAAAGTGCCTTCCTTATTTGTTTATTTATTGATTATGGTTGAGCCCTTAGCTGTCATTGAAGTTGTGAACAAATTTTCGGCACTCTACGACCTCGTCAGGTTGATGACTGAAGTTCTCGAGTGATAGTTTGCCCTTTTTGTTGATTAGCTATGATGTGTCTTATTCGTTTTTTTTCGCATTGTAGCTAATCGACAAAAAGGGCAAACTATCACTCGAGAACTTCTATCACCAACCTGACGAAGGCGTAGAGCACCGAAAATTTGTTCGCAACTTCACTGACATCTAAGGGCTCGATAATAATCAATAAATAAGCAAATAATTCAACAATGCCACTCAAAAGGAATATGAATACGTCGAGAAAAAAAAAAAACAAGAAGTGTCTTCAAGCGCCATACATTTATTTTTGTCGAGTGTCCCTTCAAGGTGTGACTCAACTTTCTATCCCTTGTAACCCTAAGCAATATTTGTCTTGTTAATATCCCTTATGGGATTATGGCTCTCTACAACTTCCTATCCTTTGTAGCCGTAAGCAATGTTTTCTTGCTATCCATACCATTCATTTACAGCAGCTTGTTAGGTAGGTTACTT
Organism: Ascarosepion bandense; assembly: GCA_037127315.1. Lineage (NCBI taxonomy): Eukaryota > Metazoa > Mollusca > Cephalopoda > Sepiida > Sepiidae > Ascarosepion > Ascarosepion bandense. The sequence continues at coordinate 1,215,082 of JBBBDQ010000496.1, forward strand.
AATGTTTTCCTCTACCCCTCTTGCTTTCAATGTCCTGTAAGTGTCAAATTCTCCATGCCCCCTTTTCTCATAGATATTTGATTGCTAAATGTACTACAAACACTAACAACTGTAAATTGTTCCTTTAATTAGATTCATTCTTAAATATGCTTGATAATAAAGGACATTTAACATTAATTTTATCAAAATACTTAATGTTATAATATATTTTCTTTGCTTAAGTCAAATATTGGCTAAAGTTTTTTTTCGCTAAGTCAATGTATGGGGATTTTATAAAGAAAGTGCAAATACTGGTGATAATTCAATAAATAATCTTTACATGATAAAAAAGGAAACAAAAAACAAACAAAAGAGTACAAGATCTTGTTCTCCTTGATATAGATGAGAGAAAACTGAAAACTCTTTCTGAAGCTACCCATTAAGTTTATTCGAAATAAAGGGCATGTCGGGACAGTCACAACTAGCTCATGGTCATTTTGATTAAATGATTGTTGAATAGATTTTGGAGTTGGCGAAGGCGAGCACAGTAGCCAATGAGTTAAGAAATGTATAGAAAGAAGTAACTGCCTAACTGAAATACAGCCACTACTCAAAATAAAAGTGAAAGGTGTGTGTGTGTGTGTGTGTGTGTGTGTATCTATGGGGGTAGGGGAAGAAACAAAAAAATAATATTAAAGTAATAAAAAAGGCCATCATGGATTGGTGATGAATAAGAAGTGGATTTCCAAGTGGTTAAAATAGCAAACAATTCCAAGATGGATTCATTAGTGCCATAATTGGATGAAATACATAAAAACGAATACTTGCAACTATCAGACTGTGTGTGTGTGTGTGTGTGTGTGGTAGAGAATTATTCCTACAAATGGTAGACATGTTTGAGGTTTGGTTGGGTCAGATATCTGCCAGATGATGAAAGGTGGATTTTGAATTATTGGCAAGATTGCTCTGGTAATACATAATCAAAATGGTAAATAGACAATGGAACAATTTTTGGTAATCTTCTAAGCAGAGTGCCTAATGAAGTCTATGAAACAAGCAGAAAGGCCAAAAGGAAGCAAAAAAAAAAAAAAAAAAAAATGATAAAAAAAAAAAAAGATTCCTGCAGCCTTTTTCTATAAATGGTGGGCATTGATAACTAAGGAAAATGATGTTGGCAAGTAGTCAAAAATGATGATGGGGAAAAGGAAAAAAAAGAAAAGAAAGAAAAGCAATCACTATCAGAGTAATAAAGAATTTGATTCCAATATAAGTTTGCAATATTATAGGGGTGATGAGGGCAGAGAAGGAAACATTTTTAACAAAAGTAATCTTCCCTTTTGTACTTCATTATTTCTTTGTAACTGACCAGCAAGAAAACCTTGGGACTCGGAACTTATGAAATACAGAAGAAAAAAAAAAAGACAAACATTTTGACATGCAACTTACTGAAGAAAAAAAATAGTTGAGAAAAAAAGTTCTAAAATAAATTTTTAAAGCCAGTGTCCTAAGTATGATGTTAAAAACTGCTTCGGCTACGTAAGAGTCTTTAACTTTGGAAAGAAACTTAAGAGAAGGAAACCTTTGAAATAAAAACCTTGACACCTATTCTGTGTAGAAAAGTGTAGGCTGAACCAACCTTGGTAGATTATCTTTTTAGAGATGGTGTCTCAATAAAAACACAATTTCTAGTCTCCTAAACTAGTTGGTGTTAGTAAGGGCATACAGCTGTAAAACATAGGCCCAGCTTATCAAAGACGATTTAAGCAAGTTGAGATTACAGCCAGACCTTACACAAAATTAAGTGGTATAGAAAAGAATCATCAGGAAAATACTATCCAACCCACTCTAGCATGGAAATGGATGTTAAACAACGATGACAGACTTTCAACTTTTTCTACTTGTTAACAGAAAAGAATCTAAGCAGTGCTTTTTAAGATATTAAAAAGGTGCTTGTACCTTACTTTAATGTCAGATTTTCAAAGAAATGATTAAAAAATCATGCCACCAGACAATTAGGCTCTAAAGGAGAGTCTGCAATGTGATAGGTACTGATCTGGCGGCTCGACTGCAGCCACTTCCCCACCGTTGAAATGTGGCCTCCCTTTGTCTGTTCTATAAATACTTTCATGGCTTCTGCTTGGACGAACTTAAGTCACTGGTGCCTTCTCAACAGGTGTTTACTCGTGCAACCAGACTGGCAACTGGGTCCCACCCATTCACAGTCAGATTAGCCAAATGCAGACGGCAATTCTACTACTGCAGCTCCTTCTCTCGCACTTCCCGCCTGTGGAACTCACTCCCATATTCTTGCTTTCCTGACGGCTACAACCTCCAGAAATTTAAATTCAATGTCAATACTCATCTATTAACCACTGGACTCTAGCTCTCTCCCCACCCCTGGATATCCTTCCCTTTCTCTCCACTTATGTATCTGTCATCGCACCTGCATTCTCAGCTTTCTATTGCTCCTTTCTAACTAGTTTATACTCCTCACTCTTTTCTAATTAATCTTTTTACAGTTATGTAGCCCCTCGCTCATCAGTGGCATTTCTGCCTTGCTCGGGGTGAAATGATTAAAAAAAAATATTCAAATCTGGCATTTATGCATCTGTAAATATCAAAGAATTATTTACAAGATATAGAGTTTTGTTTTTGCATAATTTAAGTAAGACCATCATTAATTAGGATTCAGACTTAGACTATATAAATGTATTTCAGCAAAAAATTATTCTAAAATGTATTAACCTTAAGTAGATACTAAAATTTGACTTGAACTACACATTGATGTTCAATTGGATAACATGAACCAGTTGGTTTATTCACAATTTTCCACCTACTCACAGTATTGGAAATTCACATAATGGCCATATTCTTATATATGATATACTTGTCTTTTTATTGATGACCCATGACAATACCTCACTTCATGTGGACTTATATTTCAATCTCAAAAGGAAATAAGACTATAATCTCTTTTTTTTTAAAAATTCTTAAGAATTAAAAAAATTATTTTTAATTTGACATTTTATTTTTTTTACATCAAAACATTATTTTTAGTGGATACTTATGTTTGTATAGATGTTATTTATTGATATTTTTTAAATAGTGTATATTCCATGTCAGCCTGCTCACTCAGAAAAAGTTAATAAAGAGAATGTGCTGTTCAACATGGTTCAACCTTCTATGTCCCTCTTTGTAGGAGAAATCATCACTTGATCCGACATGCTTTAGACAGCTTGGCTAGAGAGCAAATCACAGCTCAGTAAAGCTTTATTTACCCTTTTAAGAAATTTACACCCCCTTGATAGACACACAAAATATTACCTCCCTTTGTCTAGATTAAATGATTTTCAAACCCAGTCTTTGAAAATACTAAGTTATTGTATGAGCATAAACTTATTTGATGAGAGAGAGTGAGTATGTGCATGTATAGATAAACATTAAAGCAAGCCCATTTTCATAACCTTTCAGCTTGACTTTCTAAGAGGCCAAGTATCCATACATAAGGACATGTACAACACTTATGCAAACATTCCTCCTTGCAATCATTCTTATATAAATCACGCACAAGTGGTCTCTACCTAATACAGATATATGGCTCCACAAATAATTTATCCAAACAAAAATGTATTTACATGTGCATGAATTAAAATCTGACATTTGAAGGTATATTTATAATCAGATACAGCTGCAACTGTTTCTTTCCATGGGTAAATAACTTGTGTATAATCCTTGATAATAAAATAAAGAAAATATGTAAATATATGAGGGAGTGCTCAAAAATCCTTGACCCAACAAAAGAAGTGTTTGAGAGGGAAAGAAAAAAAAAAATTGTCAGATTATTGAAAATGGATTTGGCTGATACATACCATCATATAACAACTCAGATGTAAGAGAAACCTAGATATAAGAGAGATCTTCTTTGGTCCCAAATTAGAGCCTGTGGTAATGGTAAATAGACCCAACCCGGATATAAGAGAATTCTTATCCGGTCACGAGAACTCTCTTATATCTGGGTTTCGCTGTAAAAATATTTTTTTTAAATTATAAAAAGAAGAAATTGCAATAAATATGACTATTAAATCATATATGAAATGCCATATGAAAAGACCATAATTTCAGAAATTTTTTAAAAGCAAACAGGCAAGTAGGTAGGTAGGTAGGTAGGAACATGCATGCATTCACACATTTTGTGTGTGCATACATTCCAAAAGTAACCCTGTAAGTATTAAAGCACATAAAACTCTTTACACATGCTTATGCCTCGATGATCAACTTATTTGCCAGAAAAATAACCCAAAATGCATTATACATCTGCAGATTTTCAAATCTCAGCATATGTGCAAAACATAGATGCCATAATGTTTCCTTAATACATTCCAATTTTAAAATTACAGAACAGTAAACTTTCTATCCCCAAAGTTTCCCAACTCTCAATATTTCTGCAAATTCAACATGCTCACAACAATTTCTCTTAACACCACCCAGATTTTATTTCATTCCTTAAGTTACCAATTCAAAAGACTGTTTATCTGCAAAGGGAAAGCAGTTGGGTAGGAAGTTCTGAACCGAAAAACCCGAATGCTTTGGGATCTTTATACTTGCCCCCTCTTTCACTGTATCTCTAGTCACCTAGTATTTACTTGCATAAAATGGCACCCCATCCCCCCAGGCAATAATTTCTTTCAAATAATTCTCATGAAAGCAAAAAAATAATTCTTTACTTAAATATAATTAAAATAACTTAATTTGTAATTACATTAAAATATACTACTCCTGAGAGAGAGAGAGAGAGAGAGATAGAAAGAAAATGTGTGTGTGTCTATATATATATATATATATAATCTACAAAAAAGCATGAATAGACAAACAGAAAACTTCTCTTAACTTACATGTTTGATGCTCTGAAAGACATTTGCCATGACAAAGTCTATCAGGGGATGAAACATGTTGGCTAAGATAAGTTTTCCTTTTGTCTTTATTCACACACATGCATTAAATATATATATATATATATATATATATATATATATATAATAGCTGGCTAGTTGTATTCGAGGATACCCATCTACCAGGTCAGCTAATCCTCATTGTAGATGCCTGCTCAAGCACACTTGTGCTTCTTCAAAGAGTGCACATAGTTTATACTGCAACTATAAGGAGTGGGCCTTAGTTACAGTTTCTGGGAGAGAGGACATTATCTAGCATAAACAACAGTCTGAACGAGGACAGGATGCTCAAACCCTCGATCATGATGACTTGTGACTTCGTGCTAGCACAACAAACACAATTCATTCAAGACAACTGACAAGGCACTGTGTCAACTTTTTGTATCTTTCATGCATTCTTACAAGCGATATCTATTTTGGACAATGTGTATCCAGATGTAATCACTTATATGAATGCAAGAAAAATATGAAAAGCTTAATCGTAGTGCTTTGCCAATCATATTCAAAGAAATCTATTTTTATTCATTTACTTTTTAAAACAATTTAACACTTGTGACAAGCATACTATAAATATGGAAGCCTTGCAAAATGATGGATGCTGTTCAAAATGTTATAAGTTTATTTTTTATAACTAATAATAACTAGGCACAAAAAAGCAAGTGAAAATGTCCTTGTTTACATTTTCTGGTCACATTTTGCCTTGATACACATTCCAACATTGAGGATGGCAACAATTCTGGTCCAAAGCCCACTTTAGTAACATCGATTCTTTTTTTTTTTGTTGTGTTTTCACCGAGATTTGATACTTTCAATGTGCATATTGCTATCAAAACTACTTATCTGCTGAATGTCATTGACTCACTGCAAAAATAAAGAGAATTTATATCAGTCTAAAATGGGACATGTATTGTGAATTACAAAACTTAAAAATTATATTATCTGTAAATTCAGATAAAATTTAGAGGGGAAATAGCCATTTTCAACATGTCAGTTTAAGACATGCATTATCTCATTTTAAACGGGGTTGACAATGCAGGTCTTAAAATGACATGTTGAAAATGGCTATTTCCCCTCTAAATTTTATCTGAATTTACAGATAAATAAATATCTGCTCTGTAAATTAAATTAATTTACATTGAGCTCTCTGTTGGATCAGTTTTGATATTTTAACAATATTGCTAGGATCCTCCCGGATTATTTACCAATCCTATCCTGAGTTTGTACCATATATATATATAGTACAAACAAATGGGTTGACAGTTCACTGTTTGTAGTGGTTTACTTTATTAAAGTGCTAGATACTTAGTAGAGCATTATATATAGTAATATTTTTAATTATAAGTTTATAATAAAAATATAGTTTACTGCAACACAAGAGCCGAGAAAAAAAATTTCACTACCTGATGTGGTGTTAATAAGATAGTATCAAAACACAATGGCTCTTGTGTTGAAGTAAATTATGTTTTTATTATAAACTTAAATTAAAAATATTAACATATATATAGTTAGGCAGCATATTTTCATTCAAACAGGTTTTAAGATAGACACATACTGATCCTTTCCAGCTGTTGAATCAGTTTCTTGATGTTGAGATGAAATCCATCAAGTGATTTACTCCTGAAAACAATCTTAGAAAAGGCTGAAAGTATTTGGGTTAAAAAGAATAAAAATCAAAAACAAAAAAAATATGACACCGTCCTTGTTGAATTTCATCTTAATACTAAGAAACTGAATAGACAACTGGAAAGGAACAATCTAAGAATAAGTAAACAATATATATTTTTTTAAAATCAGTATCACCAATACGAAGAAGTAAAGCAGTATCACTATCACAGATACAAGGCAATAAAGCCACTGAGACAAAAGGCGTTACAGGTTGGGAAAGAATTACAAACAGAAACATTTAATAGTGAGCAGGAAGAGGAAAAAAAATAATCAAGATGACAGTAGATAGCAATTGATATTGCATTTAAATTTTTGCAGATTAAATAAATGTCTATATAATTCAACAAAGCACACACATAAATATATGACTGCCTGATGATGGTGTATTAAGCACCGAAACTTTATAGCTATTGAGTTGCAGTATGTTATAATAATAATAACTCCTCTCTCTCTATATATATATATAAAGAAAAATTAAGGCAGACACGTTATTTCATGGTAAATCGGAAGTATAGGCATATTTCAGGTGAACCATCATCAGCTTCCATCTTTATTTTACAAAGAATTTTACACAAAAATCCTTTGTAAAATAAGTGTGGAGAGAAAATGTTGCTCATACTTTTTTTTCCTGTCTGCCATATTTAAAAAAAAAAAAAAAAAAAAAAAGTATACAAATGCGTGTGTGTACACATACACATGAACAAACATATGGACTGCCAATATGCAACTTACCCTGAATTAATAATTTACCTAACTGTTCAGTACACATAGATACATATCCACATTATCATGATATATTTGAGTTAGACAAGTCAGTTTTTGTCCTACAAGATTTTAATCCAAATCTATGATACTCATTAGTAAAATTAAACTGATTCCAACTAAAGAGATTAATCTAAAACTTTGTATAATCCATATTATAGATAAGATATATACTAGTCGAACCTTTCAGACATTCATAAGGAAAAGAAAAAAAAATGTAAAAGTCTTAGTATATAAGATTTTAGAGATTTTAATTTCTGGTTTCCTGTTGAGGAAATTTAAATAACTGCCAGCCACCATCAAGGCAGATTAAAAGATTTTACTTTTCAATAATATGTTCAATCTTTCTAAAAACTGAAAATTAATTTGTTCTTCATACTATAATGATAATTTGTAACTTTTCACATAGTCTCCAATTGTATTAAGCTTGTAAATATTTATACTGCAGCAACATTAAAATGGTCAAAATAATAATACGAAATTCCTGGAATTTTTTTTATGAATATATCAAGTTTAAAAAACAAAACAAAACAAAACAAAAAAAAAAACAAACTATGTAAAGTGCATAAAAAAAATCACCAATAAATACCAAATATTTCTTTTCATTTTACTGCAAAATACTTGAGCTTATAAATTTTGGATACATGCTCCTGATTTTAGATTTTTGTGATTAAAATCTAATTCTGTATGAGAGTAAAAAAAAATTTTTTTCTTCTCCCAGACCTTGAAAAATTGCAACATGAAGAATGTTTAACTTGAGAAACTAAAAAAAAACAAAAAAACTCTGGTTCCTACTTAAGATACATTTTATCTGATTTTGAAATGTGATAAAGGAAAAAAAAATTAAAGTTTTGAAAATTAAGAAATTAGATATAAGTGACAGTAGCAAGGAAGGGCACTGAGCACCTCCTTCTACCATCACAGGAGAGGAGTTTGTGTCCTTGTGTGAGAACTTTGCAAGCTCCATCATTAAGATACAAGGATGAGAAAGTTCATCATTTGACATACAGGATTCCCAGAGTAGAATTTAAGTAGATAGCATCACCCACCATTTTTTTTTTTAAATCTTTAAGAAATCAAAATCCCATTAGTTGTATAATTTGAAACATTTTATTGTGCATGTCTTGTTCAAAGGTCAAATGCTTGGGAATCTGTTTTGAATGGGAAACAAAGAGAAAAAAAAAGTTTTTTTTTTCTTGTTAAATAAATATTTATAAATTTAATAAAAAACAGAATTATTGATAGGAAAATGTTTTCAAAGATTAACTTCATTAAAATATTGAGATATTTCGAAAAACTGTACAAAGCCATTACATATATATTATGGTAAGTTTTATAGATCAAGAAAAATTATTTTTGTGTCTTTGTGTATAAATAGATAAAAACTTCAACTAATATAAAAGTTTTGAGAGCCAAACTAAAGGGTCATACTTCTATAGAAACAGGAAAAGTGAAATCTTTTTTTTAAAGTAACGTTTAAGCAGTCAATACTAATGAGAAATATTTTGAAAAGATAAAAAAAAACAGATTTTAAGTATGAAAAACAAAAGGAATTTTTTGACATCTTAAATAGTTGCACTGGAAATTGATGATGATGATGATGATAATAATAATAATAATAATAATAATAAAAGTAAAATGTTTATGATACAAAATTCTGTGACATTAACCACAAACATCTTGCATTTGTAATCATTTGTAATTGATCAGTTTTGTTAGTCAAATCAATGGAATTCAAATTAGGATTGGTTTAGTAAAGAATAAATCACATTAAAAGTTTATATTTGTTGTAAATACTTTTACAATTCCTAACATCTAAGATGCACGTAGAAGACGCGTGCACAATATGCCAAGAAATCTTGCAGGATTTCAGTTTATTATTCCTGTGCCAATAAAAAAAAAAATTGTTTAATGTATTAAGAGAAATACTTGTTCATTATTTTTCCTAATGCATTAGTATGTACAGATGTTGGAAAATAATGTATGCTTGAATTTTTAACTAAAAATTACATTTGCCAAATAAAGTGATAAAATTGTTGCCGCTTGATGAGATGTAAAATTTAAGACAAATTGAAATCAATCTTTAGAGTAAATTTAAAAAAAAAAAAAAAAAAAAAGAAAAGTGAAATCAATTATGAAAAGAGTCTTTGAAATAAAGTTAAGATAGGATATTATATTAAAAAAAAAAGTTTTAAGTCCTATAAACAATGTGTATGATACTTTTACAAGTAGGAAAATAGATTTATAGAAATGTATTTAGTTCTTTTAACAAAGTTTCAAAAAGTGTTAAAAAAACAAAAACAAAAAAAACAGATACTAATTCTTTATAGTCACCAAAAAAGGAAATTTATAATTAACAAAAATACCCAAGTAACTCCAAAAATTATTTCTCACAATACAAAACAACAAAGCAATTATATGTGCATAGAGAAAAATCTGGAGTGATATTGGTTAGATTGCATTTTTGCAGTCACAATATGTTTAAAAAAAAAAAAATACACACACAATTTCTTTTTCTTAATTCATATATGAACAGAATAATTGTTTTTGGAGAAATTTGTTTTTATAGCATATTGACTGCACTGCTACATTTCCATTTACCTCCATTAAAAAAAAGAAGTAATTTCAGAGTTTTAAGGTGTGCTTTATTTAGTAAGCTTTAGAGCAATAGTATGAATACTAAGAGGTCTAAAAAGTACCTGCAATAAACTACTAAACTAAAACAATATAATAAAGAGATATTTTGGTCATTAAAAAGTTTAAACAAAGAAATATATTTGGATTGAAATCCTGTCTGCAAGATTTTTAGTGGCCGTTGGGATGAAAATAAAATCAGTAAGTGGGGGAAATGAATAAGAAAATGTAAAATACTAGAATAATGCAAGAGAACTTATTTAAACTCACTCTACTAAATCTTTAAGTATCAATAGTGTATAAAAAGCAAAGTCAAAAATGTTTGAAGTGTTTATATGAAACATGCCAAATATGTTCATGTTAAATATTTTTTAAAGTCTGAGGTTAAGCTTGGAGTTGGTATCTTAAGAAAAAAATAAAGTCAAAAATCAAAGGAACATGTGGGCCATTGTTAGGATAGGGGATTAATGAATTGTTTAAAAGCTATTATTATTGGCCAATTACACTGCATAATCCAATTTGGGCAGGACCAGCAATTAGTCACTTTTACATCAAATCATTCCTCAAATAACATTGCTATGAGAATATGGAGGTGAGGGCGGTGAAAAAAAAAATCCCATTTTAAATCAAAGCTTTAATGAGTGCACAAATGATGGGAGAGTGATTGTAATGTAGAGATACTTTAGATGTTAAAAGAACTAATCGTTTTATAAATTTTTTTTTTGCTGTTTAATACTAAGCAGATGCAGGTGGGGGGAAATATTGATGATTTCTGCAGAATTTTAAAATATGATAAAAAAAAGCTAAGTTATTTTGCCAAATGATACCAAAAACTTCCAAATAAATGCATGTTCAATCATAATGAATTCCCAAGTTTTATGAAAAAAAAAAAGAAACTTTTGAAAAATAAAGAACATAAGATCTCATAATTTCTTAAAAATCAAAATGCATCAGATATTAACAACCAGTTCCATGAAGATATAAGATTTTTTTTTGGGGGGGGGGGTCTGCATTGATAAGAATTTAACAGTGAATAACACTGCCCTGACTTTTTGAAAACCTGCAAATTAGGTTAGGTAAGAAAAAGATCTGCTATTAAAAATACCTTGTTAAAAGAACATACTCAAATCAATTTTTAAGGAGGTAAGATTTAATGTTAAAAATTTTTTTAACATGAATATTTTTTAATAAAAAACATTCATGGCAAACATAATATATTTCTTTGGAATATTTTTTCTTTTAATTAGTGGGTTTCTATATTCACCTTTTGGAGAAGATGCGATGTATAAATTCTAAAATTCAAAACATCCTGTAAGCAAAGTTTTAACAATTCTAAATTTGTAATAACTGACAGAAGTAAAACTAATTCAAAAATCAAAGAGTATAAAAAACATTATTTTTTAGAAATTACAGAAAACATGTTTAAAAAAAAAAAGAAAAAAAAAGGCAGGCTCACCAAGAATGATGAATTACCATTTTTAAGAGAATTACCTCTTTAAGTAAGATTAACAAAGTTTTTTTTTTTTTTGAATTTGTAAAACTGAAGAATAATAGAGATGACAGAAAAAAAAAGTTCTTCTCCAATGCTAAAACAAAATTTGAAATTATTAAACACCAAAAAGGTGAAAAGGGGGGAAAAGGGATTTTTTTTTTTTTTTTTTATGAACATGTTTAACTTAAAAAAATTTTAAGAAAATAAAATAAACTTACCAGTATTATTGGAATTGGAGTAAGCAAGCCCAGATAGTAAGTACAAAAATCAGACCCCATCCTTACATTAAAAAAAAAAACAACAACAGAAAAACACTACTAACAAAAGAACTGGGTGGGGTTAAAAAAAAAATAGCAAGACGACTAGTGGACAGCGTCGATGCAGTTGTACAAAAAAATTCTTAATACTACTTGCTGCTTGTTAAAACCATAGCAGCCGAATAATGTGGATCACCGGCAACACAATAGCTACTACAACTACTACTAGAACAATTACGTTCTTCTTGGCATCCACAGAAAGATTCTGTGGTCTGCTTTGGGCTGGGTCAGATGGTAGACGACGAGCCTCTAAAGACCAAAGTGAACAAAAAGCTTTAATAACAAGAAAAAGAGTCACCAAGTGAAATGTATAACAGAGGAGGTGGGAGACGTCAGAAGTTGGTGGCTGCTCTCATAGTGACTGTAGTGTAGTAGTTGTTGTGGTGGTACGGTAAGTCAGTGGTAGTGAAGTGTGTGTGTGTTTGGGGGGGGGGGGGAGAAGAAATATTGTGGAAGCAGTCCCAACTTCAATCAGGACATTTTACTATGCTTTATGAATCGAGTGATGGCTGTTTGTATTTTTTTTTTAAATTTTATATCTTGATTTGATTGGCTTTTCTCCAGTTTTTTTTTAACTGTTCATTCCCAGATGAACATTTTTTTCTCTTCAAATCTACACCTCACCACCACTGCCACACCCAGGTATTCGGGGGGGGGGGGGGGGGTTACCTTATCTCACATTTTTATCTACTTTTTCGGCACATCTTTTTTTCATCCTCCCCCATAAGACGAGGTGGGGTGGGGACTGAAAAGTTTTAAGAACGACCCACTTCTTAAAATTTGACCCAGTGACTAAACATCGGAGATCATTATTATTATTATTATTATTATGAATATTATTATTGGGAGGGGGGGGCTGGTTAGAGATTTACAGTTGAGCTGAAAACTTGTGTGTGTGTGTGTGTGTGTGTGTGTGTGTGTGTGTGTGTACATCGCATTCCTTTTCCCTTCCAGCTGGACTAAAACTGCCCTTTTTTTAGTTTTTAAAACACCACCACACCCATCAACCTTCTTCACTGATTGCTGCAATATTAACAGATCGTGTGTGTTTTATAAACGGTAAAAAAAAAAACTATTACCCACGTTCAGCATCTTCTACCAATTAATCACATTTTTATTTTTAAACTATATTCCTTCATTTATTGTAATAATATTTCAACATAAATAAGAATAAGATATGATAAAGATTTTGTTTTTTTGTCGTACCCCCCCCCCTGTATACACATACTCAGATTAAAGTGCTCTGTTTCTTTCATCGAAATATCATGCGTGGTTTCCGCCTTGTTGTAATTATCCTCCCTCCAAGAGAATTGTAACAGAAAACCCAAAGTCGAGAATTTAGAAGCAAAATAAAGAATTAGAAGTGAAGAATTTAAGTAGTGAGCAGAGAGGATACATTTCGGTTTCTCTCTGACAAGAAGCACGCACATGGAGTGAATCTAAAATCATGCATCACAAGAAAAGATTGGTTAAGTTTAGCATATGTTTCAAATGACCATAACCAACTTCAAAGAAATTTGCATCTGTCTGAATATGTTGAAGCATCAATTTTGTCTTCTCATTTTTAAAATGATGGTAATTGCTGAAAGAGCAAATCTTCAAACATTCCATAAACCTGCAAGCATAAACTCTGCAAATTTAGTGACACATTAACATTTCTAGTCAATTTCATCCTAATACTTGAATTTGTTGAAGTGACCTTTCTTATAATAAGGAATTCTAAGCAAATGAGAGTCCCTGAATTTAGCAATGAGTATGCTGCCTAACCAAACATATTCTATGCAAATACCAATGCAGTCGGTCTCAAAATATACATAACACCAAAACTAATTGCTTTAACATTTTTTTTTTCTTAATCATTTCACTCCAAGGCGGGACCACCACTAATGCACAGGGGGTTACAGTGAGAGAAAAAACTGAGGAAAGTGGGTATTGAAAGATAAACAAAATTCAAGAAGATAGAATATGGGAATTGATAGTGCATTTAAATTTTTGCAGATTGTAACTGTCAGGGAAGCAAGTAAATGGAAGGGAGTTCCACAGTTGGGAAGTGCAAGAAAAGAAACTGTCGGAGTAGAAGTGGAGTGTCATTTTGAACATATGTCCAAAAAGATGTTTTTTCTTTTTTTAATCATTTCACCTCAAGCAAGGTGATAATGCTACTAAGATGCAAATTTTTATAGAGAGTGAAATAGAATAAAAAGCCTTTAATGAAGAAAAGGACAATAAAAGAAAGTGATTCAAGAATACCAAATATGGCAATTGACATCGCATGTAAATTTTTGGAGATTGTAGGTGGCAGGGAAGTAAGATATCAGAAATGAATTTCACATGTGAGAAAGGAAACTATTAGAATAGAATTGTCGGCTGCATCTAGCTAATTCAGTGAAATGATGAGACCTAGCTGCCAATCTAGTAGCACATTTAAATTCATGCAGTTGAGGCACTAAAGAACAATTGCATGCAAATTTTTGTAGTAAAGATAGAGAACCACATCACATTGGGGGTTGTGTACAGATACACTAAATTATGCTTTCTATAATCAATTTTTCTAAATTCTAGTTTGAATATTTCTTTATATTTTGCATGGCTTTATAATTTTCATGATGGATGCGTTGTTGATTTTCTCTTGCATCCAAGAATTTAACTTCCTCTTAGCTGATTGCATCCTTTATAATGAATGGTGGTGAATGCAGTCATCAAGACCAATGTGCAGGTTCAGAGCTAGAAACTTCCGGTCATCAATTCCCTAATGCCATTTGGCTTTGCAAGGGTTGGTTGAAACTAAAAGAAAACAGGATTACAAGAAAGTGCTGATCGCCTGAATTCGTTTAAGGTGAAACTCAACTTGTCAGAAAGCGACCCACACACTTGATTTCATGACCTTCCTCTGTGGAACATAGAGAATGAGACGTGCAGAATCCAGTTAGCAAAATGCAACAGACTACCACTGACTGTTATATTTGAACGCCACCTTCTTTAGCATGTCTTCGTCTGCTGGTTTAATTGTTGAGATCTATTGTAATCATCATCCACTTGTTCCACTGCTAGGATCTTTGGGGCCGATTGCGCCTAGTCATCATCGACCTTACAGCCAAGGGCAGTTCTACCAGGAATTTAGAACCCCCCCTATATTCTCAGGATGTGCATTGTGGTACAGTGGATATTGACTCGGAACCACAAATCAGGGGTGCCGAGTTCAAATTCCAGTTGAATTCCTTGCATTCACTTATGCACAAATACTCTTGGGAAAGGTATTAATCTGTCTCTTCCTTCCAGTTATGGGTTAAATAACAGGACAGATTGGGTTCTATAGCCCTGGTCGGCAACCAGTCTACCGCAGAAAGCAATGGCAACCTACTGTGGGATAATCTTCTGCCCAGTCAGTCATGTCTCTTTCGAGACATGATCGCCCAAGCGTATATCACATATGGCACTTAACTGACTGACTGAATATAATAGCTGGAATCATGATTAAGGCTTCTACTGAGCATGAAGTGGGGGATCACTTTTATATTGTTATGAAGTAATAAACTGATCCCCCAAATATTACTACTTAATCATATAATACATCTCTTCCTTCTCTAGCTATGAGTCAAATAACAGGACAGATTGGGTTCTATAGCCTTGGTCGGCAACCAGTCTACCGCAGAAAGCAATGGCAACCTACTGCATGATAATCTTCTGCCCAGTCAGTCATGTCTCTTTCATGGCACTTAACCGACTGATATTCTCAGAGTGATGGATCTTTGCAAGCTCCTCAACCACAACAAGGAGCAACCATCAGAGCAGAAGTATTAGGAACGTGTATATGCATATTATAACAACAGCAACAGATACACATTGTACTAATGAACAAGTTTTAAAGGCCTTTCATGAAAGACAATAGATAAAAAAAAAATCAACCAATTTTTATTTTATTACTGAGGCAGCTGGATTGGCCAATGTGTCTTGTTAGTATGTCAGTTAAAAAAAAATACTTGGAAGAAGACAGGAGGTTTGAAAATAAAAATTAGGTAAGTCCAATTTATATCAGATGTGGTATCAATAGACTTTTTTTTTTTTTTATAAGCGTTTCACCCCGAGCAAGGCATGTCACTGCCATTACTGCGCAGGGGGCTACGTAGAGTGGAGAAAGGCTGATTAAATATAGGAAATGACAGAGGGTGGGTGATAGGCGGGTAAGGATACCGAGAATGAGGGTTGGGTAGATGAGAGTGTTGTGAGAATAGTTGGGAGTTAGTGTGATAGGAGGTGTCTATTGACCCTACATTTAAACACCTGGAGATTGTAACTGTTGGGAAAGCAGACTTGTGGAAGGGAGTTCCACAGGCGGGAAGCGCGAGAAAAGAAGCTGTTGGAGTAGAATTTACGGTTACATCTTATTTGTTTAACTGTAAAAGGGTGGGACCTAGTTGCTAATCTAGTATCTCGTGTAAATTCGTGCTTAGGCTTGAGAATTTAAACTTTATGCTTACCATAAAAAATAAATAAATTAAAAATGTTAAAATTGTACTTTAATAAACAGCTAAATATAGTTATGTCTCTGGTATAATTTTATCCCATTCTGCCAAGAAAGTATTCCTTGTTAACAAAAGTGAATTTGACTCATCTTCATGTATAAGCAACCTCAATCAAAAGGTCAGAGTGTAATCACTTGAAAACACTTCTGAAAAAGTGGCACTGAGTATTTTGTCAGATTCTAATGAGATCTGAATCTCTTTGTAAAAATTACGTACAATTTTTTTATATTACTGGTATAGTTGAGTCTTTATACAAGTAGTTTCTCTATAATATTCAAAATGAGATGATATAGTCATCCAAACTGGCATTCCCCCACTTACTTGGTCTGGGATTGGATGCAGGAAAAAATACCTTCAAGAGGGTGATAGAGTTGGGGGTTAATATATTTCCTGCTCACAGAGCATCATTGTGAAAATTCTGAGGTGATAGTATCGTTCAGAAATAATGCAAAGTTTTTCACCCCATATTTTGTTGCAGAAAAAGTTTGATTACTAAATGTATTTTAAAGTGCAACAGCATTTATTATTTTAATTCATATACATATAATTTTTGTTCATCATTTCCCCCCGAGCAAGGCAATAAAACCACTAAGACACAATAGGGTAACAGTGTAAAAGAATAAAAAAAATGAGATGATATAGTCATCCAAACTGGCATTCCCCCACTTACTTGGTCTGGGATTGGATGCAGGAAAAAAATACCTTCAAGAAGGTGATAGAGTTGGGGGTTAATATATTTCCTGCCCACAGAGCATCATTGTGAAAATTCTGAGGTGATAGTATAGTCCAGAAATAACTAAAAAGACCATGACAATCATAAGACAAAAATAAAACGAACTGTCATTGAATTTTAGTCAAAATGAAACGCATACAATATTGGAGCAATAAAAAGAGAAGCAGAGGGAAGTGAAGTAGAAGAGATTTTGAAGGGAATTTGAATAAAAGAATTATATAAATATATTTCTGGCATAATGTCAGCTATTTGGATTGTATAAAATTAAGCTTATTGCTATTCTAGCAGTGTAATAAATGTCATTTTCACAAAGTGCAGACTTCAAACTTTACTGATGTTCATGATGAACAGGTAACTAGAAAAAGAAAAAGGTTTCTTGTCAATGACATTAATACAGTTAGAAAATAGATTTTATCATTTGTCTTGTTCATAAAAAACAAGAACAGTGGATAAAGGGTTTTTTTTCTTGTATCTCACACAATGAAGATGAAAAGTTAAGCATAAAATTAACCCTTTGTTGATCAATGCAAATTTTTTCACCCCATTTTTTGTTGCAGAAAAAGTTTGATTTCTAAATGTATTTTAAAGTGCAACAGCATTTATTATTTTAATTCATATACATTTAATTTTTGTTAATCATTTCCCCTCCCCCAAGCAAGGCAATAAAACCACTAAGACACAAGGAGTTACAGTGTAAAAGAAAAAAAAAACTTAGTAATGAGTAAGAACAATAAAAGAGGAATCAAGATGACAGAAGATAACAATTGACATTGATCTTGGAAAATGTAAATGCAATGTCGGTTGAAAAGCAAGAAGCCGAAAGAGTTCTGCAGATAAAAAGTATGAGTAAAGAAACTATTAGCAAATTACTTTGAGGAAAATTCATCAGGACAATTGCTATGAAAGAGTTTATAAAAATAAAAAAAAAACAAAAAAAAAAACAGGGAAGCTATGATATGGCAATGGGAAAGTGAGTGAACTAGATGCCAGGTCAGGACCAATAACATTGCAAATTCTTTGGATTTTATCAAGAATCTCTAAATATATAACAGGAGCACCAGACAATATGCGGCAACAATTTTGAAAGTGTGAAAAAAATGGTAGACATATAAATATGTAAGAAAGATTCTGATGAGACAAATTATCTAGCATGATATAGGGAACCAACATCCTAGCAGTGAACCGAGCAATTGATATAATACTTGGTTTGTACACATGGTTTTTTATTTTTTCATCCTAAGCCACAAGAGGTTACTGAGTGTAAAAGAATAAAAGAAAAAGAAAAACATTAAAGAGCAAAAAGAATAAAAGTAGAATCAAAACGGTAGATTGACACTTCATTTACATTTTTGAAGATCAAAGTTGGCTGAAAAGCAAGAAGTCGGAAGAGGTTCCACAAATGAGAAAAAGAAACTGTTAGCAAAGAACTTATGTTTATATCTAGCCATTTCAGAAGTAAACTGATGAGACCTTGTTGCCAATCTAGTACTGCGCTTAAATTTATAAAGACTAGGTACCATTTAAATTCTGAAGTAAAAATGTAAATTCATAACTAACAGGTTTTAATGATACAATTTTTGCACAAACTAAAATGCTACTCCAACTATTTTTTCTTTTGTGTATTTATACATGAAAGAGATGATATGCTTTGTCATCATAAAAAATAAAGATGGCTTGCATTGAATGGCAATTCAATTTTCCTGTGGAAAAATGGGATTGAGAAATAAGTGTTTAAAAATATATTTCAAAGCAAATCTACTTCCTTGTTTGTTTGACTGTAAAAGCGTAACTGTAAATAGCTATAGCAGCTAGTAAGTCTTAAACAGAAAATGATGAACAATGAGTGTTAAAATAAGGAAATAAATTTGCTTAAGTTGCAAGGTATTAACTGTTAAAAGGAAACATATGAAGTCAGAATTACTCTTCTGTGTCAGGCCTTAACTATTTCATTTTTGAAAATGCAATTCTTCCCAATGTCTAGGTTGGCCTTCTTTAATAATTATTGATGTTATTAGTATTATATATCTCTTTTACTTCAGTTAGATTTATAATTATTTTTTTTTAACTATTTTGAAACCTGCATCTTCAGTTATACACTGTTGAAATTAGTTTCTGGTCCAATAGCACACAAGACTAAAAACTGACAAACTTTGAATTTCATTGCTAATTGAGCTACCAAGATAAATTTGGTAACATTTTGTATGTGTTCTAAAGTTATTTATGGCATTATTAAAGGCTTTTAGCTATACTGAAAATAAAATTTTAGTTTGGGATACTTAATTAAATCAGTGAAATGACAGTGGAAGCTTGGTTAGTGGCATATGTATCTGTAGTCCTGCTATGAGCAAACAATTATCAACAAGTAAGCTGATGGTGGATGTTTTTGTGTTAACATCCTTATAACCTCTCTGAAGATGGGTCATGTGAGCCAAAAGCTTAGAATCAACTTAGAAAATTATCCAAATGTTGGAGAATTTTTGCTTTTATTTTCACCTGAAATTAAAGCCAAAATATGATGTTTAGAATGGCTCATGATTTAAACAAAAAAAATTAAAAACTTTTAAAAAATCATTCGTTTTTAAAAAATCTCTGAAGAAGCTTGTTAAAGTGAAATATGTTAGATTAAAGACTTTTTTCTACCTGTTCTTTACTTATTCATTTTGTCAGATTTTGATCCATACTTTCAACTCATAAATATATATATATATATATATATATATATATATATATATATATATGGGGGGGAATGAGCATTTCAATGTGGTATATTGCTTAGCAAGCTTTTCTCACGAGATCAATTATAATTGAGTAGTGAATTTGATCTACACTGAGTGCTCCATAATTTCGGCCTTGTGCCACATTCAAGTGACACTTAGTAAATTATTATATAAATAAGTCGGGGAGGGTGAAAAGCTCTTGGCCCAACCCACTTTTCTAAATCTGATCAAGCATAAGATTTTCTTTATTGAAAGTTTTCTTGGTCAGGACAAACCTTTCAGCATGATCTTATAATAATAGTGGGTTATTATAAAAATCTATGATAAGTACATATTTTTAGAAATGTTTTAATGTGCAAAGCTGAATTATAAATTTCAAATTATTTCAGCCTATTATCTTAAGAAATAAATTTGCACTTAAAGAATGGAGAGAGAGAGAGAGAGAGAGAAAGGAGAGTTCAAATAGGAGCAGCTGAGGTTTTTGAGAAAAGAGAATTCAAATGAAGGCTAACAAAATTCTTTGATCAGTCAGGCATTTAAATTGAAATATGAATAATAAATTCATCACACATCACCTAATAAAGACTAGAAATCAAAATGTAAAACCCATAAAACAAAAAAAAATGCATAAAATAATATAAATATTATATTTCATGAATGCAAAACAATACAAGTCATTTGTTTGTATTTTTATATGAAAATATTATAAAAATAAATCTAGTATAGTTCAGGATAATAAGCAGGTGTTCAGTTTAGCACTTAAGAATGAACCCTACCATTTCAGATTCATTAAACCTCCTAAAAAATAACAGGCTTAGAAAACTGGGATGAAAAGCTTACTAAAGGGACGAGAAAAAATACACCTTAACATTTTATAAGTTTTAATTAAATGTTAATAAAGTGAGTTATGAAGTAAATGTTAATTAAACAAATATGCTAATTATTCTCATTAGAGTTCAAATCAGAAACACTATACAAAAGGCAGTATTATTGCTGGAAATTAAATCATAAAATATGTTCAGAATAGTTTAATAAGTTGTATTGTAAGCAGTCCTGCTCATTGTAAGATAGCGTTTTTTTTACAATGAACAATTTGAGTCAGTAAATCACCTGGTATATGGAATCTTTACATCACGGCAGAAAAGCTGAAATTGCCAAAAATGAATTCACTGCCAATAATTCTATTTTAAGCATACAGGAGAAGCTAATACCAAACAAACTCTTTGGGTGGCCAAACTTGTAATAATAGAAAGTCTAAAATAATATAAAAGTTGTGTGACACAATAGGTCTTCATTTGATTGGCTCAGGAAACAAATGTTTAAATTGATTGTAAATGATTTTGTCTGGACCTTAGGCATCAGTGTTTTTTTGAGAACAAACAATAAAATCAAGATATGAGGGATTGAAAGCAACAAACAGGGAAAAAGGAAATCAAATAAAAACTTTTGAAATAAAGGATTCCAGTTGTTGTCTTGGATCAAGTGTCAGACATGATACATGCTTGGGCAATCATCTCAAAAGTGACATGACTAACTGGGCAGAAGATTCTCTCGCAGTAAGTTGCCATTACTTTTTGTGGTAGACAGGTTGCTAATCAAGGCTATAGAACCCAATATACCCTGTTATTTAACCCATAGCTGAAAGAAAAAGATGGATTAATATCTTCCTCATAGGTATTTGCACGTAAGTGAATACACTGAATTCAACTGGAATTTGAACTCGGCTCTCTGATTTCTCATTCAAAGATGATAGCCACTGAACCACACCACAACATACATCCCATAGTCTTAGATTAGTCAGTTAAGTGCCACACGTGAAACACGCTTGAGCGATCATGTCTCGAAAGAGACATGACTGACTGAGCAGAAGATTATCCCACAGTATATTGCCAATGCTTTCTGCAGTAGACTGGTTGCCAGCCAAGGCTATCGAACCCAATCTGTCCTGTTATTTAACCTATAACTGGAAGGAAGAGACGGATTAATACCTTTCCCAAGAGTATTTGCGTGTAAGTGAATGCAATGGATTCGGCTTGAATTCGAACTCGGACTCGCCTCCCCGATTTCTCGTTCCGAGCCGATATCCAATGTACGACAATGCACATAGATAGCCAGGCCAAATTCTAGATAACGGCCACAGTCACAGAGTAGACAGAAAGAGAGAGTGGAGAAATGGGCAGAGGAGTAGTAAGAGAGAGTTAACAGACAGAAACAGGTGGACGGTCAGAGAGTTTTCATTGACCAAAGCAAAGATCTACTTCATTTGGGTTTCTCCAAGAGAAAACTGAAGTAGAAGCAATAATGTCACCTAACCACCTTCAGAATGCATAAGGTGAATACACAAATAACCCAATATATTGGAAACAATTTTATTTTTTTGTTCTTCTTGGCATAACAACATTTCCTCTTCTGTTTCTTTGTTAAATGTATGAGAGAGAGAGAGAGAGAGAGAGAATAGCAAGGCAGGCAGCATTTATCAAACTTCACTACCAGTTATGAAAAATCTTGCCACATGTTTGGTGTTTAACAGTGCTTTATTATTTCATTTTTAGCAACTATGTCAACAGGTAGCAAAATATATATATATATATATGTCATCTGCAGAATTATCTGTTTCACAGCTCATCAGTATGGTTAGACTCCGATTGCTTTTGACCCAGGATTGAAACCTGACCGAATTGGCGTCAGTCAGAATTATATATATATATATATATATATATAATTCAGAATTCTATATTGTATAGCTATTTCAGCAATGATCAAAACCAAATATTTTGGGATTTGATCATTGCTGAAGACTTGATAAGACAGTATTGAAACAAAATGGCTACTTTTGTAGTGATATTACAAGATATCTATGTTATAAATTTAAAATAAATGTGATTTGCTCTACTTTGTATTGAGCACTTTTTTTAAGAATAGTGTTTCTTTGGATATGGAATTTTATTCCATTCATAACTACCACATATATATATATATATATATATATATATATATATATATACATATACACACACACACACACATATATATATATAAATATATATAAAATGAACTTAATCACAGTAAGGCAACGCTAATAATTACAGACTAAACATCCAAATATAATGCTAACTTAACAGGAATTTAAACCATCTTGTAACCCTGCGAGAACTACCTTGTGGGTTAAATAATGGGGGAGAAAAAAAAAAAAAAAAAAAGAAACAAACAGCGCACAAGAACAATACGTCTAGTGCCTGTTGGAACGAAAAAAAAACCCAAGACGAAACCATAACAATAAAGTGCTCTATACGAAAGTAGAGCGAGAATACAATACAAAATACAAGATTTCTTGTATATATATATATATATATATATATATATATATACACACACACTCTCTCTCTCTCTCTCTATTATAATAAAGACCGCTTTCTCTCTCTCTCTCTATTATAATAAAGACCGCTTTCTCTCTCTCTATTATAATAAAGACCGCTTTCTCTCTCTCTCTTTCTCTCTCTCTCTATATATATATATATGAAAAATGAAACTAACTATGATCAGTCACCCTAACCATGACAATAAACAAAAAGTAAAAGAATGAAATGGGGAGAAAGTGGAATCAACCAAGACATTGTTCAAAGTTATTTGTAGATTAGATTACACCTTGACATCTTGTATCTATTATCTAATGTTCCTAGAATAATTAGTTTGATATAAATTTAAAATTCAAATGGAGTTTTAACTTTTGATAAATATTAATGACAATAGGGATAATCTAAAGAAAAATATTAAAAATAAAACTTTTCAGGAAACATTATAAATGGGGATCAGCAATCCTTTACTCCATTCATTTAAGTGCCATACATGATACACACTTGGATGATCATGTCTCGAAAGAGACTGACTGGGCAGAAGACTATCCCGCAATAGGTTGCCATTACTTTCTGCGGTAGACTGGTTGCCGACCAAGGCTATAGAACCCAATCTGTCCTGTTATTTAACCCATAACTGGAAAGCTTTCCCAAGGGTATTTTCATGTAAGTGAATGCTTTACTTAAGCAATTTAAAATAAACTGCTATTTATTGACTGGCATAAAAATCAATAAAACCACCAAATTAGATTCTCGATCTCTTGTTTTCTTGCATACTTTGTTCAAGATACAAGTCTTTTTTTTTCTCACCAAAATTTGAAATGGAAGCTTTAACATTCCATTCTTCATTGGACTTCCGGTTCCTTCTAAAGTCGAAAACAACATACTTCTAATATCTCTACCTGAACTCTGAAATTTTATTTAATAATTATTTTTTTTCTCTCAAAATGAATAGATAGGATTGCTTGTTGTCCAGTTCACACTCCTCCTCTTTTCTGAACAGGAGTAGAGATTTATTCTTTGTTCTCTGGTTAGGATTTCGTTTCTGGTTCCTTCCAAAGTTTTTTTCATTCTCTTTCACTCCCAGTAACCCTTTGCATCTTAATGGCATTATCACCTTGCTTGGTTTGGTTTATTTTGTTTTATATCACATCATCCTCAATAGGTTATTTAATGCTGATAATTATTTTAGAATAGGTTTATATGAATAGAACTTGTATTCTTTGCAGGAAATAAGATTTCAATGGCGTATTTTGATAAAGTGGGTTTTTGTCAAGAGTTAAATACGTTGCTGGTAATGTTTCCCCACCACTCCCCTCAAAAATTTATTGCTAATAATTTTACTATAAAAATCTATTTTTATGTTTTTATAGTGCATTGATCCCAGTTTTGAGGTTAACTATTTGCCTATAGCTGGGTCCCTAAAAGGTGCTACCACCTCGGATCAGTGTGGACCCAAAAACAGCAATTAAGAGGTGGTTCCATGCTCTTCACAACCTCCCAATCAGGGCCTTGCTTGGAGTGAATTGATTAAAAAAAAAATGCTATCACAATTAAATATTATTATAACATGTAATTTTGAACTATGCAGCAAATAAATACTAAAAACATAAAACTGTTGTTGCCCTGTAGGATGCACAAAATGTTGCTGCTGAATATCGTCATATCTTGTGATTAATATTCCTCAATTGCAGTATAAGCAGTCCAGCCATATGAAACAATATGGCTTCCAGGCTGAATATACTGTATAATTGCCATACAATTTTCTCAGTATCTCTGCTCGTTATTCCGGGACCTTAACTAAGAAAAACTTTACCCAGCAAAATATCATCTAATACCCAATGACCATTGGCTACAAGGATATTTACGATGAAAAAAAAAGATATATAATAACAGTTTATTTTGCACAACTTACTTGAATGTTTATTGAAGGTTTAACCAAAATTTAATCAGGTCAAAATTTTTGACACTTTATCTGGACTTTTCATTTTTATATTTTGATTGTGAAGAGACTTTTGTTTAACAGAAAGATTGTCATGTGATTTTTCAGTGAAATGCTAAGTGAAAAAAATGTAATATAAATGAAATGTAAAAATACAAAAAAAAAAAGAAAAAGGAAAATATTTCAGAGATAAATCTCTGAAATGTCAGCATTTAATGTTTTTTATGAAGGATTTCATCAAGGAATTTTGTTTATAAAAAACAAAAACAGAAAAAACAAACAAGCTGAGACTGTAAAGATTAAAGGAAAATAATCAATAATCTAAAAAATCTTTGTAGCTGCATTTACAAATCAGGAAATTTAGATCCCTTTGAGCCAATTGCAGAAAGAATCAATAAAATGGAAGAAAAGAAAAGGAGAAAGAAAAGAAAAGGAGAAAGAAAAGGAGAAAGAAAAGAATAGAAGAAAAGAAAAGAATAGAAGAAAAGAAAAGAATAGAAGAAAAGAAAAGAATAGAAGAAAAGAACAAAGAAAGAAAAGAACAAAGAAAGAAAAGAACAAAGAAAGAAAAGAACAAAGAAAGAAAAGAACAAAGAAAGAAAAGAACAAAGAAAGAAAAGAAAAGAATAAAGAAAGAAAAGAATAAAGAAAGAAAAGAATAAAGAAAGAAAAGAATAAAGAAAGAAAAGAATAAAGAAAGATAAAATAAATATCTCGAAGTTGCCCTTTTTTTAAGCTTTGCAGATGAAATTCTCTTAATGCTGTTAAAAGACAAATATATTTTTTTTTCAATTTGAAAGGGAGAAACAAACAGAAGAATTGTTGAGAAATATTAAATGTTATAATCCTGTTTATCTGATTAAGTTACGATTGAATTTCAATCCTGAACTGTGTACAGATATTTAAGTTGTGTGTGTATGTATTACTCTCTATGTAATATATGAAAGCATACATCAATTCCTGTACCCAAGAGAGAATAAATGATAGTACATTTGTAATGACATTTCAGGAAACAAAACACACCAGTAAAATTTTTGTTAGAATGCTGTATGGAAATCTTCAAAGCTATAAAAGCATTAACACCAAAGTGTATGAAAAAAAAGTTCTGCTGATGAAGAGACCGTCATTCAGTTTATTGTCAACTCTGTCAATAAGAGAATATTGATTCTTCTTCTATGTGCCATGTCCCTTCAGGATGTAGGGGATCATGGCCTTCCATATCTCCCTATCCCTGGTAGCTCTTAGCATGCTTTCTCCTGTTACCCGACTCAAACCCTGCTCTGCCATCCATCTGCTCATACCCGTCGAATATGTTATCTGCTGCTTTTCCCTGTCTCTCTTTTCCTCTATCTGACCTGTGAGTATCAGGTTCTCCAAGCCCTCTTTCCTCATTGCATGCCCCAGGAACTTCAGCTGTCTCTTCCTGATGTTCAGTATTAATTTCCTTTCCATTTCCATCCTTTCGAAAACCTCCTCATTGCTCACGTGCTTGATCCATATCTGCAGAATTCTTCTATGGAACCACATTTTAGTTGCTTCAAGTTTTTCCTTCATCTTTGATGATATTGTCCAGCATTCACTGCCATATTAAAGAACTGACATCACATAGCAATCCAGTACTCTTTTCTTTGTTTCTAGTGAAAGTTTCCTGTCTCTTAATACTCTACTCAGCTCCTGGAATGCATCCTTGTGTTTTTGGATCTCAGGAATATAAATGTATATAAACTGATGTAACCACAAAGTGAGGGGTCAGTTTATATATTGATTGTAATATGGAATTGATCCCCCACTTTATATCCGCAGCATCCTTCTGTAGGACCACATTTCAATTGCTTCAAGTTTTCCCTTCATCTTTGATGATATTGTCCAGCATTCACTGCCATATTAAAGAACTGACATCACCTAGCAATCCAGTACTCTCTTCTTTGTTTCTAGCAAAATTTTCCTGTCTCTTAATATTTTGCTCAGCTTCTGGAATGTGTCTGTAGCTAAGCCAATTCACCTTCAGATCTCAGTGTTGCACTCTCCATCTTTCGTTAGAACACTTCCCAAGTACTTGAATTTTTGTACTTGCTTGATTTTAGAATCTCCAAATTTGTCTATATTTCAGATCTGAGGTATTTACATTATTTACATTGATCAGACTGTTGTCCTAGTCTTTAATGCCATATTCACAATGTTTCAGGTGATTGGAATTTTGAACTAAACCTTTTAGTTCAATGATTAGGGTAGATTGCTCTCATTGAGAGAGAGAGAGAGAGAGAAGAAAGAGAGGAGGAGGAGAGAGAGAGAGGAGGAGAGAGGGGGAGAGAGAGAGAGGGGGGGGGGAGGGGGGGGGGAGAGAGAGAGAGAGAGAGAGGAGAGGGGGAGAGAGAGAGAGAGGGGGAGAGAGAGAGAGAGGGAAAGAAAAGAGAGGGAAAGAAAAGAAAGAGGGAAAGAAAAGAGAGGGAAAGAAAAGAAAGAGGGAAAGAAAAGAGAGAAAGAAAAGAGAGAAAGAAAGAAAGAGGGAGAGAGAAAGGAGAGAGAGAGAGGGAGAGAGAAAGAAAAGAGAGAGAAAGAAAAGAGAGAGAAAGAAAAGGGAGAGAGAAAGAAAAGGGAGAGAGAAAGAAAAGGAGAGGGAAAGAGAAAGAGAGAAAGAAAAGTGAGAGAGAGAAAAAAAGGAGAAAACTACAGAAAATTACTTTTTGGAATATGGCAATGTTGAAACACTTTGAAGTCACTTGCAATGAATTCATAAAGTCAAAGATATTCAATTTTTTGTCATTGACAGAAGGAAATAGGGTAGGTTTAATATGAAATTTGAACAGAGAATATTTTAAAGAGGAAATGTTGAAATTTAAGGAATAAAAAAGAAAGAAAGGAATAAGAATGAGATAAATTGCTTTCTGCTAAGAACCTGGCATGAATTGAGAGCAAGGGGAACATGGAACTATATAAGATAAATTAAGGCATTTAGAGAATGAAGCATGTTACAATTTTCCAGTAAGGTTGGTCACTTTAAACAGTTCAGCAGTAGAAAACATTCAGTTGCATTTCTGATCATATTACATTACTATTCATTAATACTTTAATAAGATACACTTGGAGAGAAAAAAAACAAAAAAAAAACACTTAAAATACCTGAGTAAGCTAAGCAATATTTACTTGTTTTAATTATATAGCCAGGAAACATTCAATTCTAATTAGCAATCAATCCAATTTTCTCAAGTAAAAATTTATTAGTCGTCCTTTCAGTAAAGTCTCAAGACCATTTTTCTTACCTCTCTTAGTCTTGTACATTCTAAGACTATTTTAAACAGGTAATATGTATGTTGCGATGTAACGAATATTGGCTTGTTATGAGAAATCAGAGAGCCGAGTTTGAATTTGTCTTATTCACTTATGCACAAGTACTCTTAGTAATGGTATTAATCCACCTATTCTCCCTCCAGCTATGGGTTGAATAGCAGAACAGATTAGATTCTATAGCCTTGGTTGGCAACCAGTCTATCGCAGAAAATAATGGCAACTTACTGTGAAAAAAATCTGCCGGGTCAATAATGTCTCTTTCAAGACATGATTGCCCAAGCATCTTTCTGGATAAAAGAATTGAATAGCAGGACAGGTTAGGCAAGCAGTCTATCGCAGAAAAAAATGACAACCTACTGTAGGGAAATCTTCTGCCTCGTCAGTAGTATATCATGTATGGCACTTTACTGACTGACTTAATTCCCAATTTGATAGTTTTAGTAAGATAAAAATTTCAGATAAAAAGTTAATGACAAAATGAAGGCTACACATTTATTTGGTCCATGTTTTCAAATTAGTGCTATAATAAACATCAGAAATTGTACATGATATATGATACTGTCTGGTAAAAATGAAACCCTGATAAGATTTTCGCAGGAAGATTGCAGCTGTAAATGAATGACGTTTTACTTTTTCTCATATTGCAAATGTCTTTTTTTAGCAACAATTATAGTTTTTGAAATCTATATATAAATTTCTTTGACTTCTGTTAGTCCATCCATCCATCCATCCATCATAGCCTTTAAAATAACTATATATTGACTGATTAAAACCAAATTTTAGAGATAAAGTACAAAAGGGGTACAAAGTACAGTTGGTTTTACTTGGGGTGTGTAAAAACTGCTAAGGGGGTTTTTGCCAAATTATTTTTTTTCAGACAAATCAGCTTGTTTAAATTTCATTGATTGGATTGCATGTAGATAAGTACACCCACTTTTTTGTTAAAAAAAAACAGCATAGCATGAAGAAAAAAGGCCTCAAACTTATTAAAACAAAGTTTTATTGCCAAAATGTTCGAGGAAAGATCAAATTATTTTTGAAAAATCTTTTAATCTTTTCTAAAACGTTTGAAATTTTTGTAAAAAAAATTTTTTTTTTAATTAGCAGATGACAAAATTTTTACCAGAGTTTATGTAATCATAATAAAACTTCTTTCTTTCTGGTGAAAAACACATTAATTTGTAAATTCTTGTAAAAATCAAATTATTGTCATGTTTTAATGAAACTTTCAAGACATATTCACAAATTAATTAAATTATTTAAAGAAAAAATCTTGGTAAAAATTAATTTTTTTACATTTGTTACCTACCCTCCTCCACAATTTGTTTTATTATTTTATTGGAAAATGAAAATCTATTTTTTTTTTCCAAAAAGGAGCCTAAAATCTCCTCTGAACAGTAAAATTAAAAAAATGCAATAAAACTATGTCATTATTTAATTAGATAAGTTGTTAATTGCTTTTATAAACAATATATATTGAGGACATTATAGTCTGAAAAAAAAAAAATTTTATGAATAATTAATTTTTACAAGAATTGTTTTCATTTTTTCTTTTTTATTTATAACAATTTGTAAAGTTTCAAAAATATTTTTAAAATTCTGCACAGCCTTGTGGTTAAGTTATCAAATTATCAAGTGAAGACTATATTTACTAATCAAAAATTGAAAAGCTTACTCCAAATCTTCAGGCCAAAAGATTAAAATATTTTTTGTTTTGTGTGTAAAAATGTTCATTTTTGTTAAGTATGGTGTTTTGTAAATAACATATTGATTTAAAGATAAACATGTTTCAAGGGTTGTTCCTGACACAAAAAAAAGATGTTTACAATTCTTTCATTTTACTACAGTGTACATTTATTAGTACATTTCAAAATTCAAAAGCCTTTGGAAATCATCACTTCAAAATTTAAAGTAAGTTTTATTTTTTCAATTCCAAGTTTCTTAAATTTTTAAATTAATTGTGAATGCAAGTACCTTCACTAATTCATAAGATCTAAGGTTTAAAAAGATGAATTTAAAACAAAAATTGAAAAAGCTTTCATAATTAAACTTAAAGATTTTCACAATAAAACTATTTCATTATATTATCATGTATGGTCATTTTTTATCTAATATTTGGGAATTGCCTAAATGACCATTAAAAAGTTCTACTGTATTTATTTTTTGGGTGTGGGTGAGTGGGTAGGAACAGGATTGAGCAAAATGAAAAAGAAAAAACTAAAGGACTAAATTTTCCCTAATTTGTAACAAGTTAAGTTTAAAAATGATGAATTAAAATAAATGAAAATGTTTTCATTTTAGCTTCAACTGAACTTTAAAATTTTTTCATTATTATCAAGTTATTAAATTTTAAATTAATTTAAGAAAACTTTATATTATTTTTAAATAAATTTTATTTTTTCAGAAACCATTTTCAAACGTAAGCTAAACTAATTAAAATTTAATAAAATGTTAGATACCTGCTAAAGATGTTAGGTTATTTTTTTAAATTACTAGATAATTAAAAATTAAAAAGAAAACATTCACTTAAGTTTCATCAATTTATGTCAATTCTTGTCAACCATACTAAACTTGTCAAAACATCTGGCTGTCAGTCATCAATCAACAATGTCAGAAAAACAAGACCACAGTGATTAAAAAATGCATGTACACTACATTTCATACTATAAGCAAGTAATATTAGTATCAAATCTGATAAATTTAACTTTAAATTTTATAATTTTCCCAAAATAACATGTCCCAGGTGTATATCTTATTTTTGCAAGGTTTTTAAACTGAGAATTAACTTTTGTTTACAATCTGACAATTTAAAAAATGGCCACCGTTTTTAATGATTTACTGAAAATGCTAAAAACAATGAGATCCCAATCAATATAATTTCTGTTTAAAATACACCGGAATGTTTCACTTACTGGAAATAGTAAATGTAATCATTTTAAAGCTTAAAGCTTAAAGTTAAAGCTTAAAGAAAACTAATTAAATTTAAAAATTTAGGTACGTAGATTAATATTTTTCCCAAGGGTATTTGAATGTAAGTGAATAAAACAAAATTTGACTGGAATTTAAAATTGACCCTTGTATTTTTAATCTGAGTCACTATTTAGTACTTCATTGTGCATCACCGTCATTAAAATTGATAATAATTATATATATATATATATATATATAAAAACACACAAATGTAACAATATATTTTACCAAGATTTTCTAAAATTAGTAACAAAAAAAAAGAAGAAAAAAAAGTAAATTAATTTATTTGTGAATAAATCCCGAAAGTTTCATTAAAATCTGACATATATTTGATTTTTAATAGAATTACCATATTAAAATGTTTTTTACTGGAAACAAATTCCTATAGTCAGCACAGATACACCACTGACACACACTAACAAAAAAACAAACCCCGTTTTTATTAAGTTTGGGAGCTTTTTATCATGCTATGATGTTTATTTTTTTCAAGGAAAAAAGCGGTGTATGTACGTATATATGTATAATCGAGAGAGAGAGAGTGAAATCTCAAAGGCTGTATGTGTGTGTGTGTGTATATATATATATATATATATATATATACACACACACACATACAAGGAGCCCCATCTTATTGGAGCCAATACACAAACCCATTCTACCTACTTTTGGACCACCATATATTTGTATTTGTTTAAACATTATTTTTAATCAATGCTCGTATTTGAGTAGAAATTCTTTTTAAATAAACAGTATATTTATATATGCATTTCTACTGACCTAATTGTTTATGGAAAATTCTGTTATGGAAAAAGTGTGTCAATTGGCAGGATTCAAACCTGCGACTCTTAACAACATAGAGGAAACCGTTAATTGACCTGATGCGTCTTAGACCATTTGACCGTGAGTGATTCCAATCTAACTGAAGTTAAATCAAGCCTTACATGCACAACCATATATATATATATATATATATATATATATATATAAAGGAAAACTCAACATGTCATATTAGCTATAAACTATAGCTCATTGAAATGAACTATAGTTTATAACTAATATGACATGTTGAGTTTTCCTTTATAAACTTCATATCACTCTGATTAACAGCCATCGAGCTCTCTATATGGATTTAACTATTAATAATTTACATTAAGGAAATCTTGTTGGATTATTCTCACCATTTAGAGAACTACACACACACACACATATATATATATATATATATATATATATATAAGAAGTAGTACAAACTAATGGATTGGCAGTCCACTGTTTGTAGTGATTTACTTTATTAAGATATATATATATATGTATATGCTCAGTGTCAAAATGTAAACAAAGCAATTTCTAAAGAATTAATAAATTTATTTTTAATGTAACTTTTTCGTTTTTATTATTACGGATACTAGTACTTAAAATAGAGGTCCTATTTTTATTTTAAAATGTGTGTATTATGTTTATTGGCCTGTATACTGAAGTAATTAAAATGTTGGATTAAAAATGAAGCCATTAATTCTTTAAAAATTGCTTTGTTTCTGGTTTAGATATCTGATTTCATCTCAGTCATGCACCCCCCCCCCCACCACATACTATTACTAAGATAAAGCAAAATAACCAATTTCACCTCTTGTTGGCTTTGATCAGAAATAACAGTTTAACAAATAATCCTATCAGCAGAGTTGTTAAAATGTGGAACTTTCTACTGTTTCCTTGCTAGCCACAATCTCCAAAAATTTAAATACATCATCAATTACCATTTTCTATCTACTTGATTCCTATCCATCGCTTATTTTTTTTTAACATTCTTTGTACCTTGTCTTTTCTCTCACTGTATAGAGAGTTCCATAAATGAGAAACTGTTAGCATTGCATCTAACCAATTCAACTATAAAATAAAACCTTTCTACCGATCTAATCTGAAATTCATAAAATCTAGGTACTATAGAGCAAAGTTCACCAGAACAATTATCATGAAAATATTTATCGGAAAGGTACAGGGAAGCTATGTTATGGCAGTGAAAAAGTGAGTGAAACTGAGATGCCAGGTCAGGGCCAATAATGTTGCAGATTCTTTAGATTTTTATCAAGAAATCTAAATATGTAGCAAAAGCACTAAACCAGATGTGGCAGATACATTGCAATGACGAATTATATTAAGAAATATATTTTTACATCTACATTTACTCAAATGCTGAAGTAACACTTTTTAAATTCATAAAATCTGCACAATTTTTAAGAGGAGGCAAATGATATTTACAGTGTTTTTTGCAATTAAAATATAAGTGTTTTTCAAGTTTATATTGAAATAATGACAGATTAAATAATCTTTTTCATTTTCTGAAACTGGAACACATGCAAAAGTATTTTTTGTAGTATAAAGGATAAATTGCTTGAAGGTGCAATCCTTTTTTTTGTTTTAATATTTGCAAAAAAAAAAAAAGAAAAAGAAAGGGAAAATTCCCAGTTAAGCATCTCATTTTTCATTATTTCAAAATATAATAGCTGTTAGTATTTGCTGCTATCATCAAAATAGTAATTACTGTTACCATACTGGTCCCCATCTTGAATATTCCCAGCACTCTAATTATTGTGGTCATTCAGTTTGAGATTCGTTTTTAACCCCTAACATTCAAATGAATACAGCAAATAATAAACTGGCCAATTCCTAAGATGCTGGGCAGGCAGCCGAAAGATTTCAACCCTGACAAAGTTCTTCCATTTGCAATTAATTTCCTGCTTCGCTTTCATTTCCTGAAGTAATTGAACAATTTCATTGGCTGATACAAACCAACAAAGCATGAGAAATTTTCTCCATCCTTTTGCCTTTCCTTCTTCCTTCCTTGTTTTTCTGTTCTTTGATTGGATAAATTGGAGAGAGAGAGAGAGAGAGAGGGAAAGAGATGGCATAGAGGAGATTGACTCCAACTAGACAAAATGAATCCATCACTATGCACTAGAGAGTAAACTTTCATTTTCATGCTATACGTTATCTTAATCTCAGAACAACAATAATTTCTTGTATCATAAAAACATAAATCCTTAGCTTTTCACAAGACAGATACAAAGTTTCAGGTTAATAATCTAGTTTGAAATACAACAGTAACTGCCCAGACAAATACATTTCACTTCCTGGGCTCCTATTATCAATTTTGGGGAAAATTAAATAGGAACTGTAGCAAATTAAATTTAAAAATGAATTTATTGGCACTCAAACAAGTTTAATTTTGTCAGAATTAAATTTGGTTCCCTTTGGCCTCAATATTTAATGCCATGACACACAAGGAGATCATCAAATAATCTTATTTAGATAAAGAATTCAAACATTCATTCCATTTGATAGATTATATATATCAGGGGTCGCTAGATCTGATAAAGATTACAGTAATACAGGACATACTTAGTGGGGGCCCCAAAACAAACATTGCTCTGTAAGGCTTATTAAGCTGAATTTTCTTTAATCCTTTGGCCATCTCTAACTCTTACTTGGTGCAGCAATGAAGAACAATACCAAACTCAAATCTTACATTGGAATTAGGATTTAATGAAGGTAGCATTTGATTGGAGTAGATAGACTTAACTATCGCCCGGTTTACACTCCACCCACATCTTTTGAACAGGTGAAGAGGCTCATCCCTTGTTTCCTGTTTAGGATGTGGTTCCTGGCTTTCTCTTTTCCAATCATTTTACTCTTAAGTAACCCCGTGCACATCAGTGGCGTCACTGCCTTGCTTGGGGTGATATGATTAAAAACAAAAACATGTAATATTGTTGAGAGACAGAAGACAAACATTGTTCTATAACCCTTGCTGACCTGAAGTTTCTTTAATCCTTCCGCCTCCTGCCATCTCTGTTTCCTTTCTTTCAGCAATGAAGAACAAGGCCAAACTCAAATCTAACATTAGAATTAAGATTTAATGAAGGTAAAATGTAATATTGTTAAGAGACAAAAGACAAACATTGTTCTGTAACACTTGCTAACCTGAAGTTTCTTTAATCCTTCTGCCTCTTGTCGTCTCTAACTCTTGCTTCCTCCAGCAATGAAGAACAATGCCATATTCGAATCTAGCATTAGAATTAAGATTTAATGAAGGTAACATGTCAATGTTGAGAGTAAAAAAAAAAGAAAAGAAAAGAAAACATTTTTCTGTATCCCTTGCTAACCTGAAGTTTCTTTAATCCTTCTACCTCTTGTCGTCTCTAACTCTTGCTTCCTCCAGCAATGAAGAACAATGCCATATTCGAATCTAGCATTAGAATTAAGATTTAATGAAGGTAACATGTCATAATGCTGAGAGTAAAAAAAAAAGAAAAGAAAAGAAAACATTTTTCTGTATCCCTTGCTAACCTGAAGTTTCTTTAATCCTTCTACCTCTTGTCGTCTCTAACTCTTGCTTCCTCCAGCAATGAAGAACAATGCCATATTCGAATCTAGCATTAGAATTAAGATTTAATGAAGGTAACATGTCATAATGTTGAGAGTAAAAAAAAAAGAAAAGAAAACATTTTTCTGTATCCATTGCTAACCTGAAGTTTCTTTAATCCTTCTACCTCCTGACGTCTCTAACTCTTCCTTTGTTCCGCAATGAAGAACAATGCTATATTTGAATCTAGTATTAGAATTAAGATTTAATGAAGGTAACATGTAATACTGTTAAGAGACAAAAGACAAACACTGTTCTATAACTCTTGCTGACCTGAAGTTTCTTTAATCCTTCTGCCATCTCTAACTCTTGCTTCCTCCAGCAATGAAGAACAATACTATACTCAAATCTGACATTAGAATTATGATTTAAATTCTTAAATTTATTTTACTAACCATAAACATTAAATTTAAATCTTAATCTAGTCTGGTCAAATTTCATCATTATGAAAATTGAAAAGTTTTTTTTTTATTTTCTTGTATAAACTGAAACAAGAAAAGAAGCCCAGTAAACATATCTTCGAGTTTCAAATTAACAGGCTGGGATGATTATTCTTTTCTGGGGAAGAATCCACACTGGACATCCTTATTTCAACCACCCCTTTTATTAAATTTCTTCCAATTTCTTTATTTAGGTTATGACCAATTTAGGATAAAGTGCTTCATTACTGAGAATTACAAAGAAAAAAGAAAAAACAAATTCTGGCCACTCCTATTATTCTAATTCCCCCTGGACTAACTACAACTAAATTATATGTCAAGGATTTACACTGTTCAAACTGTTGTCCTCATCTTTATTGCCAGGTTTACTAAGTTTCAGCCTTTGTACGTTTTGGCTTTCCTTAGGTGCTAGGAATTTTGAAACAGACCCTTTATTTCGATCACTAGTGTATTTAATTTCATTCCATGTTCGATGCCACTTCTGGATACCATGTAGTTATCACCCTTTAGCACGACTCTCTAATTTATTTGTTCACCACTGCTGTAGCCAGATACTGAATTTGAAACTCTTTGGTTTAAGTCACTGAAGAAGGCTGGAGTGAAAAGTCAAACATGGCAATAATGATAAGGGCAACAGTTCAAACAATGTAAATAATGTAAATACTACCTCATCTCAGAAGTATAGACAAATATTATATGTCCATGAGTTGTACATTTAATAACAAGAGCAAATGGGACTTTTCTTTGCCTATCTTTGATGTAAACAAATCTATATTTGGGGAAATTTAAAGAATTTCAAAAATATGATATAATAGATAATGTCTACATGGTGTAGTGGAAATTAATCAATTTCAGTGTGTAAACAATAAAATTTTTAATGTTGAGATTTGTCTTCTCACAACAAGACAAAGAAATCAAGAAAAAAAAAATGGGTAAATATTTATAAAATATATTAGCATGGGATCCTAAGTAAAAATAAAACATTGAAGTTTCTATAAATATCATCATCATCTCACTCTTTAAACACCAAATAGTGTGTAGGGCAGTAACTTTTTGTTACTGTTTCCGTAACCAACTGTTTTTTATGGGGCAAGGTTGTTAGCCCTGCGCCCAAACCCCAAACCTGGAGGACTGGTGGACCATTCTTGGTCCTTACGTTTACAGCACCTGGTATTCCCAAACGGTCATCCATCTAAATACTGACCAGGTTTGATGTTGCTTAACTTCGGTGATCGGGCGAGAACCGGTGTAGTCAACATGATATAGCCATAGACTTTTTATAAATATAATGCTACTAAAAACAATTTTGGCAAAAAAGCCAAATATTATTCCAGAGTATTATTTTAGCAGTTTTCAACTATTAACATAAATAAATATGTTTAAAGTTTTAGCAAATAACTGAGAATTTTGTAACTTACAAGTAAACAAATTAAGAAAAAAAAAATAATTATGATAAAGATACAAGTAAAAAATTATCTGCACTTTCACCATAACATATCTTTAGACAAGAGATCAGATAAATATTTTACTTTCCACTCATAAAAACAAACAATATTTTAAAAAAATATCACTGAGTTTTAATTAAAATAATTGATTTTTAACAAATTTTAATTTTCATTTATTACATTAATTTGCTTGAAAGTAATAGTTTGATAATGAAAAATTCCTGTTGTTTCCAATTCTTTTAGAAATGTATTTCTTTGTTAAATTATGTGACAATAGTCATGAAAAACAAATCTTCCAAGAGTTTTTTTTTTTTAATTCTTCTTTTCTATTGCTTCTGTGACACTTTGTCTGATCCATTCTATGGCCCGTTTCAGATTACAACTTGTATAGAAAAAGAACCCCCCCCTCCCCGTCCAAAAAAAATACAAATTAAAAAGTGGCAAAAAAAGAATAAATAAATAAAAAAAATAAAATATACATATATATATAAATAAATGTTGGCAAATATAATGATTGAACCAACATTTTTTTTTTTTTTGGCCACTTTGTAATTTGTATTTTTTTGGGACGGGGGAATTTTCTCCTCTTTCTATACAAGTTGTAATCTGAAACGGGCCATAGAACAAAGACAAAGTGTCACAGAAGCAATAGAAAAGAAGAATTAAATAGTTTAAAAAAAAAAAAAAAAAAAAAAAAAAAAAAATGTTGGCAAATATAATGATTGAACAAACATTGTTATAGCAACATATGAAGGCTAATGTATGCACTGCCTTTCAACTTTCTTTAAACAATGTTTCCTGTATATTTTTGGGACCTTTAGTAGCCAGAGTAGTTTTATATTGATATTAGCTCAAATCCCAGGGGGTTATCCACCCAGGCAGTACCTCAAAAGAGGGCTGAGGTATACCCAAAAGGGGAAGTGCAGAGGGTGCTCGAGCAATAATTGAACAGATTCAGGTCATGTTCTGTTGATGCGAACATGCAGATAAACACCTACTTCAGAAGTGATAGGATATCACCTTTTTCAGATATGTGTCGGCCATAACAGAATTTTTTTACCTCATCCTTAAATATGATGCTACCACAGGCCATATTGTTGGGATATTAGGAAGAGTAATTTTTCTGATTCACTCCTTTTGTGAGAATTCAACTATATTCTTAAGCTCCAAAAAGTGATTGTAGCCCTGCAATATTGAAATCTTTACAAATTATTGGGATTTTCATTCAGCTACACGCCTTATACATGACTGGCTTATTGTGGGTACATGGCCAATATCTAAACTTATTTATAAATGGAACTTTGTGTGTGTGTATCCGTTACCTATAGACTCTGAAACGGCTGAACCGATTTTCTTGAAAATTTACACAGTTGTACTATAAGCGCCTGCGAGTGTTCTTAGCTAGGTTTTGTGTCGAGGTACCCCCAATAAATATCAAAAATCGATAATTGAAAAAATTGGGATATAGAAGGAGTGGTCCGATTTTAATCAAATTTGATCTACTCATAAACAAAGACATAAGAAACAATATTCAGAAGTTTCAAGGTTGCAGTTCTTACAATAGTGCAGAAATCGATTATATATATATATATATATATATATATATATAAGGCAAGATGTTTGTGTGTGTGTGTGTGTGTGTCTGTATGTCCTTCATACAAATCCACAATTTTTATCCGATTCTCACCAAACTTCACACAAATATTCTTTACGCTGAGTCTGAGCTCCAGGAACATGGATTAGTTTTAAAGCTTTCATTACACCTGAGCGACGCCGGGCTATACTGCTTATATATATATATATATATATATATATATATATATAAAAGGCAATCTGTGAGTCTGTGTATGACTCTTCCCTATGCACGCCTACATTTTTTAAGCTATGCCATTCAAACTTTCTAGAGACACATATCTACAGGGAAGCCAAGTTGAAACATACTATTTGAGTTTAAGTTCAGCAATTTTCCCTTTCGCACATTTTGGCCAATGGACATGATTGTTTACATTTGCTCCGTAAAACATCTAAGATCGTTGCTGAATTACATCACAGAAATCAAATCACACATGTCAAACGTGACTAAAATATCTTTTTTATTTTTCATAAAAAAATAAGACTTTATATTTAATTTTTATTCTGCTGTTTTAAAAATTTATTTGATCAACAAAAAAATGTGAATATTTTCCCCAGTAATTTTGTAAGAAAAGAAATATTAAAAAAAAAAAAGTGTTTTTTCAAACAAAAACAAAATATGTAAAATAAAAAGTGGCATCTTCTCCTACTACTAAAATGTTCTGAGTTGCACGGGCAACGCCGGGCTATGATGCTAGTAATATATATATATATATATATAGGCAAGCATTTTTTTTTATCGTAAAATGCTTGATATTGGGGTGGAAATAAAGTGTTTAAGTACAAAGAACTAAAACCAATCAAGCAAGTTAATGATGTATTTCTCTAGTAATACTTTGAAATTTCATCACAGCTTGTTACAATACAGCAAAACCTCTTAAATTTGAAGACACATGGATAGTGAAATATAGAAACTAAATGTTAAAGAAATGAATTAAAAAAAAAATTAATTGTCAATATTTATTGCTAATTTGAACTTTGCCCTTGAGGACCAGTTTATATCTTTCCAACTTAAGTTGGAATTCAGATGATCTATTACTTTATAGTTAGCAAGTTTTTTGGTTTTTTTTACTTACAC
Source organism: Ascarosepion bandense (assembly GCA_037127315.1). NCBI lineage: Eukaryota > Metazoa > Mollusca > Cephalopoda > Sepiida > Sepiidae > Ascarosepion > Ascarosepion bandense. The sequence continues at coordinate 1,255,421 of JBBBDQ010000496.1, forward strand.
ACACAAGCTCTTTTTATATGGACTGGACACTTATACAAAGCTACACAATAAATTTGCTGACATGTTGGTAGAAAGAAAAGAAATACCAACTGTCTGAATGTTGTGGAGTAGATTTTGCACTGAAGGTTATAACTGTGCTATGTGAGTTGCTAATCGACTTAACATACCCAAAATGTTAGGAACTTGGTAATCTTCCACTGAAAGCTGACTCCTTAGTATTCAGCTAGCTGCTGACTAATATCAGCTGCCTAACAGTTCTACTAGAACTCTAAAGATCTCCCAAGAACTTCCTGTTAACTCTTATTAATATAAGAGAGAGAGAGAGTTCATTATCTGAGGAATAAGTGTTTCACCCCCATAACAGTGAACAACTCTTGGAATGACAAAAATTCAAAATCATAACCGATATAAAACCAGAGATTTCCTGTGGTTATAGTTCTTTTAAATGCAGGCCATTTTCTTAAAAATAGGACAAATAAAAAAATTTCTGCAAAAATAATTTAGTGGCAGTTAGTCTAGTATTAAAATTAGTCAGTCAATTAAGTGCCATACGTGATACATGTTTGGGCAATCATGACTCTAAAAAGACATGACTGACTAGGCAGAAAAATTTTCCCGTAGCAGTTTGCCATTACTTTGTGGTAGACTAGTTGCTAACCAAGGCCATAGACCTCAATCTGTCCTGTTATTTAACCCATAGCTGGAGGGAAGAGACATGCAAGTGAATGCAATGAATTTAACTGGAATTTGAACTTGGCCCTCTTATTCCTCGTTCTGAGCTGATATCCAGAACACCATAACAATATCCACCGTACCAAATTAGTACAGATGTAGGAAAACCAAATTTACAAATGCCTGAAACAAGTGTTCATTGTATTAGAGAAACAACTAAAGCTTTATAAGTGAAAAGTTATTTAGTTTATACATTTTGGAAATTTGCCTTATTTATAAATGTCAAAATAAACTTTCACAGTACATAAAACTACTTTAAAAGAATTCTGAATTAAAACAATCAAGCAAGTTAATGATGTATTTCTCTAGTAATACTTTGAAATTTCATCACAGCTTGTTACAATACAGCAAAACCTCTTAAATTTGAAGACACATAGTGAAATATAGAAACTAAATGTTAAAGAAATGAATTAAAAAAAATTTTAATTGTCAATATTTATTGCTAATTTGAACTTTGCCCTTGAGGACCAGTTTATATCTTTCCAACTTAAGTTGGAATTCAGATGGTCTATAAGTTTATAGTGACCAAGTTTTTCTTTGGAGAAGGAAAAAACAAAAATAAAAAAATAAATAAAAGACACAAACAAAAAGCCAAAAAAAAAAAAACATGAAAATCTGATAAAAGTGGTGAATGTGAACAGGAATAGTTTTTGTCAGGAATTCAGGTCAGATGATTGCTTTAGTGGCTAACTGATTGGAGTAAATATAATTTTGATGAGAGTTTATTTGTGAAAATGCCAAATGATACATTAGAAGGCTGAATGCTGAAATGGTTTGCTGGGACAAGAAAATTGAAAATGGTAAAAAGCAGGAAACTGCCTCAAGATTGCATCGACAATGTCTTACTAGATATTTAGGCTTAAAAAAGGGTTTGCAAAAACTATTTCTCCCTGAAACAGGTATAATAAGTTCAGCTTCTGCATCCTATTTTTAAAGCAGGTAATTTTTGATATACTATTTTTGTTTAAATAAATTCATCAATTTCGATATACTATTTTTGTTTAAATAACCTTAACAATTTCATACTATTTTTGTTTAAATAAATCTAACAATTTCGATATACTATTTTTGTTTAAATAACCCAACAATTTCGATATACTATTTTTGTTTAAATAAATCTAATAATTTCGGAGTATACTATTTTTGTTTAAATAACTCAATAATTTCTCGAGCAGTATACTATTTTTGTTTAAATAAATTAACAATTCTCATATACTATTTTTGTTTAAATAAATCTAACAATTTCGATATATACTATTTTGTTTAAATAAATCTAACAATTTCGATATACTATTTTTGTTTAAATAACCTAACAATTTTATATACTATTTTGTTTAAATAAATTAACACCTCTTTATATACTCATTTTGTTTAAATAAATCTAATAATCAAGACATTATTTTTGTTTAAATAAATCTATCAATTTCGATATACTATTTTTGTTTAAATAAATCTAACAATTTATATACTATTTGTTTAAATAAATCTACTAATTTCACATACTACTTTTTTGTTTAAATAAATCAAATAATTCTACATTAATTATTTGTTTAAATAAATCTAACAATTTACATACTATTTCATTTAAATAAATCTAATAATTTCGATATACTATTTTTGTTTAAATAAATCTAACAATTTCGGATAATTATTTTAGTTTAAATAAATTTAAATAATCGGTTATACTATTTTTTATTAAATAATTCAATAATTCCTTTATATTAATTATTTTGTTTTTTCTAAACAACCCAATTCTGACATATACTATTTTTTTGTTTAAATAACCCACAATTTCAATATACTATTTTTTGTTTAAACAATCCAACAATTTTGACATACCATTTTTGTTTAAATAAACTAATAATTGACATACCATTTTTGTTTAAATAACCTAACAATTTCGACATACTATTTTTGTTTAAATAAATCTAATAATTACATACTATTTTTGTTTAAATAAATCTAATAATTTTATTATTAATTATTTTTTGTTTAGCACCGCACACCTCTATTATACTATTTTTGTTTAAACAACTTAACAATTCTAATATACCATTTTGTTTAAATAAATCTAACACCTCGACATACTATTTTTGTTTAAATAAATCTAAATAATTTACATACTATTTTGTTTAAACAAATCTAACAATTTACATACTATTTTTTTGTTTAAATAACGAATACCTCTACATACTACTTTTTGTTTAAATAAATTAACAATTTTATTATCATTTTTTATTTAAATAAATTAACACCATATACCATTTTTATTTAATAAATCTAACAATTTCGATATACTATTTTTAATTTAAATAAATTCAATGAATTTCATATAATCTTTTTCTTTTAAATAACCCAACAATTTCGACATAACTTTTTTAAATAACCCCAACACCCCTGAGCAATCTTTTTCTTTAAATAAATTCAGTATCAATATATAATCTTTTTCTTTACATAAATCTAACAATTATCAATCATTTCTGAGATAAAGGATTATTTACATTGTTCCGACTGTTGTCCTCATCTTTATTGCCATATTCATATTCACAACATTTTGACTGTTGTATATTTCGGCCTTCTTTAGATGATTGGAATTTCGAACCTCAAGGACATATGATCCAGTGGATAAAAGAGTTGGTTAGATCCAGTTGACCCAAAGAGTTGTAAGTTTAATACATGGCTACAGCAGTGGTGAACAAATAAGTTATAGAGTTGTGTTAAAGAGAAATAACTAAGACATCAGGAAATAGCATGGCTCAGAAGGAGGCCAGAGCATACAATGGTCGATATGTTGTAAACAAAGTCTTCTCCAACTATGTGACTTGTCCCTTCAGGACGTAGATGATCATGGCTTTCCATGTCTCCATATCTTTGGTGGCTCTCAGCATGCTTTCCCCTGTTACACCTTGAAGCCCTCGTTCTGCCATCCACCCGCACAGGCCAGTCAAGTATGTTACATGCCGTTTTCCCCTTGTCTCTCCTTCTTGCTATCTGGCTGTTAGTATCAGGTTCTCCAAGCCATCCTTCCTCATTGCATGTCCCAGGAACTTTAGCTGTCTCTTCCTGATGCTCAGTATTAATTTTCTTTTCATTTCCATCCTTTCCAAAACCTCATCATTGCTCACATGCCTGATCCATGATATCCGCAGCATCCTTTAATAGAACCACATTTCAGTTGCCTCAAGTTTTTCTTCACCTTTGATGATATTGTCCAGCATTCACTGCATTATTAAAGAACAGACATCACATAGCAATCCATTACTCTTTGTTTCTAGTGAAAATTTCCTCTCTCTTAATATTTTACTCAACTTCTGGAATGCATTCTTGTGCTTTTGGATCTCAGGAATATAAATCTATAGAAACTGCTGTGACCACAAAATGAGGGGTCAGTTTATATAATGATTGTAATATGGAACTGATCCCCCACTTTATATCCAGCATTCTTTTGTAGAACCACATTTCAGTTACTTCAAGTGTTTCATCTTTGATGATATTGTCCAGCATTCACTGCATTATTAAAGAACAGACATCACATAGCAATCAAGTACTCTCTTCTTTGTTTCTAGTGAAATTTTCCTGTCTCTTAATACACTACTCAGCTTCTGGAATGATGTGTCCTTAGCAATGCCAATTTGCCTACTGATTTTTGTGTTGCATCTTCCATCTTCTTTCCAGGTATGTGACTTGTACTGCTTAAAAAGCTACAGAAGATGTTTTCCACTGATCCAAAAATCAATTTAGTTTACATTTAATCCTTTGAACTAGGGTCTGTTTTCTCACATTCACAGAAGTATATCTTCTATATGCCATGTCCCTTCAGGATGTTTGTGATCATGGCTCTCTACAATTTCCCATTCCTTTTAGCTCTTAGTAAATTTTGTATCAAACTCTGTTCTACCATCCATTTACACACATATTAAATAGATAGATTATGCACTGCTTGTCTCTTAATATTCCCTGTAGGTGTTAAATTTTCTAAGCCCTCTTTCTTCATTATATGCTCTAGAAATTTTAATCCTCTTTTTGATTTATAAGTGTCCTTTTTGTTTCCATTTTCTCAAAAACTTTGTTGATGCTCACATGTTCAGTCCATGGTATTCTCAGCATCCTTCTGTAGGATCACATTTCATTTGCTTCAAGTCTCTTCTTTATCTTTGAGGAGATTGCCCAACATTCCCTGCCATAGAGGAGGACTGATATTATGTAACAGTCCAGTATTCTTCTTTATTTCTAACTTAATTTTATTAATACTTTGCTTAGCTGACATCCTGGATTTGTATGCAACTGTATTATGGTTGGAATAAAATAATATATCTTCATTATCTGGTATCTTCCTTCTTTTCGTTTTCTGTTTGAGCACTTTCTAGGTATTTAAATTTCTGTAGCTGCTTGATTTTCATATCCCTGACTTGCAATTGACATTTTGGGCTATTCCATTGTTTATTTGCTCAAATTATGTTTAAGTTAAAAGCAAACAAGAAAAAGTCAAAAAGACAATTACAATCAAATTCCCTGAATTTATTTGATTGTAACTGTCCATCAATTTTTCCTTCTAAGTTAAACAATCTTATATGCTACTAGCAGTATAGCCCGGCATTGCTCGGGTGTAATGAAAGCTTTAAAACTAATCCATGGTCCTGGAGCTCAGACTCAGCCTGAAGAACATTTGTGTGAAGTTTGGTGAGAATCGGATAAAAATTGTGGATTTGTATAAAGGAGATATAGAAAACTAAACAGACACACAAACACAAACATCTTGCCTTTTATATATAAATATATATAATCGATTTTCTGCACTATTGTAAGAACTGCAATCTTGAAACTTCTGAATATCGTTTCTTATGTCTTTGTCTATGAGTGTATCAAATTTGATTAAAATCGGACCACTCCTTCTATATCCCAATTTTTTTGATTATCAATTTTTATTGGGGGTACCTCGACACAAAACCTAGCTAAGAACACTGGCAGGTGCTTATAGTACAACTGTGTAAATTTTCAAGAAAATCGGTTCAGCTGTTTTGGAGTCTATAGGTAACGGACACACACAAACACACACAAAGTTCCATTTAAAAATAAGTTTAGATATTCCTTCAGAGGATAAGTGGTCATGGCTCTCCTTAACTTTACATACTTTACTTCATAACTCTAAATAACGTTTGTTTCCTTGCTATTCCTCCCAGTCCCTATTCTACCATACATTTACATAAGCGAGTTAGTCACCATTTCCCTCTGCCCTAATTTCATCTCTTATGTTATTTGAGTGTCAAATTCTTTCATCTTTTTTGTGCCTCAGAAATTCAAACTGTCTTTTTTTATCCTAAGCACAAATGACTTGTTTCCATTTTCCTTAAAACTACTTTGTTGCTCACATACTGTCAGTAGTATTCTCATCATCCTTCTATAGATCCTCATCGCTGTTGTCTTCCCTTCATCTGTGAGGAAACTGTACAAAGCTCTTAACTAATAAATCATTTTCATTTTTAAGTAGTTATTCAAATTAGGAATTATTTTCTAAAATTATTTTAACTATGTTTATAATTTGAGAGCTTATGCCCATATCATGTTGAATACACCAGTTCTAGCTCGATCACCAAAGTTAAGCAATGTTGAGCCTGGTCAATACTTAGATGCGTGACTGCTTGGGAATACCAGGTGCTGTAAGCGTATAGTGACGGATGTGCGTTGTGGTGCAGTGGATATCAGCTCAGAAAGAGAAATCAGTGAGCCGAGTTCGAATTCCAGTTGAATACTCTGCATTCACTTAAGCACTGGTACCCTTGGGAAAGGTATTAATCCGTTCCGTCCCTCCAGTTATGGGTTAAATAACAGAGTAGGACTTGGGGAACCTGCCCTTAAAAAAAAACAAAAAAAACAAAAAAAAAAACAACAAATCCCAATGAATCTTGATACTCAAAAAGAAAAAAGTATTACTAGACACAAAACTTATATAAAAACAATAATAAATTGTTGAAAGAAAAAGGTATTACCAACAATAAATTTAAAAAAAAAAAATTAGTTGGCAATAAATGACCCGTCGAGGTTGATATGCCATAAAAACAAAACAACCAACCAAAAATAATAATTTGATGTTATTTTATAAAGACACTGTTTATAAAAATAGTATGTGACCTCATCTCGAGATGGATATGTTATACAATAATCAATTAGGATCAATGACAATAAATCTATTGTACATAGTCAAGTGAGATGGGGTGAGAGAAGAGATTGTAAGATGTTAACTAAAGAAATCGAAGGTTAAATTTATTTCTGATCCGTTTCTTATTTATTGATTTAAAAAAAAGAAAAAAATGTTCTTTAGAGAGGCAGAAAAGGCCAGAGTGTCCTTTTGGGCGGAAAGGGCCAGAGCGTCCTTTTGGGCAGGGAGAGAGTGAAAAGAGTTCTTTAGGTAGAGAGAGAGGAAGTTGGCAAACAAGCAACATCCAGACTATTTTAATGAAATATGGATTTTTGTGTTCATTTTATTTAATTTTTTTATTTTTATTTTTTTACCTGAACTCAATGGACTCGTTCACATTTTCCCCTTGATTTCATATTTCATTAACCAGTCTTAGAATTTTTTTATACTTAACTTTTCTTTGTTAAATTTTTTTTTTTATTAATCATACAAAATAGTCCCAAACCATTACAATCAACTTTTCATTTGCCATCAGTTTTATCCAATTTCCAAAGAAAATAATTTGGATAAAAACAATAACTGAATGAATGAACACCACTAGTCATGATTTACAATGCATATTGCAGCTGTCACTGCTCTGAAAAGTGTATCGTAATGGAAACAGACCACAGCCAGAAAGTTCCAGAGATTGCAGGTAAAATGGATTAACAATGGACACATTTTATCTAATTCAGATTTAATTTGGCTTTATTTAGATTATGAAATAATTTGTGGTCAAGTGATCCAAAAGGCATCAGATCAATTGATGGCTTCCCATATTGTTATAAGTTATAAGTTTGAATTCTGCCAAATGACATATCTTCATAACAAAATTTCTCAAAAAATATTCAAGCCAGTAATGTTCAAACAAATAAATATGTCGGTTGTTAATCCATTTCATAAATTTTGAACTGTTCATAATATATATTTTCTAATAATTTTTCTGTTATTGTCTGTGGGTTCACACTCCACCCACATCTATTGAACAGGTGAAGAGGCTCATCCCTGGATTCCCTGTTTAGGATGTGATTTCCCCGGCTTTCTTTTCCAATCTTTTCAATCTTATGTAGACCCTGTGTATCAGTGGCGTTACGGGGTGATATGATTAAAAACAAAACAGTATAACCTGGATATAAGATAAACCTGGATATAAGAGATTTTATGTGGTCCCAAATTAGAGCCCGTGGTAATGTACATAAAATAGACCAAACCCTGATATAAGAGAAACCCGGGTATTAAGAGAATGGTTATCCGGTCCCGGCAACTCTCTTATATCAGGGTTACATTGTAGAACAGACAATGAATGTCTATTATGTTTAATCATGAGCCATTCCTAACATTGTATTTTGGCTTTAATTTCAGGTGAAAAACACAAAAATTGTCCAACATTTGGATATTTGTTTTATTCTGCTGGTTCTAAACTTTTGCTCACATGAGCTATCTTCAAAGAGGTTACAGAGACGTTAACATAAAGACATCCACCACCAACGATTATTTTATCTTGTGTTGACATAAAACATTGCTATGCAACGATAAGTCACCAAATAGCAGATGCAGTTCGTAAATTTGTAATGCGGTTCTATGACGTCACACCATGTAAGAGACCAAAATGTTAACAGAACCATATGTCTAAATGCAATGTTATGTGTTATGACCAGATTGAAATGTGATTTTATTAAGTGTGGGTTGTTTTGATTTAATGTAGATGGCCTCCAATATCTGAAGGTTCTCTTTACTGCATGTACGAGTGAGTTTGTGCATTGTGGTCCAGTAGATATCGGCTCGGAACGAGAAGCTGGGAGGCGAGTTCAATTCCAGTTGAATCCATTGTATTCACTTACGCGCAAATACTCTTGGGAAAGGTATTAATCCGTCTCTTCCCTTCCAGTTAAGGGTTAAATAGCAGGACAGATTAGGTTCTATAGCCTTGGTTGGCAACCAGTCTACTGCAGAAAGCAATGGCAACCTACTGCGGATAATCTTTCTTTGCCCAGTCAGTCATGTCTCTTTCGAGACATGATCGCCCAAGCATGTATCGCGCATGGCACTTAACTGACTGACGAGTGAGTATTATTGCTATCAACTAAAATCTGTCTAATATTACCTACATGGCTATGTTTTTCTAAGAAATATTGTTTAATTGAGCCTGATCAGAAAGGTGATAGCTAAGTTTATGGGAAAGCATGGTTGCAGTAAATATATATATATATATATATATATATATATATATATAAACATATAGTCATCCGCAGATAGTCCTGTTTTGCTGTATCACAGCTCATAAGTATGGTTAGACATCCAATTGTTTTCAGCCAGGAATTAAATCCGACAGTTTTGATATCAGTTGGAGATTCTACCACTTAGGTATTTGTGTATAAAGAGAAAGAGAGAGAGATTAGTCAGTGTTTTTCACGTGTCGGTGTAGACAATATTTTTTTAGTTACTGTCAGCAGAGTTTAACTTCTCAGCTTGTACCAAAGAGCCTGTGCATGTAACTGTGTTGTGTCGCCAAGTATAAATGAATAACTCAACAACAGAATCAGAATATAAGTTGTATTCCGTGGAAAGACGGTTAGTATGTACAGAAGTGATTAGTAATATTTACAATAGAAAGATACAAGAGTCCAATCCGTCGTAAGATGCGTGTATACGTGATTATTTCCGGTGCATGGCTACCGGAAGTGTGACTAACTCTTCTTCACTCACTCGCACTGACTCTTCAGTAACTCATTAGAGACTCAAGTGACTCTCTACTGACTCCCTATGACTCTCTTGTAGAGAATCCACCATTGCTATATATAGTACGGGGAACAGTCCATTTGTAGTCAAATAGGAGCCGGCGCCCTAACAAACTGGAAAGTAAAGATTTTTTTCCTTTTCTACGGATAACTCCTTTCTATGAAGTATTGATACAAAAATTAGATTTGAAATCTGGCTGTTTCCCAAAAATTTCAAATTTTGAAAAACATGGGATGCACCCAGTATTAAAAAGTAAAGAAAAGTGTCTAAAAGTAACAGGTAAATAGATACTATGTACATAACAACGATATGCTTTCAAAATTAGTAATCAAACTTAGTAGATGCTCCCATCTCTATCCCATTGAGTAAAAATGTTTACGTAACAAGAAGTGCTTAACTATCTTGTTTTGTTTACCGAATATATAAACCACTTCCTTTCTGTATAACAAAACGGCTTTGTATCTTGCTTCAACTCTCATATCAAAAGGAGGGAGACAGAACACAAGAAACCCACACAGGCTGCAAAGATATTTATAAAAGCTGCAACAGTATTTCTACTAATATTCATCTTAAGATTTAAATAAATTTATTAAACAAAGTGTGGGGGTTATTATGCACAGAAAAAATATTGCTTGCAATTGGTAGGAGTTAAGAGAGATCTGTTATGCATTAACATCAATAGTTTCCTAACTTATGAACTTGGATACAAACTTAAAAATGTCAATTTTTAAATTGTTCAGCTCTTTCTCAGGCTGAATAGGGTAACTAAAAAAAAAAAGAAAAAAATTCATTGCTGGTTAAATAATGAGCCTGTCCGCGATAATTATCCCCAAATTCAAACAAACTCCCACTAAATTAATCAGCAATAATGGCTTTTACACAAAGACATTTAGATAACAAATACTCCTCACCAAAAAGACTTGTGAGCCATGTTTAGATTCTAATTTAAGTCAAATAGGTTTATACAAATAAAGCTGCACAAAGAGCCCGTGTCTCTGTTTGATAACCATTATTTTTATTAAAACAATGACAAAAGAAACATTGAAATAGTACAATTATTTTTTAATTGCAAGTTCATAGTGAAATGAAGCTTAAAGTGCATTAATCAAAGGATGAAATTGCTTACAAATTCTCTAACAAAAATGAATATACTAAAGCCAAATTTCTTTACCTCTTTTAGACATTGATCATTCGCAAACATTCTAACCAGTTATCATTGATTAGAATTAGAGGGTTGGGACAGTGGAAACACCGCCAGCAAGACACGGTTTGCGGGGGTGGGACAGTGAAAACACCGCCAGCAAGACACGGTTTCAGGGGGTGGGACAGTGAAAACACCGCCAGCAAGACACGGTTTCAGGGGGTGGGACAGTGAAAACACCGCCAGCAAGACACGGTTTCAGGGGTGGGACAGTGAAAACACCGCCAGCAAGACACGGTTTCAGGGGTGGGACAGTGAAAACACCGCCAGCAAGACACGGTTTCCAGGGGGTGGGACAGTGAAAACACCGCCAGCAAGACACGGTTTCAGGGGTGGGACAGTGAAAACACCGCCAGCAAGACACGGTTTCAGGGGGTGGGACAGTGAAAACACCGCCAGCAAGACACGGTTTCAGGGGGTGGGACAGGAAACACCGCCAGCAAGACACGGTTTCAGGGGGACAGTGAAAACACCGCCAGCAAGACACGGTTTCAGGGGGTGGGACAGTGAAAACACCGCCAGCAAGACACGTGTTTCAGGGGGGTGGACAGTGAAAACACCGCCAGCAAGACACGGCGTTCAGGGTGGACAGTGAAAACACCCCCAGCAAGACACGTGCTTGCGGGGGTGGGACAGTGAAACACCGCCAGCAAGACACGGTTTCAGGGTGGGACAGGAAAACACCTCCAGCAAGACACGGTTTCAGGGGGGTTGGACAGTGAAAACACCGCCAGCAAGACACGGTTTCAGGAGGTGGGACAGTGAAAACACCGCCAGCAAGAGACACACTCAGACACGTTGGAGAGTGAAAACATCTCCAGCAAGACAGGGCTCAGGTGGGACAGTGAAAACACCACCAGCAAGACACGATTTCAGGGGTAGGGCAGTGAAAACATCTCCAGCAAGAGATACGATTTCGCACGGTTGGAGAGTGAAAATATTTCCAGCAAGAGATACAATTCTCAGACGGCTGGAGAGTGAAAACATCTCCAGCAAGAGACACACTCTCAGTATTGACATTGAGAAGTGAAAACATCTCCACAAGACACGATTTTAGAGGGTTAGAGAGTGAAAACATCTCCAGCAAGACACGATTTGAAGGCAAATAGCAATATGCAGAGTTTCCCCAAAAAGAGGACCTAAATCATTTAACTAGTCTAGTACCAGTTCTGTTGTCATGTACATGAACATTTGAAATGCTTCATATGTATAATTCATTCCACCTAAGTGCACCAGTTCTGATACGAGGGTTAGCAGGTCAAGATGACCAAAAACACCATTTTGAAGATCACAAGAGAACGTCAAGCAGGAAGTAGGTAGGGAGAGAAGCAAAAGGACACACTCAAGTCATTATTAACAACCAATGACTTAAGTGCTAATGACATTTAAAGAAAACTGGGAAGACAAAAAGGGTGATTCAGTGTGACAAAAATGACAGAACAAAGCTACTTAAAAGAACAAAACAAAAAGAGGTAGGGTAGACTTTTAAGGTGAATCAACTGCAATATAGTGGTCATAAAGCACCAAATAGTTTTTATTTATGCTTGTATAGTATTTGGTTACATATCTGATTTTTCACAAAACACTTAGCACATAAATTTCTAGAAATATCCTGTTAATAGCAGTTTACTTATTTATAAGTTCTGTTCATGAGTCTGGATTTTAAGATTTTAATCTTGGATTAAAAAAAAAAAAAAAAGAACTGTTTTTTATGGATTATCAACCTTTTGCAGATTATTTAAAGCCAGTAAATGTTTGGATTATGAGTTTGTTTCTTTTTTCTTAAATAATGATTTACTGGTAGGCTCTACTTAATTAACCTGATAGCTGGTGTGAAGAAGAGATGGGATTCATGTCTTTCCAATGGGTATCTTGCATATAAGTAAATATAACAAACCCAACTGTAATTGGAATTCGTCTGATTTCCAATTGCCAGCCATTATCCATTACATCACCTTCATGTTCAAACTTACAGCCCTTGGTATTCTTAAGCAGTCACCCATCTAGGCACTTGCCAGGCTTGACTTTGCTTAACTTCAGTAACTGTATGAGAACCAGTGGTCTAAGCCACAACAGAAAATGCATAGGTGCAACGGGTGACAATAAGCAATGAGATCAGAAGAGAAAAAAATGTCTAACAAAAATACTGCACTGTAGAAACAGGTTCAACAGTTACAAATTTGACTATTGGCTAAATTATGTGATTTCTAATAACGGAGAGTTTTTAGTTATACTTTTCAAATTATATTTATAGTACGAGAAGTTTTATAACATCAAGTAGTTGGCTGAGTTATAGATATAATGGCATGTCACATTGAATACACCGGTTCTCATTCGATCACCGAAGTTAAGCAACGTGAGCCTGGTCAGTACTTAGATGGGTGATCGCTTGGGAATACCAGGTGCTGTAAGCATTTAGTGATGAATGTGCGGGCTTACGGCCATATCACGTTGAATACACCGGTTCTCGCTCGATCACCGAAGTTAAGCAACATGAGCCTGGTCAGTACTTAGATGGGTGATCGCTTGGGAATACCAGGCGCTGTAAGCGTTCAGTGACGGATGTGCGTTGTAGTGCAGTGGATGTTGGCTTGGAAAGAGAAATCAGTGAGCCGAGTTCGAATTCCAGTTGAGTACCCTGCATTCACTTAAGCACTGGTACCCTTGGGAAAGGTATTAATCCGTCACTTCCCTCCAGTTATGGGTTAAATAACAGGATGGGGCCTGGAGGCAACCCATCCAGTGTTGGTGTCACAATAAAAACACCCTTGGTAGCCCTGGCGAAGCATCAAATATTCAGCTATTTGACAAGATTATGTATTTTGCTATAAACTGCGCCAAGGTTCCAAATACACAGGGAATACTGGAGGGGTGTTGTGAGTTCTATCTTGGCTGAGGCTGCAGGACAACAACGATAGATATTTCATGTCTGGGGGTAATTTCTCTTTCTCCAGATCTGAGAAGTCTGGTATAGATAATCCTGCCAACATTATGTGAAAAACAAAAATTTGTGTATGTTTGCAAAATATCCCCCACTACCACAAAAAAAACATTCAGGCACTGAAGAAATACAGATTATAGACTCATAAATAGTCAATGCTTATAAAACCAAATTTTAATGCTTCTATCACCTCATTAAATTAAAAAAAAAAAGAAAAAAAAGGAGAAAAAACAAACTTACTGGTATCAAGTCTGAAGCAACTACTCAGTTGCCAGTTTTCTTTTAAAAATTAAAGTTTAAATTCATCTGAGAACAGATTTTTTTCTAAAGAGAAATCCAACCTTATCAAAAGCTCTTTAATTTAGTGACATAAAATAAGGCAATGAATAAATTGTACACAAAGCCTAGTTAAAGCCGGTCCAGACATTTGAGAGTAGTGAAGAAAGAAACACACTCATTCTAACACCACAATAGTCATACAGACAATCTGAAGTGACATTTCTGTATTATGAAATTATTTGAATGGCATCAAATTATACATGGACAACAGTTATTTATTTGCTAAGTAACAGGAAAATGGCAAAACATTTATTTTACATAGTACAGTAAGAACAGAATATCATTGTGTATCAGTATGTGGATATATAAAAGAGAAGGTTCACAAAATTTGTTGGAAAAATTTGACAGTTTCAGAAAATGAATTACTTTAAAGACGGCATTTTTGCAAACAAGCATTATTGTAAATGAAGACGGATTAAAAAAAAAGCTTAAAAAACAAAAATATTCAATCAATTGAAGGAATTGAAGGCTTTAGATCAAAATTGTTCAAATGTCTCTGCTAAAAATAGTGGCCAAGATAAAATTGCCAGTTTAATGCCTTTCATAATATTATATATATATATATATATATATATATATATATATATAGTCATCTGCAGACAGATCTGTTTCGCCTGGGCCACGGGGCGTTCGGTGGAAGAAGACAGTCTTTTTAGCGCATATCATATTACGCGCCCAATAGCTAGAGTGCTCCAATTTATTTTACTGAATGAGCGATGCGTACATGCTAGAGTGGCTACTGTTTTTCAAAGTCTACCTTTCTTCCAGAGTGCTCAATCAGGGTGTGAGAGTGTAAATATTGTTGTGGGATCTCCCTTTTTGTATATGATAATGGACTCGACTGAGTATACATATACTCCTGCCATAGAGAGAGGGTATTCGTAGAGTACCAGAACTGTTATGTAAGTTACTGAGAGATACCAAAGTTACCCAGAGACTACTGCGTCAGAAGTCAGACTAGATCTGAGCTCCACTCAGCTAGAATACTATACATGGATATAGTATTTCAAACGACTTCACTTCAAGACTTGTATATATTTATTTCTTACTAATAGTATTCCTGGATTTACTAACCTGCGTTCAAGTTTGTATTTTCAATTCAATATAATCTACTTTTCTATCTTCATATCTGTTTTTTAGTTCATTATTTTCACCCAGAATCCACAACACACACACACACACATATATATATATATATATATATATATATATATATATATATAGCCCAGTAGATATAGACGTTGGTTAGTTAAAATGACTTAACCCAAAGAGTTGTGAGTTCAATATCAGGCTACAGCAGTAGTGAACAAATAAGTTTAAAATTTAAAGGGAGATAACTACATAACTACCAGAAATAGCATCAGACATGGAATAAGAATGATATACCCCAAATAGACAACTAAATATATACATATATATATATATTTTTTTTAATTTTTTTATTTATGTGTATATTTAGGCAGTAAATTTTTTTTAGACATGTCAGATTAGATAAACTGCAGACATAATGTCGGCTTATTTTTTTAATAAAATCCGTTCATAATATACAATATAATGTAGACCCTAAACATATTCTTCTATTGCAACCAGACGCACGATAACTACAAACAGGATGAAAAAATAATAAAAAATCTCATTCTTACTAATATATCTCCCGTTGATCCTAATAAGAAATTAAAATTAATTTTATATTATGGAGGAATTTTATTAAAAATAAGCAGACATAATGTTGGCAATTTATTTAATCAGTCATATATATACACACACACACACACACACCTGAAAAGTGAAAAGGACACGTAGATTAAAAACCCACTGTTCAAGCATTTATTTTATAAAGAGTGTTCGATTATAATTGCATACTGCAACTTGATAGGTATACAGTTTCGGTATGAAAACACCATCATCAGGCAATGTTTTAACACCAAAACTTATAGCTATCAAGTTGCAGTATGCAATTGTTATTATAATAATAATTACCATATATTTATGCTCTACTTTTGTATTGAGCACATTTTAAAGTAAATATCTAAATGTGGAATATATGTCTATTAGTAAACATTACTATAATATATATATATATATATATATATATATATATATATATATGTGTTCATAATAGCTATGGTTTAAAATGAATTTTTTAAAAGTAAAAAACTTTCTGAAAGTTTTTATTTAAGATTTACTTTCAAGACCATCCGTCCGTGCATGGAGTACTGCTGCCATTTATGGTCAGGTGCCCCTGCCGTTCTCCTCAGTGTTCTTGACAAGCTCCAAAGGAGTCTGTAATGTGATAGGTACTGATCTGGCGACTCGACTGCAGCCACTTTCCCATCGTCGAAATGTGGCCTCCCTCTGTCTCTTCTATAAATACTTTCATGGCTTCTGCTTGGATGAGCTTAAGTCACTGATGCCTCCTCAACAGGTGTTTACCCGTGCAACCAGACTGGCAACTGGGTCCCACCCATTCACAGTCAGGTTAGCCAAACGCAGACGACAATTCTACTCCTTCAGCTTCCTCTCTCGCACTTCCCGCCTGTGGAACTCACTCCCGTATTCTTGCTTTCCTGACGGCTACGACCTCCAGAAATTTAAAAGCAAAGTTAATACTCACCTACTAACCACTGGACTCTAGCTCTCTCCCCTCCCCTGTATAATCTTCACTTTCTCTCCGCCCATGTATCTGTCATTGCACCTGCTTTCTCAGCTTTCTATTGTTTCTTTCTAACTAGCTTGTACTCCTCACTCTTTTCTAATTAATCTTTCTACATTTATGTAACCCCCTGCACATCAGTGGCGTTTCTGCCTTGCTCGGGGTGAAATGATTAGAAAAAAAAAAAAAAGTCAAGATATTAAATTTGATATTTCTTTTTTAAGCAAAATAATTTGCTGTATTCCAAAAATTTAAATTGAATGTAATGAGTTTTTACTGTAGTTATCAACCTTATTTTCTGAGAATGTCATATATAGGAGACCATACCTACAAAAATGGGTACATTTATACAAATACAAAAACAATTCAAAATTCTTTTTAAAATAAGCAGGTTTGTCAGATTGTGAAAGGCTCGACAATATATGGTTAATAAATATAGTTTTACTTAATAAAAAATATTCCCTAACTGTTGCACTATTAAAACTGAATTTGAAAAGACTTAAATCGTTATATGTTAATTAAAATTGTAAAAAAATGAAAAGAAATCTTGAAAAATTTTTTAAAGACAATATTATCATTACTATTTATTATTTATAAAAAGAAATTAAAAGCTTCTCTAATTAAATAATTCGATAAGTTTTATTGTGCTTTTTATTTTGCATTTCAGAAGGTTTTCAGTAAGTCAGGGTCTAATTTAAAAAAAAAAATGATTTCAATTCTCCAAAGAGTTCTGCTCTTAATATAGTTACTAAAAAGTTACTTTTGAATTTCTAAAAGAGTGTGTCTTATCACAAAAAAGACACTAAAATTTGCTATGCTAATTTATAGTCCATCCACTGACAAGAAAACCAATTTTAATCAAAACTGAATATTCTAAAATGGATAAACAAAAAATCTAAATGAAATATTCAACATATACTTTGATCCTTCCTCTTAATAATAACAATGATTTTAATGACAAAACTTTATTTCCATTAAGTTTGGAGCAGTTTTTCATCATTGTATAGTAATTTTTTTCAGCAATTTTCTGGAGTTACCTTATCATATATAAAAGAATGTGCATTGTGGTGCATTGGATATCGGCTCGGAATGAGAAATTGGGGAGCTGAGTTCGAATTCCAGCTGAATTCATTGCATTCATTTACGCGCAAATACCCTTGGGAAAAGTATTAATCTGTTTATTCCTTCCATTTATGGGTTAAATAACAGGACAGATTGGGTTCTATAGCCTTGGTCGGCAACCAGTCTACCACAGAAAGCAATGGCAACCTACTATGGGATAATCTCCTGCCCAGTCAGTCATGTCTCTTTCGAGACATGATCGCCCAAGCATGTATCACGTACAGCACTTAACTGACTGATATAAAATCATGGAAAAATGGAGAGAACAGGCTGTATTATGGAACCAGAGATGTACATTTGTTTTTTGTTTTTTTTTTATTAAAGAAACCTAAAACAACATATTTCAAAACAAATGAAGCATGAAAATGGAAAATAAAACTATTGGAATTTGAAAAGAGGTAAGCATCATTGGACTTGATAAGTTTGGACTTCCTAGACAAGCATCAAAAGAAAATGTCAACATCTTTGCTTATCTAAACTTAAGAGACATCTAAGATGATGAACATTAGTAATTTGTGTTTCCAGCACTCAGAAGAGTATGGAGTGTTTACACTTGTGATGGATAGACAGTTTTTTTTTTCTAATTATTTACCCAGTTCATCCCCCCACCCAACTGTGACGCAGAAACTTGAAGCTTATAAGGAAGAAACGTATCATTCTGTAGTTACTTTTGCCGCCTCTGTAAAAGAAATAAGGAATGCTGTTTATCTTGAAACCTAACAAAAAAGAAAGAAAGAAAGAAAGAAAGACATCCCTTCACACCTCCCACCCTCGATTTGAATGCTTTGGTAGAATTTCAAGCTCTCAGAGTTTGTTGAGGATATGTTTAGTCTAATTTGTTAAGAGGGGGGCATGTGTATCTAAGTTTACCAAAAGATAAGTAGAAGAATGAAGCCGGTTAAAATAAGCAAACGACAAGAGTGGTGAATTTGTTTCTTTCCATTGAGTAATAAGACTAAAAAGGTTATGCATTTTTTTCTTTTTTTTTAATCGTATCGCCCCAAGCAAGGCATTATACTGCAACTGTTGTGCAGGGGTTACATAGTAGGAAAGTTATGAAAAAGTGTGTCAGGAAGTGGGTAGGAGAGGGACAAGACTACTGCAGAAATGAGATGAGAGCATGAGAGTGAGAGGGTGCAATTTCGTGAGATAGGAGGTGACTATTGACTTTACATTTAAACTTATTAAATATAAGTGGACACTGATGTTAACACAGTAGCAATAATCTGTTTAATGCAATCTTTTAACCTGAAGATTGTATTCAAGTATGAAACAAACTACTGCACTGATTGGTGTTAACACCAGTGTCTGCCTTTATATTTCCATATGCTATTCCTGATATACAGCACTTAAGTATAAATATAACATACCTTAAACACACACACACACATACACACAGGTAATTGAAAGACGAAAATTTCGTATGTGACATGTTTTGACTTTCAAAAGGACTTTTTCACAGATTAAATAAAGTTCTTATTGATGGAATGTTTATGTAGGGAGACAGAATGAAATGCAAAAATTTCTGCTACTTGATATATAGTGGATATTGACTCTAAATGACAAATCAAATCAGGGTGCCGAGTTTGAATTCCAATTGAATTCCTTGCATTCACTTACACAGAAATAACCTTGGGAAAGGTATTAATCCATCTCTTTCCTCCAGTTGTGGGTTAAATAATAGGACAGACTGGGTTCTATAGCCTTGGCTGGCAATCAGTCTACTGCAGAAAGCAATGGCAACGTACTGCGGCATAATCTTCTGCCCCGTTAGTCATGCCTCTTTCAAGACATGATTGCCCAAAGCGTGTATCACATATGGCACTTGACTGGTATTGTATTTAACAGAGTTTGTTTATCATATTCTTCTGTACACAGAAAATATTGTATATGGCAGAGTGGATAAAAGCATTGATTGAAGTAATCTCGTGACTTGACCCAAAGAGTTGCAAGTTCAATACCTGGCCACAGAAGAGGTGAACAAAATCGTGGATAGTTTTTTTTTTTCTATCATATCACCCCAAGCAATGTGGTAACACCACTAATGTGCAGGGGGCTACGTAAGAGTGAAAAGATTGGAAAAGAGAAAGCCGGAAACCACATCCTAAGCAGGGAACAAGGGATGAGCCTCTTCACCTGTTCAATAGACGAGGGTGGAGTGTGAACTGGGCGATAAGAGAATTAATTGTAACTGAGATATCTACAAAAGACATGGTATGCGGATAGAACAATCTACCCCTGTGGACTAAATAAAGTGTTTGATTCAAAATTCCACCCGAAGAAGGCTGGCACATACAACGGCCAAAATGTGAATATGACAAACACAAGGACAATAATCTGAACAGTGTAAATAGTTACAGTACCTTATGTCAGAAATATAGACAGATCTACATGTATGTGCGTGTGGGTGTCTGCACAGACAAACACTTGTACAATATAGGAATCATTAAGTCAGTAATTGAACTATTAACTAAACTAGTAATTTTTAAATTAATAACCTTCATGACTTGTCGTTGAAAATCGTTTTCAAATGAATTGCAAAATTAAATTTAGTTATTAAGATCAATCTATTTTGCTATCTATTGTAAAATGCAGTGATGACCATCAAAACATCTTATCTCAGTGACACTTGGCAAAAGTATTAACTTTTATTAGCAGTTATCTTTCAAGATATATAATTTACTTTTGCTGTGAGGCAAGTATTGAAACTGATTTTAAGATCTTTCCAATATTCATTGTGAGGGGGAACTCTTCTTTCAAAGTTTTAATTGAATTAATAAGAGAGACTTTTTAGGGCTTCACTTTAATAATGCCTTCGTTCACTGTTTCTCTCCATTTGTATATAGGAAACTAAAAGTTAAAAATAAATAGAAATTTTTCAAAATATACATGATTTCTAAATATTTCAGTTTTGGATTAAAAAATCACAAGTGATTTTAAATTTTACGAGGAAAAAGATTGTAATAGGTGTCAAGTTTCTATTATTTCAACATTTGTTCACTTATTAAAGTGAATAAAAAAAAAATGCAAATTCTTTTTGGGTAATTATTCTTTCACAGTATTATTCTTAGTTACACCCTCAAGGGTGTAACCTCTATACAATTATTAAATTTACTCTTATCAAAAGGTGTGTGCATATATATAGCCACACTGATGAGCTGTGATACAGCAAAACAGGCTTGTATGTGGATGACTAATATATATATATATATATATATATATATGGTCAGCTGGACACCATCTGAGAGAAAAAGAACACAATGATACAATTCACTGTTTACATTATTCGGACTATTGTCATCATCATGGAGTATATCATTCTCATCCTTTGCATATTAATGCCTTGATTGGAAGTCATGAGTTATCTCCCTCTAACCCTGTAAGTTACTCGTTCACTACTGTTGTAGCCTGGTATTGAACTCACAACTCTTTGGGTCATGTCACAGGAACTAACCAACGTCTATATCCACTGGGCCATGTGTCCTCAGAAATATAGACAAATACAATTCACTCTGCCAGAAATTTGCAAACGGCATGCTGTACTGCTAAGCATTCACACTGGAATTGCCTATACGAACGTTTCAGAATGTTTTGGAATTGACATGAAGACAGTGCGGATGATTTGGAAAGAGTTTGATGAGTCTAATGCCACCATTGCCACACAAGCAGGAGAACCCAGTCATGGCTGTCATACAATTTCACTGACCACATTACCCCTTGCATCTGGCCAACAAACTCTCCAGGCTGCAACTCCCTTGATTATTATGTGTAGTGTGCAGTTGAGCGAGAGAACAACAAAACTTCTTGTAATACCAAAAATGAACTGAAGGCAAGAATTGTGGCAGCATTCAGCAACATATACAAGGAGACCATCCAGAAGAGTTGCAGGAGATTCCAAAGTTATGTGGAGGTTGTACTAGAAGCCAATGGTGATCTTATTGAATAAATTTACTCTTTAGTATTTAAGATATTTTTGTGTAATTTTGGTAAATATAACTGTTAAACTGATATGTCAGTGGCATCGGTTAGATGACAATTTATCTATCTCACCTTGTATAATAAAACAAGTGGTATATACAAGAGACAGGAGCTTTTGTCTGATTTGAATGAAAGTAGTAGTAACTGAACTTCTACTTCCAATAGTAAACATCTAAAACTAATGAGTATATGAAAATGATCAAAGTTGTAAGCATAAATTAAAAATGCAATGGAAAAAAAAAAAAGAAAAACTGCCAAAGGTTGTAATAGAAAAAAAAAAATAATACGTCAATAATACTAAAATTTCAAAATTGTTTTTAATAGTTCCCATGAGCAACTCCAACATGGACACAGAAAGGTTTTTAAATGATTTTACATTATTTTCTTTCATATTGACAATTTTTCCAGAGCAGACAAAATCAATGAGAGAATGTAAGTTCAATAGCCTAGAGAATCTTCTTTTAGAAATTCCTGAATTTGAAGATTTAAAGAAAAGAATGACATTCTTCAGAGCCAATGCATGTTGATTACTACAACCATTCATATCCTTAGGTATCAGGTTTTAGAATGATATAAATAAACACCATATCAATGGTTAATTCTGTCATCAGAGTCAGCTGAGTAAAAGATATTTTTATCTGAGTGATTTTTTTTTGTATTGATCTATTATAAGAAAAATTTTAAAATAACTAGCATGTAGCTAAAAAAAAACAAAAAAAAACCTCTGTAAAGATAATCTATTACTTGTTCTTTTCAAAAAGAAAGAAAATTTTTTTGTCATTTTTTTTCTCTGCTCTTGTAAATTTTCAAAATTTAGAACGCATATGCTGTCAAAAAAAGTATATAAGACAACCCCAAATTTACAAGACGACCCCTACAAATCATATTTTGTATTGAATTTATTAACTAAATTCAGTAAGCATAAACTTTTTTACTAAAATTCTAATGAAAATACAGTGAGAAGATATTGTCAGCTAACTACCACAGTTTACAATACCTAACGAGTGGGTGCTATGTTTTTGGTAGCCTATTACAGTAACCTGAATGACTTTTCCCTGCTAACCATACACTCGTTTCACTCTTCTAGAACATGATCTTTAAATGGCTCATTGAGACACACATCTAGTTTTGTTTTTGTTCAAAAAGGAGATGAGGCAGAGGCTGGCCTACCATCCTAGGATAACAACTTATCATGAACCACAGCATTTAAGGTTAACATTTTACATCTAGAGTATAAGATGGAGAGGGGGTGACCTTTGTGAACCACAATATATGGTAGCGTTTTTCATCAATCAAAATGTAAAACTTAATCATAGACTCAATCCATTTTGATGTGAAATTTTGCTAAGATGAACTTTTGAAAGTTTTCACATCTTGAGTAAAATGGTTTGAACAATTTAAAAAGTTCATAAAATAATAATAAAAAAAAAAATGTCTTCAGCTGATAAGCTATGTCACATGACAGTGTCAGTACTGATACACATCAGTTTAGATTTAGGTCATAATCCAAGTTAAGAAATAGAGATTTTAATCAAGAAAAATGAGCCCAATTATAAAAATGAACTAATGGTCATAGTGTTTATTAAGTAGGCTATGTGTGAAAATTATTCATATGCATACATTTCAAAAAGATTTAATTCGAATTTCTAAGTTCCACAGAAGTAATTAAAAACTAAAGTCATTATGAAACCATTCTTCAAACTATATACAATAATATCGACTGCTTAGTCTTTCACATCCTCTGGTTATGACATAGCAAAATTTAGATTCCATTGTTTTAAATAGAATTAAGAATGCTTACTTCCATGGGTGGGGCAAAACACACTTTAATATTCTTTCTTAAATGATCACAAAAGTTATTCTTTGAATGTGAATATTATATATATATATATATATATATATATAACAAAAATTTGAAAAGGAGTTATTTCTGTAACCTAGGTTTCAACCTTTAAGTATCTTCAGGCAAGTTATAAACATTCAAAAGTTTTACAATATAAATGTATTGAGAACTTTTTAATACAACCAGGTCAGTCAGTTAAGTGCCATACGTGATACACATTTGGGCGATCATGTTTCGAAAGAGGACATGACTGATTGAGCAGAAGATTATCCCGCAGTAGGTTGCCATTGCTTTCTGCGGTAGACTGATTGCTGACCAAGGTTATAGAACCTAATCTGTCCTGCTATTTAACCCATAACTGGAAGGAAGAGACTGATTAATACTTTTCCCAAGGGTATTTGCGCGTAAGTGAATACAATGGATTCAACTGGAATTCGAACTTGGATCCCTGGCTTCTATGTTCCGAGCCGATATCCACTATACCACAACGAGGTATTGTTCTAATTTAATTATGACCAAAAACTAATTAACAATAATCATATATACAACTTCTGAGATTTGAAAAAGAAATCACTTGACTGGCAGTTGAAAGCGAGGGAAAATTTACTTGCCCCAAAATCATTTTACTTGATCGATTCCATTTTCTTAATAGTCGCCTTAGGTAAACATAGCATGAATGACTGACAGCAAAAAAAAAAAAAAAAAAAAAAAAAAATGAAATTTTCATTAAAATTTCGAATGTGTTAGAAAGGATTTAAAAATAATAATAGAATTTGATCTTTCCTCTTAATAATAGGATAAACATTTTGATGATAAAGCTTTGTTTTTATTAAGTTTGAGCCCTTTTAATATTATGATATGCTGTTTTTTTTGGCACTTGAGTGGAGGTACCTAAAATCGTAGCTTCTTTCTTCTGTTTGACTAAAACTTCCATCTCATAGATGATGAAAAAAACAAAACAAATCTGATTTTCTCAATGATTTTCTATATAAAACTACTTGTATAATCTGTTTTTTGGTGTGTGGTTGAAAGAAGTATGCATATTTTTTTCTTTCTTTCAAATGTTCATTTCCACTTTTTGTAAGCGGGGAGGAAATATAGGATAATATTTTTTCAAATGAGTTGCTAAAAATCTGTGAGCAACTTTAATCTGGGCAACAGAGACATTTTGGCTCCACTCTGGAAGAATTGAAGCACTGACTGGGAGGATAAAAGTCAAGAGTTCAATAATGTCATTGTAGATCATTCTAAGTAACTTATGAATCTTCAATGGCATACTTTTGGGTTGTAAAAGGAATCAGATTTCCTTTTTCTATATCTGAAAGGACACATTTCATTTCGAGTAAAGCAATAAACTTTAATTGCTTAATTAAATTTTTAATCTACTGAGAGAGAGAGAGAGTGAAATCTCAAAGGTTGTATATATGTGTGTGTGTGTGTGTGTGTGTGTGTGTATATATACATACAAGGGGCCCCATCTTATTGGAGCCAATACACAAACCCATTCCACCTACTTTTGGACCACCATATATATATATATATATATATATATATATATATATATACACACACACACACAGAGTATATACTTGAGTATCCTGCAAGTTTATATGACCCCCACCCTCCTCACAATCAACATAATCTACTACTTTCTCTGGGAATTCACAATGAATAGTTTTCTATAAATACTTTCATGGTAATTGTTTTGATGAACTTTCCTCCATGGTACTTAGACTCTATGAATTCAAGTGAGGCAATGTTTTATCATTTTACAATTGAAATAAGTTCTATACTGTTACTTCTATTACACTTCTCGCTTGTGGAACTATCTCAGCTTCTTGCTTCCCAGTCAACTTTGATCTTCAAAAATTTGAATGCAATCTTCTGTCGTCTTAATTTTTCTTTTATTATTGTTCTCTTAATGATTTTTTTTTCTTAAATCTTTTCACTCAGTAACTTCTGAGTGTCTTTATTTCCTTGCTTGGGATAAAGTTAATTTCTTATTTTTCTCAAAGTGAGCCAGCATAGCCAGGCAACAGTGATAGTGTTAAAGATTAAATTGTTAATAAAGAATAATTTGGGTATTGTAAAACTTTGCAGTTTTGGTACATGTTGATATTATCATACAATGAAGCGGAAAGACTATATTGAATTCATCGCTAGGTCAGCTGCTAAGAAAGTCGGTGCACTTATGTCATGCAAGACAATTTTCCTCTCAGGAATCTATCTTACATATCTATAAGTCTACCATTCATCCATGTTTAGAATACTGTTGCCACATATGGTCTGGTCCCCCTGTTATTTACCCTGAGCTCCTTGATAAGTGTATTTACCCTGCTCCGCCACTGGAGTGAGTTGTGACAAAATGTTGTGGACCCAGAATAGGTTTGGAAGAAAACTCAAACTCAGGAATTAGTGAAACATATATTAAACGAAAAATGAATACAAGAGCGTTACACGTCAGCTTGACTGCCAAGTATTAGACTGGAGCAACTCAACCCCCCCTCCAACCCTCCGAGAGGCATATTCTTCTGTTATTCATCATCATAATAAGAGTTCATTATAGCCCAAAAAGAGTAGGTCCCATTAAAGTGGGGAACATTAGTGTGGACGCTTGGGACACTGCTTAAAGATTATCCAGCCCCCACTGATGCTTTAACTGGGTACAAAGCTATCTTAGCATGTCAGGCCTGGTTTCAGCATCTCTATACTTGTCTTAATTGGTCATGCTTATACAGAAGGAGACTTAACTCCTGTGCCAGATGAGCTCTTTGATAAGATCCAAAGAAGGATCAGCAATATTATTGGTCTTGATCTGGCAGCTTGGCTTCATTAACTTACACACCACCATAAGGTTGCCTCTGCCTTTTTTATAAATATTTTCACTGTAAATTTTTGGACAAGTTTTTACTTTAGTACCAAGACTTTATGAATTTAAGCGCAAGACTAAACTGGCATCGAGATCACATCAATTTATAGTTGAACTGGCTAGATGTAAACAAATTCTATGCTAACAGTTTCTTTTTTCGCACTGCTTGCTTGTGGAACTCCCTTCCAGCTCCAGGCTTTCCAGTTAATTTTAATCCTCAAAAAATTAAATGCAATGTTAATTGTTATCTACCGTTTCTCTGATTACTCTTTTCTCTTTCAGCTCAGTATTAATGTTTCTGTTCCTAATTCTTCCACATCCTGTAACCCCTTACATTTTAGTGGCTTTATTACCTTACCTGGGGTGATACGGATTTTAAAAAAAAAAGAAAAAAAAAGAAAAAAAAAAAGAAGCAATATTTATATTGAGTTTATGGATTTAATAACAATGTAAAATCTTCACTTCTTTGTGAGACAAAATAGTAATCCAATCATTTCTGCTGGCAATTTATCAAATGTACATCAGGGTACATATTTCATCTTTGAATTTCATCAAAACAAAAAATTTTAAAAAATCTAACAGTCTTGTTGTCTCATGACTCAATTCATGACAGAGGTCAAAAGCTGAAATAAGCTACAACAAATTTTAAAAAAAGGGCCAGAACATACAACAGTCAAATGTAGTAAACGTGGCAATAAAGATGAGGATAACAGTCTGAAGAGTGCAAATATAAACAAATAACAAATTTTAAGTAAAAAAACATTTGTTTCTTAAAATGTAAAATTTGGTACACATCATTTCAATATACCTTACCAGAATGTTCAGTTTATAAATGTGTGGTGGAACTGACCACAAATAAATTACTTTTTGGATGCAGCTCAGGCTGAACAAAGAAAGTGATTGTTAAATTTCTCACCTTCCCTTTTCTTTTTTTTTTTTTTTTTTTTTAAATCGCATCACCCCGAGCAAGGTGGTAACACCACTGATGTGCAGGGGGCCACGTAATAGTGAAAAGATTGGAAAAGAGAACGCCGGAAACCCCATCCTAAACAGGGAACAAGCGATGAGCCTCTTAACCTGTTCAATAGACGTGGGTGGAGTGTGAACTGGGCGATAGATCTACCACCAGAATTATTTTGCATGAATAATAAGTAAATATTTTAACCTATTTGTTTAATAAGTTCTACCCAGGATATCCAGAGTGACATAAATAACTCATTTTGTGAGACACCACCATGTTAGCAATCCAAATATCTGTTGAGATGAGCATGAATAAAACCAAAAAATATTGATTTGGAGTTTTGTTTAACGGCATATCAACACCTCTGTGGGTTATTTAATACCAAAAAGGTGGGGTTTTAAGATATTTTTTTGTAATATTCAGTTATAGCAAGAAGGTTGATTTAGTCAGATTTTAATGAAAAATTGTATTTTTTTTTATTTCAGAAAACTGAAGATGTCTTCTAGTTTTGTATTAAAAAATATAAGGCTGGTAATAATTTTTCCCTTCAAAAATGTATTATGGCAATTTGTTTTTCATAAATGTATATTTTTCTATAAAAGTCTATTTTTATACTTTCATAGTGTTTTGACCCCAGTTTGGGGGTTAACTATTTGCCCATAGCTGGGACCCTAACAGGTGCTACCACTCAGGGTCAGGGTGGACCATCAATTAAGAAGTGGTTCCATGCTCCTCACAACCTCCCAATCAGAGGCCTTGCTGCTGGATGCAGTTTACTGTCATACCCAAAATCAAAAAAAATATTGACCATGACAATTCAGATAATGTGGTCAAAAAGCAAGATTATGCAATATATAGCAGATAAGTTAGGGTTGCACATTGCTTTATGTTTGGTCAAAGTTCAAGATACAAAAAGTAACAATCCCCAAAAAGTTAAAGTTCTTTACTATTCATAATTTTAGTTTTATACTCTAGGGCAATATCTCAAAGTGCAACATGCCTTTGTTGGGCTTAAGAGACAAACAAATGTAAAGGCTATTCTTCAATGCTTTCTGTCTTTAATTGAATTGTTCCTCTCAATGATTCTGAAGACAAGCATTCTTACCTCATTCATTCTTTTGAAGTTTTGTTTCCATCAAGCAGATGGTCATCTTCAGGCACATAATTTGGGGAAGTTGGAAAAACGGATTTGTTATGCTTGATATAGACCGTTAACCCTTCAGCCTAGCACAAGTAGTTTTCTTTTAAAACCCTTTTGTGTTCTGATAAAGCTAACTGGCACTCTTCTCAATTCTTACAAGCACAAATGTTAAGAGAATGAAAGAGTCAACTCTTTAACATAAAAGCAAAAAAAAAAAAAAAGAAAAAAAAAAATCAATGGATATTGTGAGCCAGAAGAGAATTTGAGGTTTTTTTTTTTTCATTTGGAAAGTAGAACTTGTAGACAGCTGAATACTGAATTTTACAAATAAGTAAGATAAAACAAAAACTAAAAGGGTATTTGAAGACTCTTAGCTAGACACCTCAAGATACAGCGCAAAAAAAAATAAAAAAAACTTTAAAAAGGACCTTTTATTTTACTAGTTTGGTGTGAGCTAACTAAACTTCTTGCTGCATACACCCTTTACAGGCAGTACAAAAAAATTATTAGGAAGAAGAAGAAAGAAAAAGGAAGAAGAAGAAAGAAAAAGGAAGAAGAAAAAAGAAAAAGGAAGAAAAAAAGAAAGAAAAAAGGTAAAACTTACCAAGTCTGGTGCAAATGGTAACCATAAGCATCCCAATAGGGCAGCTGTCATCAACTTGGAGAGTTTTAATGGTATCATCCAGTGTTCTAACCTTTAGGATACGATGCTTCTTTTTGTACTCCACAAGATCCTGAAAAAAAGGGAATAAATGATACATCAGCATAAATATTTAACTATGTGATAAAGAAATTTTTACGAATATTTTATTGCCATAGAACTTGCCATGAGCTTATTCAATCGTTAACTTGAGAATTAGGAAAACCGTGAAATCTTCACAGGAATTTCTAGTTATCATTATTCACATAGAGAAAAGAAGTGGAGGGAGAAACAACGTGATAAAAACAGATACTACTCTTTGATCTTAGCTTAAAGGCAGAGAAAGAAGAAACAAGCACAGTTGTAATCGGATGAATGTTATTGCAATATTTTATTAAAGTCATTAAGCTCAAATATTTAATGATATGATAGGGGAATTTTGATGGATACTTTATTGCCGTAGAACTCACCATGTTCATATTCAATCATTAACTGAAAAATTAAGATTCATCAGAAATTTTAAATAGGAAAAGTGTGAAATTTTTACAGGTCTTTCTAGTTGCTATGATTATTATTTACACTCATATATAAGGAATACTTTGATCTTATTCAATAATAATAAAATGGGAAAACCTTGACATTTTCATGGGTCCTTCTAGTTGTTATTATTTACACTCATACATTTTTTTTTTTTAATCATTTCACCCCGAGCAAGGCGGAAACGCCACTGATGTGCAGGGGGCTACATACATGTAAAAAGATTAATTAGAAAAGAGTGAGGAGTACAAACTAGTTAGAAAGGAACAATAGAAAGCAGGTGCGATGACAGATACATAGGCGGAGAGAAAGGGAAGGTTATACGGGGGTGGAGAGAGAGCTAGAGTCCAGTGGTTAGTAGATGAGTATTGACATTGCATTTAAATTTCTGGAGGTTGTAGCCGTCAGGAAAACAAGAATACGGGAGCGAGTTCCACAGGCAGGAAGTGCGAGAGAAGAAGCTGAAGGAGTAGAATTGTCGTCTGCATTTGGCTAACCTGACTGTGAATGGGTGGGACCCAGTTGCCAGTCTGGTTGCACGAGTAAACACCTGTTGATGAGGCATCAGTGACTTAAGCTCATCCGAGCAGAAGCCATAAAAGTATTTATAGAAGAGACAAAGGGAGGCCACATTTCGACGATGGGGAAGTGGCTGCAGTCGAGCCGCCAGATCAGTACCTATCACATTACAGACTCTCCTTTGGAGCCTGTCAAGAACACTGAGGAGAACGGCAGGAACACCTGACCATAAATGGCAGCAGTATAAAATTGAAAAAAGTTGAGGGAGGGATAATGTGATAAAAACAGATACTACACTTTGATCTTATCCTAAAGGGAGGAAGAAGCACAATTATAATAAAATGATTGTTATCGCAAAATTTTTTAAGTTGTTAAGCTCAAATATTTAATGATGCAATAGGGGAATTTCTATGGATATTTTACTGCCATAGAACTTACTGTTCTTATATCATCATTAACTGAAGAATTAAAATTCAACAGAAAATTAAAATAGGAAAACTTTGAAATATTCATAGGTTGAAAATAGTTTATAGAATTGAGATGAAATTCATTTATTTCCACAAAGTTAGTACCTCAAATAACAGCTGTTTGGTAAGCAGGATATGAATGATTTAGCTATTATACGATAGTCAGTTAAGTGCCATACGTGATACACGCTTGGGCGATCATGTCTCGAAAGAGACATGACTGACTGGGCAGAAGATTATCCCGCAGTAGGTTGCCATTGCTTTAATGAAACCAAATATATCAAATTTGTATTTTCTGATAACAACCTTACTAGTATTTTTTAAAACCATTTATTTACATTGATAAGCAAAGATTTGGTTTGGTTTACGGCATATCAACACCTCAATGGGCTATTTAATGCTGACAAGATTTTTACAATAGATTTGTATGAATAGAATATATATTCTTTGTAAGAAATTTAGTTTTTAGATCAGTTTTCTTTGATGTATTTTTGTAAAGTGATTTTTGTTGATAGTCAGTTGTATTGCTGGTATGTATTTTTTTTCAGAAACAAATTGCTGGAAATATTTTATTTTCTTTAAAAAACTTACTGCTTGTAATAATTTTTTTTCCTTCAAAAGTATATTCCTGAAATTTTGACCCCAGTTTGGGGATAAGCCATCTGCCCATAGCTGGGACCCCTAACAGGTGCTACCACCCTGAGTCAAGGTGGACCTGGAAACAACATCAACAGAGATGGTTCTATGCTTCTCACAACCTCCCAATCAGAGGTGTTGCTGCTAGATGCTTTTTCTTGTGATAAGCAAAGAAATATCATATATTAATGCATATCTGATATATCCACAAAACAAACTGGAATTTTTGTTTTGTAATTTTAAACTGGAATACATAGTAATTTTAATAAATATTTCAATTTTATTTTTTGTTTATGAATAGTATATGAATCCTGATAACTATATGGTCCTCATAAAATGTCTGTGTGCCCATGTCCACACCCACCCCTGTTTTCTCTTTAAATACTAAAGCATTTAAATTTTAATACTTTGCACCAATTGTTATTATTGAAACTAATATCAGTTTGCCACTTATCTGAACAAACTTTGGACTTCATGAATATACTTATACAACCTAAAATTAATCATATATTCATTGAAGTGTAAGAAAGTAATAATTGGTCTACAAGCTAACTGGTTTATTGGTAAATATTTAAGTTATATGAAGACATTTAACAAGATCTGGAAAACATAAACAATGAATTTGAAAAGACAAGGGAAGAAAGCTGAAAATATGCCTCTACATTAAAAGCATGTGTGTGCGTGTAATATTTACTTTATTCTGAATATCGTTTATCAGTGGCTGTGTTTTCAGTTAGTCATCAACAGTTGACTTTTAATGTAAAGCATTTGAAACAAAAGACAATTATTCCAGTTCAACATTAAAAATGTAGGACTGATTTAGTGACAATGAAATATCAGCTTGGAAACAGTTTTTGTTCAATGCAAAAGGTTTAAAAGTCACTATACAAAGGAAAAATTAACACACAAAATACCAGCCAAATATAGAATTAATATAAATAGAGACATAAGCTTAATCCTAGGATCAGATATTAGCTATGTAAAGCCAGCAACACACACACAAAAAAAAAAAAAAAAAAAAAATGCAGCAATGACTTTTGCTTTTATTTAAAATGTTTGGACTGTTGTCTGCATCTTTGTCGCCATATTCACAATGTTTCAGCCATTGTACGTGCTTACCCTCCAGGTCGTTTGAATATATGGCAACAAAAATGAGGACAACAGTTCAAACAATGTAAATAGTGTAAATAATTACAATATCTAATCTCAGAAATATAGACAAATTTTGCTTTCAAGTTTTAATGAACAAATAAAAATTCATAATATGAGTATTGCAATTTAAAAGTTCATTCGTCACATAATTAATGATTATTAAAATAATATTCGTAATGACCAATAAAATAAGTTATTTTAAAATTTCTCAGCCAATTTCACAAATCAAAGAAAATAAATTATGCAATAAAACTAAAGCCATCTTTTTCTATCATCATCAAAGCCTGAAAGCACACAAGTTTCCTTTCTTTTTTTGAAATCTTGTACAAGTTCACCTGAAGACGCATGGCATGGTACTGCTGCTGGTTGCGTTGAGCAAGAGACATCGATGATGATGACGACCGAGAATCCCTGCGGCCTTTCTGGAAGCATTTCAAGAAGTAGTTGCCACTGAAGGACATGGGAAACTACGAGTTTCTCTTTTAAGATAAATGTTCAAAAAAAGTGGATAAAACTGAAATTAATGGCATATGCAGGTCATGAAGAATTTTTCCATTTTTCCCTGAATTTACACATGCAGTTGACAGGCTGGATAACCAGTGAAATGTTGATTAATGTGAACTATGACATCTACTGATAACCCAAAGTAGGTTAATTTAGCTGTTGATTGACCTCTGCTTAAAAACATCAATGAAGCAGATTATGTTTGTATCAATGATACATGAAAGCACATGGCTGGTAAGGTAGCTGCTGGATTAGCAGCAGCTTAGAGATCCATGCATTAATCCATTAGAGAATCAAGAATGAAATATTAATGATTACTATTCAGAAAAGCTATTACAATATCAATTCCTTGCACTTGAAAAAAAAAAGTGTGTGTGTGTGTGTGTGTGTGTGTGGAGATGCTAATTAAGCAAGTAAGAATTAGGTAATGTCTTGTTTGGGTTTCAAAGCAACTTTTGCCCTTTCAAAGAATAGAAGTCTGTTATTACTCCAACCCACTCCATCAGGTCACATATTGGATTGTACTTTGCCAACGTAAAACAATGCTCATGAAAAAAATAAAATAAAAAAATTATATATATTTTAACAGAAGAGGGACAATAATTTAAAAAAAAATAATTCTTTAACTTATTAAAATTTTCATTTATGAGAATAGATAATTTACCTTCAGTTTTTATTGATACTGATCTAGTATACAGAACAGATTTCTAAATAAATTTGCAGACAATTTTTATGAAGAATATAGAGAAGGAATAATTTTTGGCAAAGTCAGCTTTTCTGTAACAAATGCATTTCAAAATATATATAAGACTTCAAAATAAGTAGGTAATTTGTTTCCAAATAGTCACAAAAAGATAAGCAAAATAAAATTAAGAAAAATATACATTGTTTAATGTTGATACTTATCAAATAGTAAAACACTGTGTTCAGTTGTGGTTGAAAAATAGGTAACCTTTTAAATTTTCTTTTACTATTTACCTGTGATATTTTCTTGTAGACTTTACCAAATCAAAAAATTATTTGTCAAAAAAAAAAAAAAAAAGAAAAAAAAAGTGGTTTAACATAAAATGTTGCAGGTCACATGCTGCGTCAATAAATTTCTAAGATGGCTAGTCAGTCTGTTGCAGATGCTTGCTTAGGCCTATTTGCATTTTTTTTTAATGCCAACATAGACAACTTGTGGTTTATACTCCAATTATGCTGAGTGGACATTAGTTACAGTTTCTGAGAGAGAGTGCATAACTTGACATGATAAGCAGTTTGAAAAACACCAATAAGCTCAATCACGATGACTTGTGGCTTCATGTTAGCACAGCTATCAAAGATTTACAGACTGTTCTGGCTAACCAATTTTACTCTCAAGGCTTGGGTCAACCTGTGGGGTATGGTTTTTCTTTATAAAAGATGCTATATGCAAGAATTGTTTCTTCATATAGACAACATCTGGCGATCACCTTCTTGACAAATCAGCCATGATAAGATTCAAACACTGGTCTCATGGCTAGAAAGTGAATGTAAGTGTGAAAAAGAAGTGATTTCCAGAGGGTCTGTCTACAAAACTCTGGAGTCAGGATACTGAAGGTAACATCAATCAGCTAATTGACAAACTTTTTTGTCGTGTGTGTGTGTGTGTGTGTGTGTGTGTGTGTATATGTGTATGTATGTATGTGGAGTGAGGTAATACACAAAAAAGTACACTGACATCTCATTTTAACAGATATATTTACCAAAATTACACAAAAATATCAGACTATCGCTGGTACTGAGCTTTTCCACCCATAAATACAGCATAGCTTAAAAGTAGATAACGCTACTTATTTTTGATAACTTTTAAATTGAATTTTTAAAAATAAAGGTTTTCTTGAAACTTA
Organism: Ascarosepion bandense; assembly: GCA_037127315.1. NCBI lineage: Eukaryota > Metazoa > Mollusca > Cephalopoda > Sepiida > Sepiidae > Ascarosepion > Ascarosepion bandense. The sequence continues at coordinate 1,290,441 of JBBBDQ010000496.1, forward strand.
TTTTATTTTTGATTGGAAGCTAACTGATTAAATTTACTATTTCCAGTAAGCAAAATACTCTGGTGGATTTCAGAAATTATATTGATTAGAACCTAAAATTGACATTTGAAAATTTTAAAATTTTTGGCCACTTTTGAGTGATTGACAAATTTTGTAAATAAAAGTTAATTATCGGTTTTAAAAATTTCGCAAAATTTTTTTTTATCTGTGACATTATTTTTGAAAAATTGCCAAATTTAATGTTCAATTAATCTGATTTACTTATTCATTAGTATTACTTATTCATAGCATGACATTTAGGATAAAACTATTTCTTAATCACGTAGTTGAGTGTTTTGACCTGTCCACCATATTTGAAATGTGTTGATAGCTCACAGATGTAAGATAAGTGTATGGCGATCAGAAGTGACATAATTGTACAATTTATTTCTGGTAAGAGGAAGAAACACTGAAACACATGACCTTTTAAGGTAAACATAAAAATTACAATTTAAAAAGAAAAAATTGAAAATTATCTTAAAAATATGATGTCTAGATGATTTGTATTAAACTCTTCAATTAATAAATATAGTCTTCACTTTATAACCTACCAACTTAACGTCTACAAGTCTTGGAAATATTTAAAAATATTTTTGAAACTTATTTATTATAATTAAAAAAAACAAAAATGAAAACAATTATTTTAAAATTTCATTATTAATCAAAAAAATTTTTTTTTCTTCAGACTATAATGTCTGAAATTTTTATTATTTATTAAAGCTATTAAAAGCTTATCTAATTAAATAATGTTATAGTTTTAATGCATTTTTTTATTTTACTATTTGGAGCAGATTTTCAGTAAACTGGGCTAAATGGTTTTAAAAAGTAATCCATGATTTACATTCCCCAATGAGTCCTGCACTTAACTAATAAAATTAATTTTGCCTACAAAATTTAATTTCTTGAAATTTCATGAATTTCCATAGAGCGAGAGTAACATTTGTAAAAAAAAAAAAAAAAAAAAAAAAATATGAACATCTTTGCCTGTATTTTTTTTAGATAATGATTTAAAAAATAATTTCAGTTGTCTGTGAATAGGTCCTGAAAGTTTTGTTAAAATCCAACAATTATTTGGCTTTTGAAAGAATTTTCTGATTAATGTGTTTGTCACTAGAAAAAAGTGAGTTATGTAAAATTACATTTTCCATTGTAAACCCTTGTAATGATTTGGCTTCCCACTACCTAAAACCAAAAAAAAAAAAGATTTTTTACCAAAATTTAAAATATGTTTAAAAGGATTAAAAAATTAAAAAAAAAAAAAATAGTCAAAAGATACTGTGATCTTTCCTCTTAAAAATAAATATTTTGATGGAAAAAGATTGTTTTTATTAAGTTTGGGGCCTTTTTTCTTCATACCATGCTGTTTTTTCAGCGATTTAGCAAAGGTACCTATTTAAAGGATGTGCGTTGTGGTGCAGCAGATATCGACTGGGAATGACAAATCGAGGTGCCGAGTTCGAATTCCAGTTGAATTCCTTGCATTCACTTACGCGCAAATACCCTTGGGAAAGGTATTAATCCATCATTTCCCTCCAGTTATGGGCTAACTAACAGGACAGAATGGGTTCTATAGCCTTGGCTGGCAACCAGTCTACTGCAGAAAGCAATGGCAACATACTGCGGGATAATGTTCTGCCCAGTCAGTCATGTCTCGCGAGAGACATGATCGCCCAAGCGTGTATCACGTATCGCACTTAACTGACTGATGATAGTTGGAAACATGATTAAGGCTACACACTCGGCATAAAATGGGGGATCAGTTTAATAGTGTTATGAAGTAATAAACTGATCCCCCACTAATTACTACTTAATTAGATACAACTCTTCCTCCTCTAGCTATGAGTCAAATAATAGGACAGATTGGGTTCTATAGCCTTGGTTGGGAACCAGTCTACTGCAGAAAGCAATGGCAACATACTGCGGGATAATATTCTGCCCAGTCAGTCATATATCTTTCCAAGTGTGTATCACGTATGGCACTTAACTGACTGACCTGCTTAAAAGAATATTTTTATCATAATACACATACATACAAAGCTGTGTGTGTGGACATGTGTGAAAAAGCAAACATTTACAAATATAAAATTGAATATTTGAAGGTTAAATACAGTAGATGTCAAAAATTTATGGGATTGACAAATTTATAAACTATTATGACACAGTGAATAACTGTGTTAGTTAGATTTACAAACAACTAAACACCATAAGAATGAAAGCAGATAGAAAATTAACAAAAATCTGTAATAAAATAAATATCCACCATTTATTAAAGATAAAAACAAATGTGTATTTAAGAAATGAAAAAGTCCTTTGAATTAATTTTTTAATATTCAATGTTTTTTTTTATAAAAAACTACCTTGTTGAATTCTTATTTTCATAATTTTAGTTGAATTCACTTTTGATTTCTCAAAAAAAAAATGTAACCAAACTAATGTGTTGACAACAGATTGAATACCGCACACAAATTCTAGTTTAAAAAGGCTAGAGATGCTTTTACAGTGAGAATGAAAACAGTCTTAAAAGATTTGTTCAATATTACATTTCTCATTGAATTTTGAAAAAAAAAAAAAATTCAGCGACAGCCAAGTTCATTGTGATTATTTAATCAATCCATTGGTTCACATCCACATTGAAACTTTACAATATTTGCCTTAGTTTTTCTTCATCAGTCAAATGTTTTTTTTTTAATTTTTAATGCATCCCCCTTCAAAACATAGGTGGTCATGGCTCTCCATACATTCCTTTTCTTTATTATCTGTGAATCGCATAACTTCTTGGAAAATATAGTGGAGTGGTTTCCTTTTGCATTCTCCAAAAGGTCTCTTCTTTATTACTGTTGAAATACCATGATTTTTAGGAAAGATAGTGAAGTGGTTTCCTGTTGCCTTCTTCACAAATTCCTTTTCCTTATCTTCTGAAAATTGCCATGACTTCTTGAGAAAGATGGAGTGGTTTCCCATTGTTTTTCAGAGTTGTTCAAGGTTGGATGGGAAACAAAGCTAGAGAGACTTGTCTACCCTGTGATTTCACCTGTAGCAGAACTACTTGATATAAAAAATTCGAACTCTAGTATCATGTGACTTTTAAAGACATAATTTTGAAGCTTGGTCTTCTTAAGTTGCATGATATGCAAGTATTACCAGTAGACAAAGGTGATATTTTGAAAGGAGCAAAGGTATCACCTAATGGAAGTCTAAATTTAATTTCCTCATTTTTAAAAAAATCTAACATTGATTTTTACACTGAAGTTTTATGCAGAGTAGTGATATTTACAATTAGTATTTAAGGAATTTTATTTTTAATTAGATATTTTAATTTATAAGTTTCCCAACAGGATAAAAAGTATTTGTCTATATTTCTTAGATGAGGTAGTATTTACATTATTTGAACTATTGTTCTCATCTTTGTTGCCATTTGTATGACCTTTTGACCACTGTATGCTCCAACCTTCTTCAGGTGCTAGGAATTTTTAACCAAACCATTTATTACAATCATTGGGGTATATGAACTCCATTCTTTGTGGGAAGCCTCAAATGGAAGTCATGAGTTATCTCCCCCTCTAACCCAGAAAGTTACTAGTTCACCACTGCTGTAGTCTGGTATTGAACTCACAATTCTAAGAGTCAAGTTAGGTACTTACCCACGTCTATATCCACTGGGCCATGTGTCCTTAAGAGTAGATATAGATGTTAGTTCAATACCAGGCTACAGCAGTGGTGAACTAGTAACTTGCAGGGTTAGAGGGAGATAACTCCTGACTTCTAATCAAGGCTTCTCGCAAGGAATGGAGTTCATATATCCCAGTGATAGTAATAAAGGGTTCGGTTCAAAATTCCTAGCACCTGAAGAAGGCCAGAGCATACAACAGCCAAAACATTGGACAAATGACAACAAAGATGAGGACAAAAGTCTGAATAATGTGAATACTGTAGGATAAAAAAAAAGATCAAATAGAAAAAAAAAAGCCTTAAAAGTATTTTCCATTATGTCATCAATTTAAGATACAAACAAATTATTATTTATATTGTTCAGATTGTTCCTCATCTTTATTGCCATGTTTACAATGTTTCGGCTGTTGTATGCACCAGCCTTCTTCAGGTGTTAGGAATTTTTAATTGAACTCTTTATTTTAACCCCTGGGGTATACCATTCTCATTCAAGGTGTGATGCCACTTCCTCAACGACACATGACCCAGTGGATATTGTAACCATTACAATAAAGATGAGTTTGAGCTTGAGTTTTGTTTAACAGCACATCAATCTCTGTGGGTTATTCCTTAAAACCCCTCTGTGGGTTATTCTTTAAAACCCCAACTTTTTGGCATTAAATAATGCCAAAAAGTTGGGGTTTTAAGGAATTTTTATGTTATTGTAATAATTGTTTTCCTTCAAATACATATATTTTTCTATTAAAGTTTTTTTTTTATACTTTCATAGTGTTTTGACCCCAGTTTAAGGGTTAACTATTTGCCCATAGCTGGGACTCTAACAGGTACTACCACTCCAGGTCAGGGTGAACC
>JBBBDQ010000496.1:1300000-1385000 GCA_037127315.1 Ascarosepion bandense
TGGATGGTACTATGCCAGGAAGGATGATTTGCAGCATCAGTTTCCCAAGTCTCAGAGTTGATATTGGCCTGTGACAGGGATGTTTTCAACTGGTCCTCAAAGTGTCATTTTGGGCCTCTACAGTCTCTTGCTGATGGTGAGTTCTTCAAACAGGATGATACATAGGAGTCGTGTGGTACAAATTTCGGACATGTGACCCACCCAGCAGAATTGAGATATTGGGGTAACAAAGGAAACAAAACAAAACAGTTAGATCAATAGTCTGAACAACACTTACAATGGTTGTGACTAAGTATAGAATGTATCTTTTGGAATCATTTGAAGGTGATTTTAAGGAACCATGATGAATCTCCAATTCTTAATTGATTTGATAGATTTTATATCATCTCAACATTGGAATTTATTAATATATGCAAGAAAATATAATTTTGAAAAGAAAGTCTGTAATCTGAACATCTACAGGCCGAGGAATTTACCAGGTAAGCTAACCGATATTGAAATTAATTTGATTATAACTTATTTCCCAAGCTGGAACAATTTCAAGATTTTAGTTTTGAGGAAAGCAAATTCCAGGAAGCCCCGAGCTTCTTCAGTGTTGCCAGTATTGAGAATATAGCAAAGATGCTTTTAAATTTACTCCCTTTGCTAATTGGTAATTGGCAGGATTGGCTTTCTACTTCTTAAACTGTCATTTTTATTCAAGCTAACCTCTTATCAGCCTTTGTAGATAATTACAAACAGGAAGAAAAGACAATTAGAATTAATAAGATAAAACTTCTTGCAGTTATTACCATATAGACAGATAACTTCATAACTTGAAACAGGATTTTAAAGTGAAAGATGAAACATGGTTTCCATTTGATGAATGATCTTGCAGGAAACATTCGTGAAAATTTACTTTTCTTACTTGATATATTGCACCTGTATCTTTATGCAGGTTGCTGGTTCCCAAATCACCAGCATTATTTGAAAACTATGCTCTAGACAAGGGGTTTGCAGCCCCTGGACTCTGTGCTACATCCGGCCCACAAAGAAGTTTTGTCAGGACCTCCAACTTAACACCTTGACACTAATTATCTAATTAATCTGCTGAAAAAATGGCAGAGAAATTATCAGTTAGGGTTCAGTGACTTGCAAAGCCACAATTTTTTTTTTTAAATCAAAAATTAATTTCAAATCCACTGCTGTCTTTCTTAAATATATTTTTGTAAGCGGAAAATATAAAAGTCTATTGAATGATGCGAAAATGATGGTATCATTATTTGGAAGAATATATGCTAGAGAACAACCTTTTTATGAAAAGAAATATATTAAAACTCATTTAAGGGCAAGGTTGGGTGATGACCACTTGGACGAAGTTTTGTTCCTGTCATCAACAAATACATCAACTGATGTGGAAAAGTTGTCAAACAATAAAGAGAAACAAATATCATATTAAATAATTCACCATTTCTAACTGTATCTTGTTGTTGTAAGGAATTTGCATTTTTTTTATTGTGTTAGTTGTTATTCTTGCAATAAAATAAAGAACCCTGTTTAAATAATATAACATTAACATCATTGTTATTTCTTTAAACGTCCAGAAAATGGTGGACTTCTGGATGGAGCAGTATGAGATTGAGACAATTTATTACAGTACATTTGATATCATGGCCCTCCTTTGAGACTTTGTATAGCTGTCTGGCCTGCTCTCTCTAAATAGTTGCCGACCCCTGCTCTAGACTATAAATATCTATGCATACCTTTTATATTAAAAACCATCATTTGAGTCATCATATTTTAGATTACAAAGCCATAGAGGGTATCACAGCTCAGCAAAGTTCTATTTACCCCCTTTTAACAAGGATGCTTTTGGCAAAGGATGCATTTCAGAAGCTGAGTAAAACATTAAGACACAGGAAACTTATTAGAAACAAAGAAGAGAGTACTGGATTGATATGTAATGTCAGTTCTTCAATATGGCAGTGAATGCTGGACAATATCATTGAAAATGAAAGAAAAACTTGAAGTAACTGAAATGTGGTTCTACAGAAGGATGCTGCGGATATCATAGATCAAACATGTGAGCAATGATGTTTTGGAAAGGATGGAAATGAAAAGAAAATTAATACTGAGCATCAGAAAAAGACAACTAAAGTTCCTGGGACATGCAATGAGGAAGAAGGGCTTGGAGAACCTGATACTAACAGGCCAGATAGAGGGAAAAAGAGACAGAAGAAAGCAGCGGATAACATATTTGACAGGCCTGAGTAGCTGGATGACAGAATGGGGGTAATAGGAGAAAGTGTGCTAAGAGCCACCAGAGATAGGGAGACGTGGAAAGCCATGATTGCCTACGTCCTCAAAGGACAAGGCACATAGAAGATGATTACATTTTTTAAAATGGTAAATTGAACCTTGCTATACTATGATGTTATTTGTGGTCAAGTGGTTTAAAGCACAACCAATCAAATGGTAGTTTTTGATAAAACGGTGGGTGCACCACAGGTTTGAATCCTGCCAGAGATAACATCTTTGTTTTCTTCAGTGAGCACGCTGAGAGATGTAATAAACACTGTAAAAAAGTAGAGAGGAAAAAAAAAGAAAAACAAATTGAGGGACGTCTATTTTAATCAAGGATATCCACTAAAAATAATGTTTGAAGTAATAAAAATGTTGGATTAAAAATAAATCCATTAATTCTTTAGAAATTATTTTTTTATGTTTTGAATATGAAGCTGAGCCGATATAAGCTTACAAGAAAATCTGAATGAGGGCATGTGCATTCCTTGGAAGGTTAAATAAAACATTGTTGGGGTATGACACTGTGTTTGAGCCATGTAAAGCATGATGGGATGTGCGCTGTGGAGCATTGGATATCGACTCGGAACAAGAAATCGGGGGGTCGAGTTCGAATTCCAGCCGAATTCATTGCATTCACTTACGCGCAAATATCCTTGGGAAAGGTATTAATCCATCTATTCCTTCCAGTTATGGGTTAAATAACAGGATAGATTGGGTTCTATAGCCTTGGTCGGCAACCAGTCTACCGCAGAAAGCAATGGCAACCTACTGCGGGATAATTTCCTGCCCAGTCAGTCATGTCTCTTTCGAGACATGATCGCCCAAGCATGTATTACGTATGGCACTTAACTGACTGAAAGCATGATGAACTAAATGGTGTTTCCTCCTACAAAGAGAGATGCCGGTTTGAACCCTGCTGGAAATCAAATTTTCAAGTTTTGTCAACTACACACAGGCTAATAGACACACTGTTTAAAATAAAATGACCTCTAAAAAACAATTTGAAGTAATGTGTGAGAGGGATATGGCATAAAGACCAGCAAAAGTTCTTTATGGATTTTTATTTTATTCCTTTTATATTTCTAATCATTTTCCCCGTTTTCAAGAATAAATTTGGACACAAACTGTCCAATATCTGTGTATGTTTGGCTTTCATGAGCCATTACCAAAAAGGTTCAGTTTTTGTGCTTTGTAGGTCTCATCATTTTCAACTATGCCATCTTAATGTGATAGTGTTTTCATGATATTTACACACACACACGTATATAAATCCAGGTAAAGATGACCCAAAGTTTTATGATTTTGAGTTCTCTATATAATTATGTAAATTAGTTATACAATCAAAAATACATTGCGACATGGAAATTTCTGTGTTTCGAGATTACTATCTTGTCATCAGGCAATGTTAGATGTTAGTTGTGAAAATGATTTTCATTTCGTTATATATATATATATATATATATATATATACACACACACACACACACACACACACAGGGTAGATATGGATGGAATAAAATTCTGTATAAAAAAACAAAAAACAAAAGAAAACACTATTCTTAAAAAGTGCTCAATACAAAGTAGAGTAAATAATATTTAAGATTTCTAACATAAATATGTTATAATATCACTACAAAAATAGCCATTTTGTTTCGGCACTAACCGTGTCTTATCACTATGCATGCATGTAAGTTTCATTAAAATTGACAGGCAAGTTATTATCATTAAATTTTTTATAATTTTTCAAGTGTTCTTCAAAACTCAAATTATTTAAGAGCTGAAAAATTTTGTACTTTCGATCACTTTTGGCTATACTTTTAGTCATTAACAAGAATTTATTTTGTTTTACTTGTAAAAAGAAAAAGTGTAAAGTTTTTATATATATATATATATATATATATATATATATATATATAGTATCTTGTGTATGTGAAGTTCTGAACATGGTAAGTAGAAAAAATGTGTGTGTGTGTGTGTGTGTGAATAGCATGGCCTTCTCAAAAAATTTCTGGCAATTGAAGAATGGAATTAATATACACATAAGTGGAATATAATAGCTAAAACCAAACCTTACAATAGAAAAGGCGATAGATGTAATTTGGCCTGGTAGAAAAATTATATTAAAATATTAAAATAAGCCTAACTTATTAAAAAAGAGAAATGAAGTGATAGTCACATGTAAACATAAAAATTAAAACTATTAAAATACGTTGATCCAGATTAATTCCTACTGCAGATTATAACCTTTTCATTTTTTTAATTTTCTTCTGTTTACTCATCTGATGTTGAGCCTATATAATATTTTTTTTTTTGCTTTTTTATAGTTTTAGGTCCATTTGTTTTAATACAAAATTTTCAAAATACCATTAATATCTGTTTATTTTATATATAAAATATAAATCCTAATTATTTCAATACAATTTTTAAAAAAAAAACACACACACACACACAAAAACACATATATATAAATATATATATATCAGAAATAGGTTGAAAATACTTGGGTACCTTAAGAAATGAATAAAAATAACATCTGTCAACGTTACAGTTAATTTCTGAGATCTTTTGATTGTAATATGAGAAAGATTATCCATGAGTATGAACGGATTTTATTAAAAATAAGCAAACATATTGGTTGCAATTTATTTAATCTGACATATTTTAAAGAAAATTTGCTGTCCAAATACACAAATATATATATATATATATATATATATATATATGTGTGTGTGTGTGTGTGTGTGTGCTTGGACAGCAAATTTTCTTTTAAATATGAAAAACTTAAATCTGTGCATGTCTCTGTGTGTGTGTATGTATATATATATATATATATATATATATATATATATATATATATATACACACACACATACATAAAGATGTGTGATTTTTTTTAAATGTTTACGATTTTATTTTTTTTTTAATTTCACACATGCATGTGTTTTGTTTTTGTTGACTAGAGTATAACAGGCTCAGTTGGGCACAGTCTGTGAAAAAAAGAGCAACAATTCACTCTTCCAGAAATTTAGTAACAGCATGCGTACAGCTTGGCATTCATGCCAGAAAATCCGATACAGACACTTCAGAGTGTTTGGGAGTCAACATGAAGACTGCGTAGAGGATTCAGAAATAGTTAGATGAGTCTAATGGTGATTATGAAGGTACAGCAACCAGGAAAACTCACTCTGATTATTCTGATAAGGAAAGAAATCCCAAATCTGTTGTTGAGGGCCACAAACTCAACATGGAGGCCTAAATCAATGCCTTGAGAAGATAGTGTTGCTCTGGGTCAAAAGGCTAGCTGCTGGAAGACCCTGTGTTTGGCAATACGCCTCTGCACCATGCCACACAAGCAGGAGAATCCAGTCATGGCTATTTCTGTGACCATATCACCTCTTACATCAAGCCACCTAACTCCCTAGACTCCAAACCCCTTGTTTATTATGTGTGGGGTGCAGTTGAGTGAGAGAATGAAGGCAAGGATTATGGCAGCATTAACAAGGAGACCATCCAGAAGAGATGCAGGAGATTCCAAAGTCATCTGGAGGCCGTGGTTGAAGCCAATGGAGATTTTATTGAAAAAAACAATTTACTCTTTAGTATTTCAAGCTAATTTTTATGTAAATTTGGTCAATATTTCTGTTAAAACAAGACATCAGTGATGTTTTCATTTCTGTGTAATTTAGATAGTTTAAACATTGCACCATATATATATATATATATATATATATATATGTATGTATTATACACAAACACAGAACTGATATTGTTAATAGTATGATAATAAAATAAAAAATGAATCTCTAATAATTTTACTTAAATGGTGCTTATTGATTCATAAATAAAATGTTGGTTGGCTTAAATTATCAGACCAGTCAATCAAACAAATGACATGGGAATTTTTCTTAACTTTTGCAATAGCATTTATGATCTCCACAATTTATCAATCATTTTGGTGCGTAAACATGAGATTGATTAAAACAAAAATGATCTCATTCTTTTCATGATTTTGGAAATAGTCTCAATCTCAAAAGAACAAAGAGAACTAATATTATCAAAAGTGAGGAATCTCAAATTCCACACCCCAACATGGACTATCTATTTAGACACATTTTCATACAAATGCCTCTACATTAAAAAGAAGTGTGTGTATATATATATATATATATATATATATATATATATATATATATATACACACACACTTTCTTTACATTGTCTGGACTGTTTTCCTCATCTTTATTGCCATATTCACAATGTTTCTGCCGATGTACATTCCAGCCTTCTGCAGTGATATTTCTTGTAATTACAAACATTTCTGAACCCTTTATTTATACTAAAGAAAGGGTTCAGAAATGTTCTAAAAATGGCAACAAAGATGAGGACATGTATCTGAATAGTGTAAATAGTTACAATGCTTTATCTTTGATATATTTAAGTAAACATTGATGTCAGCGCCTAGTGGCAACAGTCTGTTTTATACTTATATGCAATTGTCTGGCCTGCCAGTTGCATATATAAGAGACTGCTGTTGCTGCTGCTGCTATGTGCTGAAATCAATGTCCACTTTTACATTTGCATATGCTCTATCCCTGATATTGACCACTTTAACCCATCAATATACCATATCTTAAAAGCATATCATTATATATAAGTACCTAACCTAGAGCTAACAGACCTACCAAGGTCTCGCCAAATGGATCGTCAGGGCAGCCAACAGACCTACCAAGGTCTCGCCAAATGGATCGTCAGGGCAGCCAACAGACCTACCAAGGTCTCGCCAAATGGATCGTCAGGGCAGCCAACAGACCTACCAAGGTCTCGCCAAATGGATCGTCAGGGCAGCCAACAGACCTACCAAGGTCTCGCCAAATGGATCGTCAGGGCAGCCAACAGACCTACCAAGGTCTCGCCAAATGGATCGTCAGGGCAGCCAACAGACCTACCAAGGTCTCGCCAAATGGATCGTCAGGGCAGCCAACAGACCTACCAAGGTCTCGCCAAATGGATCGTCAGGGCAGCCAACAGACCTACCAAGGTCTCGCCAAATGGAAATCGTCAGGGCAGCCAACAGGACCTACCAAGGTCTCGCCAAATGGATCGTCAGGGCAGCCAACAGACCTACCAAGGTCTCGCCAAATGGATCGTCAGGGCAGCCAACAGACCTACCAAGGTCTCGCCAAATGGATCGTCAGGGCAGCCAACAGACCTACCAAGGTCTCGCCAAATGGATCGTCAGGGCAGCCAACAGACCTACCAAGGTCTCGCCAAATGGATCGTCAGGGCAGCCAACAGACCTACCAAGGTCTCGCCAAATGGATCGTCAGGGCAGCCAACAGACCTACCAAGGTCTCGCCAAATGGATCGTCAGGGCAGCCAACAGACCTACCAAGGTCTCGCCAAATGGATCCTAAACTAGGGCAGCCAACAGGACCTACCAAGGTCTCGCCAAATGGATCGTCAGGGCAGCCAACAGACCTACCAAGGTCTCGCCAAATGGATCGTCAGGGCAGCCAACAGACCTACCAAGGTCTCGCCAAATGGATCGTCAGGGCAGCCAACAGACCTACCAAGGTCTCGCCAAATGGATCGTCAGGGCAGCCAACAGACCTACCAAGGTCTCGCCAAATGGATCGTCAGGGCAGCCAACAGACCTACCAAGGTCTCGCCAAATGGATCGTCAGGGCAGCCAACAGACCTACCAAGGTCTCGCCAAATGGATCGTCAGGGCAGCCAACAGACCTACCAAGGTCTCACCAAATGGATCATCAGGGCAACCAACAGACCTACCAAGGTTTCACCAATTGCCCTGACGATCCATTTGGCGAAACCTTGGTAGTCAGGGATCACTTTAACCCATAAATATACCATATCTTAAAAGCATATCATTATATATATTTATTTGCTCTGCTATTGTATTGAGTGCTTTACGTGTTAGGTTCCTTGTCTCGGGATTTTTTTCTTTTGACTAGTACTTTGACTAATGTTCAAGTGCTTAGTTTGTTTCTTTTTTTGTTTCCATTTTTTCCCCTTCCGTGTTTATACTCAGTGGATTTTTTTGAGACGTGTTCAAAGATAAATTCACAGTTTATATATATATATATCACAGAAGTGATATATGCATTACTCTCCAGGAATGAATTGAGTTCTTTTGGTGACTGGCACGTGTATACATTGCTTATATACAACATGTTAAAATTTCCCTTCCAATTCCATGCGTCTATAGCTTAGGGGGTATCGACTCTGACTGACACCAAATCGGTTGAGTTTCGATCCCAGCCAGAAGCCAGTAGATGTGTCTAGCCACACCAATGAGCTGTGATACAGTGAAACAGGCTTGTATGTGAATGACTAATATATATATATATATATATATATATATATATATATATATATATATAAGTTTTGTCTATTAATTTTGTGTAGGATCCGTTCGTACTGTCTGATATACTTGATGGTGATATCGTTGAAAGACAACAAAAAAATCACAGTAATTGTTGATTTTTTTATCGGGTCGAAGCTTTCGGCTCACATAAGCCATTATCAAAGAATAAATATTAACACACAATAAACATAGAACATTTAAGTTATTAACAATAAAGAGAATTGAATTGAAAATACAAGTCCATCCCTACTGTGGCGGATGGCCGAAGACAGTGACAAAATAGTGGCGTTGTGGTCCCTGATCTGATTACAGGCATTTGAGTACGTTATTGGAAATATCAAAAATAATTGTATTCAAACCAGGTTTAAATTGTTTAATGTAGATTGCTTCGAGGATTTTTAGTTTCTGTTTATTATTTTCTTGTTTAAGTATGTACGTGTTATCAACGAGCGTTTTTCTCAGAAGTGTGCGTTGATAACCATGTTGTTTTAAATGACGGTATATATTTGAATTTTCATTTAAGTGCAATGTCAGATGCCGTGAGAGCAAATTTGTAGTGTGGCCAATGTAGATATTATTGAGGTTGTTAGAGATACATTCTCAATAATGGACATATGAAATACACACAATAAATATATATATATATATAGCATAATAGTAAAATAGAATAAAATAGAAATGTTTGAAATTCCAAGAAATATCACCTGAAAAAGGCCAAAGTGTACATTGGCAGAAACGTAGTGAATATCACAATAAAGATAAGGACAACTGTTCAGACAATGTAAAGAGAGTGTGTATGTGTGTTTCTTTTTAAACATTATTTTTAAATGAATACTCGTAGATACTCTGTTTATGATAATTAAAAATTGTATTTATTTATACCTACTGGCCTGAATAATTGAGAAATTTTGTTATGAAAATATATCTCCTTCGGGAGGATAGGAAGCTGCATTCCCAATGGGAAACCGTCAATTGATCCGATGTGTCTTAGACCACGTGACCATGAAAGACATACAGTTAGACAAAGCCTGGCATTTAAGCACACATTTTCCTGATTTTTTGTAATATTCATATCTGCTCTGTTTTTGTAAACAAAGGCAATTTATTTACAAAATCTGTTAAGTACACATTTTTAATTTTATTTTTAATGGACTCATATTTGAGTAGATACTTTGTTTATTTTTATAATTAAACAGTATATTCATCTATATCAAGCAGCCTAAATAATCAAAAAATCTTGTTAGAGAAATATGTGTCCTTTGGAAGGAAATAAATAATGTTTAAACAAAGAAAATTAAAAATATGTTGGAGTTAATCCATTTCGTAAAAGATTTCACGAATGTATGTGTGAGGAAAGATGTATGACAAAATAGAAAAAGTTTGTGTGTTAAGTGTTTCTTAATCAGTTAACAGTGACACGAATAATACATTTGTAATTAATACCAAAGTATAGCAGGATTTACTTTCTACGCAATCTTTTCTAAATTTGAGTTTGAGTTTTGTTTAATGGCATATCAACCTCTGTGAGTTATTTAATGCCAAAATGGTAGAGTTTTAAGGTTTTTTTTTTTTTAAATGTTTGATGATTGCTGGAAAGTTGATTTAGTCAGATTTTGATGAAAAAAGTTTTTTTTTTTTTTAATTTTGTTTTGGAAAACTGAAGATGCCTTCTAGTTTTGTCTTTGAAAATGTATTGCTGGTAATAATTTTTTTCTTCAAAAATATATTGTTGGTAATATTTTTCCGTCAAAAATGTATATTTTTCCATAAAAGACTTTTTATACTTTCATAGTGTTTTGAGTGTTGATTATTTGCCCATAAGTGGGATCCTAACAGGTGCTACCACTCCGGGTCAGGGTGGACCTAGGAACAACAATAATTAAGAAGTGGTTCCAGGCTTCTCACAACCTCCCAATCAGAGCAGTTTATTGAAATACCCAGGACCATTTTTTAAATTGAAATGCTAACCATCATGACTTTTTTAGTTAAAATTCATCTAAGTTTAGCCAATTTTGTGAGAGAAAGAATGTTGAAATTTAAAATTCTTTCTGCTTGGTGATCTTGGCACAAAAGCACTAAAAACGTACAATCTGCTGCCATTCCAATAAGGATTATTTTTATTAGTTTACTGGTTGGGTGGGGTTTGGGGATACAATATTCACTGAAACACCTTTACATCTCATACATACCCTATTTCAAACTTCAGCAGGGTGCCTACAAATTATACTAATGCATTAGGCACAATGTAAGATTTTTATCAAAAGAAAGTTTTTTTTTGTTTTTTTTACATACTAAACGTTGATTTTGTTCACATGGACTAAAATTTAATATATTTATTCATGAATAATCAATTTCATAAAATTTCTTGTTTATGTATGAATCAATTATAATAAATTTAGTGGAAGTGATAAGGAAATTTAACATGTGCTAGGGGTAGTTTCACACAATACCACAAATTGCTTAAAAACCAAAACATTAACCTAAAAGCTTGAGTCATGTTCTTAAGCAGCCTCATCAGATGAGACTTTCAGATGGATGGTCATCCGTGGCACCAAACTCGTTTAGAAATAATATTTAAACTGTTAGCTGTATACAAGAATTTTCTCAGATCAATGATTAAAAATAGTTTTGAACAAATGAAACCTGTAGATTTGCATGAGGATTATCACTGTTTGTCCCTTGCTAACAGAATCACAAACAAATAAGTAACAACTAAAACATCTAACTTAAAGATAAAACATTTATATAATCAAAATGACATTCTACACTATCTCAAACAACACATTAGGAAGAAAGCCCCCAATCAATACTGGAAACAGCAAAAACAGTTACTGGACTTGAGAAACTATTTACCTAAAAAGTTGCTTTAAGAGAAAGATTTTATAAATTTCAATTGAAAGGGAAAAATGACATTATCAAGATGTTGACATTAAACACTACTTCAAACAAAAATTTAGGAAGGAAACCTCAGTCAATACTGGAAAGAGCAATAACAACTACTAGAGTCGAGAAAACTTTTTTCCTGAAAAGTTGCTTTGAGGGAAAGATTTTATAAATTTTAACTGAAAATAACACTGGTTGCTTGGTTAATGAAAAAAAAATTTCCTTAAAAGGAAACAGCTAATATTATCATTGAAATAAACCCGAGAATGAATAAGTCTGAAGATCAATAGACTCTACTGCATTTTATATGAATGCATTTTTTTTTTTTTTTTTACAGAAAAATCTTTTATTTTTACTGGTTTAACTTATTCCGTTGTAGGGGTCCACAAGTGAATAAGTGACTGGAAAAGGTGGAATGAGACAAAAAAATGTCGGGAACCACTGCAATAGAGGTCAAGGCAATAGGTAGAGAGGAACTAATGCATTTTTTAAAGTACTGCATGGAGGAAACTAACCATTCTGATCCCAGTCATTCAGTATTTTTTTTTCATACTGATCCACACTTGGATTTTTTTTGTTTGTTTTGAGATTTAACGACCTGTCAATCCTTATGAGATCATTTAAGGTCACAACAAATGATTTTAGGTAAGGTTATATTATTTTGACAGACTTTGGGAAGATGTCTTGCTTTTTAAACTTTTCCGTTGCTTTCAAGTTGTACTACTTTTTAAATTTTTCCCCTGGTGAGGATCAGATCTATTTTTGATCTTCAGATCTTTACTTAGATTATATTTTGTTGTATAGTTTGATCTTTTTGAGGAAGGTTAAAATAGTATTAGAGTTTATTTTTTCGAAAAGATCTTTCAGGTTGTTAACATTATAGAGGGATTGCCGGATATATGTAAAGTCACCGCAGTCGAGTAGAACATGTTTTACTGTATAGGGTTCTTGACATGCAATGCATTCAGGACGTTCTTAATTTTTTAGGAGATAAGAGTGGGTTATGTGTGTATGTCCTATTTGAATATGAGATATAATCACTTCTTTGTGTGATTTACTGGGTTCCAATAGTTGTTTCTTTAGGATGGGTTTCATTTTAAATAATTTATTGTTTTGACAGTTGTTCCAGGATTCTTGCCATTTCTTTAAAATATAGTTCTTGATTAGGGGTTTATAGTCAGTGTATGGAACCTTTATCTACACTTGGAAAAAGCTAGACAATTGCATATAAGTATTAAACACACTGTTGCTGCTAAGTGTTGACATCAATGTCCACTTGTACATAAGATAAAGCATTTGAGACAAAAGAAAAAAGATCTTACTTACCCCATTTCTCAACAGGAAATATTCTAGTGGTTTGCTAGGTTCTAACCATGTGCCTTTTTTTGGATCATCATCAGCAAGGAAGAGGCCATATTCTGCAGCTACAAGAAAAGAAAAAAGAAAAAGATAAAAAATTTCTTAATGAGAAATTGTAGGAGGAATTGAAATAATTAAGACTAATAATCAACTAAAATTTCTCGTTTGTATTTTGTTGCTTGAAATGGCTTATAATGCTCTATTGTTAGCGGCTTGGTGATAGTAGTCATGGCTCAGGGAGGCACCATCCTATGGGTAAAAGGAGCTCAGGGAAATTCCACCATGGAATACGTGAACAAGCAGTGCTATATCGAATTTAATTTGTTACCTATTGTCACTGGGGCCCGTGGTACAGTTGGTATGATGTTAGCTTAATAACGTAACTGTCTGGGTTTCAATTCCTGGTAGTGGATGCACACTGCTGATGAGTCCTAAATATAGGATGAAACAGCTGTCCAGTGCTTTCTGCATTCTGTTGAGGTCTTGTAAAAAACTCGATGAATTACATAATTTCTTTATGGTTTAAGAATTTTGCATATATAAATTTCCTTCCAACAATAAACTTGTACATTAATCAAAATATTTCCATTTAAGTACATATCTGTTCAAGACGTGTTGTGGCATAGTAGATATTGGTTTGGAACAAGAAATCTGAGAGCCGAGTTTTAATTCCACTTGTATTCATTGCATTCACTTACGTGCAAATACTGTTGGGAAAGGTACTGATCTCTCTTTCCTCCAGCTATGGGTTAAATAGCTGAGCAGATTAGGTTCTAGAGCCATGGTTGGCAACCAGTCTATCACAGAAAGTAATGCAACCTACTGTGGGAAAATATTTTACCTAGTCAGTCTTTTTTGAGACATGATCGCCCAAAGCATGTATCACGCATGGCACTTGATTGGTTTTAGAGAAATGTAATAATGCCTATTTCCAAAGAA
The DNA here is from genome assembly GCA_037127315.1 of Ascarosepion bandense. NCBI lineage: Eukaryota > Metazoa > Mollusca > Cephalopoda > Sepiida > Sepiidae > Ascarosepion > Ascarosepion bandense. The sequence goes on from JBBBDQ010000496.1 coordinate 1,313,850, forward strand.
AATGGATAAGAAAAAATAAAATAAAATACAAATATTATACTTCATTAACAAAAGCCAACTTATTTAAGTATATCTAGAGTTACATAGGTTACAACAAAAAAAGTCTTTACAAATGTAACCGCAATTTCTACTCCAACAGCTTCTTTTCTTGCATTTCCTGCCTGTGGAATTCTCTTCTGCATACTTGCTTCCCTGACAGGTACAATCTCCAGGAGTTCAAATGTAAGGTCAATAGACACCACTTAACACACTAACTCACACCCATTTTCTCAAACACTCTTCCTATGTACATCCTTACTCGTCTATCACTCACCTTCTGACACTTTCTATATCTAATCACTCTCTCATCACCTTCCCCTATGTAACCCCCTGCACAAAATAGTGGCAGTAGAATGCCTTGCTTGGAGTGAAATGATTAAAGAAAAAAAATATTCCTTTGATTTGTTTTTATGGTTAATCAACCCTTTGCAGGTTATTGAAAGCCAGAAACTATTTTCAGGTTGTAAGAAATTTTTTTGAACAAAATGATTTAGTGATACAATTCTTACTAATTAACCCATAGTTAGGGAGAAAGAAGAGGTGGATTTATACCTTTTCCAAGGCCATTTGTGTATAAGTGAATATAACAAACCTAACTGAAATTGGAACTTGGTTATCTGATTAACAATTCCAAGTGATTATCCATTACACCACCCATACATCCATACTTACAGTACCTGATATTCCAAAGTGGTTACACATCTAGGCTCAGTGTTGCTTTATTTTTGATGAATGAACAGGAGTGAGTTTTGTTTCACAACATATCAACCTCTGTGGGTTATTTACTGACAAAAACGGGTTTTTAGGGTATATCTTTTTTTTAAATGTTTAGTCATAGTGAGAAGGCTGATTTAGTCAGATTTTGATGAATTTTTTTCTTTTTTTTTTAAAAAGAAAACTCAAGATGTTTCCTGGTTTTGTATTTTTCAAAAGGTCCTTTACGATGAAGGTTTGGTTCATTTTGTTTTACGGCATATCATCCTCAGTGGGTCATTCAATGCTGACAAGAGGGTTTTGATGAAAGTCTTGAAAGTATTACAGCTATATATATATATATATATATATATATATATATATATATAATTTTTTTTTTTCCTCCAAAAATATATTGCTGGTTATACTTTCTTCTTCGAAAAAGTATTGCTAGAATTTTCACTATAAAAATCTATTTTTATACTTTCATAGTGTTTTGACCCCAGTTTGGAGTTAACTATTTTCCCATAGTTGGGACCCTAACAGGTGCTACCATTCTGAGTCAGGGTGGACCTGGGAACAACAACAATTAAAAAGATGGTTCTATGCTCCTTAAAACTTCCCAATTAAAGTTTTTGAATTTTGGGATCACATTTTTTTTTTAATATAGTTCATTTGTTTTGAAGTTGTTGCATGCGTTAGATTGGTTATACACATTTTTATTTTAATTAAATTTTGTTGTATAGTCCTATTTTCTTTAAATATGCCATTAAATGATCTATCTTGGTGTGTTCATATAATGTTTTCATTGTTTTTATATTGTAGTACTTTTTCCATACAGATAAAAAGTCGGTGCAGTCCATCATAAAGTGTTTTACAGGGTAAAGGGATGACAAGCTGTGCACCATGGCAGTTCATTTGTATGTCCAATATGGAGTCGAGTCTCAAAAAATATCTTTGATATTAAAATTCAATATGGTGTGTATGATATTTTGATACATCATCATTGTTTAACATTTGTTTCTACGCTAGCATGGGTTGAACAGGGTTTTCTTAATGGTTCTTTTTCAGGCAGCCTGCTTTTGTCTAAGGCCTGGCTGTAAAATTAACTTCCTTAAAATCATCATTTATAAGCTGGGTCCATGTTTTATGTGGTCTACCTATCCCTCTTTGGTCACTGACCTCAATAAACCTACAATTGAGGAGTGAGTTTTCTATGTCCATTCTCTCAACATGCACAAAAAATCTAAGTCTTGCTTGTTGCATAGCATTTGTAATATTGGTAATCAGTTAGTCAGTTAAGTGCCATACGTGATACGCACTTGGGCGATCATGTCTCAAAAGAAATATGACTGACTGGGCAGAAGATTATTTCGCAGGAGGTTGCCATTACTTTCTGTGGTAAACTGGTTGCCAGCCAAGGCTATAGAACCCAATCTGTCCTACTATTTAACCCATAACTGGAGGGAAGAAATAGGTTAATACCTTTCTCAAGGGTATTTGTGCATAAGTGAATGCAAAATATTCAACTGAAATTCCAACTCGGCTCCCTGATTTCTCATTCCGAGCCGATATTCACTGCACCACAACGCACATATTGGCAATACCTAGCCTATTTCTTAACTCCTCTGATGGTTTTCTTTTCTTAAAACTGACATTGCATATCTACCATACAGTGGAGATTGTGGAACTCTGAAAGTGTGAAGAGGAGGCACTTAGGGAGGGGGGCAAGATTTTTCTGAGGAGGAGTGGGAGAATTCAAGCAAAATCATCATCTTCATACTACACCACTGCCGTACCAACCATCCGTCTGTGCATGGAATACTGCTGTCATATATGGTCAGGTGCCCCGCTGTTCATTTTAGTGTTCACGATAGGCTCCAAAGAAGAATCAGTAATGCGATAGGTACCAACTTTGCAGCTCGACTCCAGGATGTGGCTTCCCATGTCTGGAAAAGTGCTGAAGATCAAATCTTATCAAAATCAGAGACTGATGAGTTTCATAAATTTTTCCTCTTATAAAATGGGGGTTAACATCTGGTCCTCCCTGTAGAATCACTACTGCCACTGTATCATTTGCATGTCACTTTGAACAATTCTGCTACTTCCCTAAGTGACCAGGTTTCACTACCATAGAGCATAACACTTCTATAAGATGATCACTTCTAATGCAAACTTTCCTTTCATCCTATGCAAAAATACTCGAGATGTTAGAAGAAAAAAAAGTTCCCTAATTTTTTTTTTTTTTCAACTTTATCATACACAGGGATATTGAACTTGTTTTTGTGCATCCACCTGCACTTAACATGTCACCAAGATAGCAAAACTGATCAACCATCTCATACTCAATATTATCAAGATACCTTTTCAAGGAAGATACAAACAACTGTCCAAAATAATTAACTGACAAATATGAATATTTTATGCTATCTTTTAGAATCCTGAAAGAATTTAAGAATTAAGATTGGCAAAGGTTAAACTTTTGAAAAAGTTGAGCAAGAAGAAGAAAAAAAATTTCAATATTGACATCAAATTATTAAAACGTTTTCAAAAAGAAAGAAAAAAAATCTTTATTCTAAATTCAGGCTGGATTTTCAGATTAATCTTTATTTTCACATTTTGCTTTATACAAACTTTTTTCACATTTTGCTTTATACAAACTTTTTTCACATTTTGCTTTATACAAACTTTTTTCACATTTTGCTTTATACAAACTTTTTTTCACATTTTGCTTTATACAAACTTTTTTCACATTTTGCTTTATACAAACTTTTTCTGCTGTTTTGCAATTTTGTGTGGGCTTCAGAAAAACCAACTTATGAGTCACACTTAATACAGATAAATGAAAACTCTTAGCTCTCTCTCTCTCTCTCTCTCTCCAGATCCCTTTCCAAGTCAATTACCATCAAAGGATGCCGATTTAGAAAAAGGGCCCTCCTTTATTGAATGTTGCACAATTTTCCACAAGCTGCACATATTCTTAAATAATTACAGCACCAAAAACCCGATTTGGTAATAAGTGATACTGAAGGGAAATGATGAGACTGACATGATTTGATATGCGAGGGACCTAAGTAGCCAAGACAAGTGCACAGGTTGACCTAAATAGCTTTCTTATTAAGAATTAAAAATCAAAATGAAAAAGGTTGTATTTAGGAAAATATTTAACCAACTAGTGCTGGATTTCTTAAGGACAATCAAATACAAGCAGTGACATTTCCTGATATATTAATATTGTAATTAACAATGGGACTAATTAGTCTTCCTTCTGGGGAACCTAATGAGAAAATCTACAATTATAATAGACAGCAGAAAATATTGCTTATTTTTTTTAAAATGTGGTTCTACAGAATGATGATTAGAAAACCATGTGAGCAATGATAAAGTTTAGAGAAAATGGAAACAAAAAATATATTTATACATATCAGAAAGAGGAAGTTGAAATTTCTAGGGAACATAATGAGGAAAGAGGACTTAGAAAATTTAATACACACATTAAACAAAAATCAATTCTTCCCTCAAAAAAAGGCAATAATGCCACTAAGACATAAGGGGCTACTAGGAGTGAAAGATGATGGGAAGACTTTAGAAGGAACCGGAAATCCAATCCTAAAACAAAAACAAAGGATAAATCTCCACTTCTTTTGGTCTTAATAATAACAAACATTTTGACAATAGAACTTTGTTTTTGTTAAGTCTGGGACCAGTTTTCATCATGCTATTTTTTTCAGCAAAAATTTGTAAGTACCTAATCTTAAGTTAATGACTGAATAAGCTCATGGCAAGTTCTATCACAATAAAATATCTGTAGAAATTCCTTTATCACATTGATAAATATTTTTTGCTTAACAACTTCAATAAAATATTCTAATAACAATCATAAACATGAATGCTGGATGTTATTTTAAGAGGTGGGTACAAATGAAAAGATTTGAAATTGATAACTTTTCATTTCACTGTAACATCCATTGAATGTTTATCTTTTTTTTTTTTTGCTTTATTCCATTTTGTGTTTCCCCACTCTTTCCATATGACCAAAACGAAATAGTAAATTATTTATTTGGTATTAGCAGGATTTAATAGCCATGTTAACTAATGAAGAGAGAGACAAGCATAATTATTATAGGATAATAAAATAAAATTTATGAAGAGCTAGAAAAAAAGCTAAAAATTGTGGAGCGTCAAGATCAGCAACATACTGAAGAGACATGGCACACACAAGTCAACGCAAAAGTCAATGAATATCCGAGTACAAAGTAATATTTAGACCAAGCAATCTAAATTTATTTATAAATGGAACTTTGTGTGTGTGTGTGTGTGTGTGTGTGTATCCGTTACCTATAGATTCCGAAACGGCTAAACCGATTTTCTTGAAAATTCACACAGTTGTACTATAACCGTCTGCGAGTGTTCTTAGCTAAGTTTTGTGTCGAGGTACCCCCGATAAACATCAAAAATCGAAAAAATCGGGTTATAGAAGGAGTGGTCAGATTTTAATCAAATTTGATACACTCATAGACAAAGAAGGTTGCAGTTCTTACAATAGTGCATGCATATATATATATATATATATATATATATATACACACACACACACACATATATATATATATAATGAAAAAGGCAAGATGTTTGTGCGTGTGTCTGATAATTTACCTATATGTTTGTATTTTTTTCAGCCCTTTTATTTTAGTTTTTACTTCAGATTTGGCTCTAAGTAGGTATAATTGTAGTTCTTCGTCTCAGCCATGATACCATTTACTCAGAGGACTTATTTAGCCTTCAAAATTCAGTTTACAACAAAAAAAACTTATTTGATATCGATACCAGGAAATCAAAATTTCACTTACATCCATTCATTTTTCTTTAAGTCTACGGTTTCCACTGTAACTGGAAACATCAATTGCCTTTTAGTCTTTCGTGCCAACGTCCAAAGTGTCTGAGCTCCAGGACCATGGATTAGTTTTATAGCTTTCATTACACCCGAGCAACGCCGGGCTATACTGCTTGTACAACATAAAGCTAAGAACATTGTGGCTGAAGTTTTTTTTATTAATATGAAAAAGAGCCACTAAACTCTTGAGACAATCAAGACTCAGAAGTAATGAGTTAATGTAATTAATACCTTGTTATAAAATTGCTATTGGAGTGAGGAAGCACTTAGAATTCTTTTATGGGATTATCCCCACACTTATAAAGAGTTAGAAGCAAGTATAAATATAAAACAGTGCAATTGTACTCTCCAATCAAGCTTTCATTAATTCTCCTTTTGTATCCTGACTTGAGTCATGAATAGTGGCAAAACATAGTGAGACCTTTAGTCATGACAGACAATGACTCAGTCCCCCAGTACAAAATTACAATCAAGAGTGATAAAAATTCAGATCTCTCATCAATGGTTATTAGGACTTACTAACATTAAGTTCTTAATCCGTAACAAATCAATGCTTTTTATAAGAAAATTTTAAAAAAATAATTGTTTGAATGAAAATTAAATCGAAAGGGCAATTATGCTAAATGATAATTATTTTAAATACCTGTTTGAAATATGTATGCAATGCTGATTTAACTAGAACTAATAATGTCATTGAAAGATGGCAAAGGACTTTTTTGAAGCAACTGTCATCCTATCCCATCATCCCACGATATGGACATTCTTAGACACTCTTAAAAGAGAATAGTAAGCTGCAAAAGTAAGAGCAGGTTTCCAAAACATCAAGAGACCAAAGAAATACTGTGAAATAATTGAAAATTTTTTTTTTTTACAGTTTGGTCCACTCAGCTGAAGGCTTGGGTGCCACTTGAGGTACAGGTTTACATTACAGGGTAGTTTATATGGAAAAAAGACAAAGATAACAGTAGGCATTCTTTAACAAATACTCTTCAGTAGTTGACTATTTGCGTGCAGTATCATATAACTGAAGTATTTTTCTTACTAAATTGTTTTTTGTATTTCAAATAATATAATTATTTGTGTATTTCCTTTGAATTTTTGTTTTTATGGTAAAGAATTTCTGAATTTGGAATAATTATTTAATATAATTGTCCTTTTAATAAATTTTTAATAAAAAAAAATTTTTTTAAATTTAAATGTTTTCAAGCAATTATTTTCAAACAATTTTCGTATAATCTTTTGAATTTAGTTAAATTGAGAGATTCTAGTTTGGTTTTTAATAGTAGTTGTTTCAAAATAAATGTCCTTTCGTGCAGCAAGAGATTTGAAAAAGAAACATCTTTTAACAAAACAGGTTAAATCAATTTACAATTAGAAATGACTGACTGAGAAAATTCAATCATGAAAATTTTGTTTAAGACAAAATGAATCTGATTAAATCTTTAAAAAAAAAAGTTGTCTGCAAAATAGAGACAAAATCTCTTCTGGGTATAATTTTGCCTCTGAAAAACAGAGTAATGAAACTTATCAGTTTGTTGTTGTTATACTGATCTACAATTCATATAAATCAATCAGATTTCTTTTTAAATCCTTTCACCCCAAGCAAGGCAAAAAAAGCTACTAAGTTGTAAGACGTTACTGAATGTTACAGAATACTTGATTGTTTGGTTATTTTGTTTTTTGCCATATCAACCTCAGTGGGTCATTTATTGCCAACTAAATTTTATTTATTGCTGGTAATATCTTTTCTTTCAAAATTTTATGGTTGTTTATAAGTTTGTGGCTGGTAATACTTTTGAGTACCATGGAGAAATAAATTTGTTTTGATTTTTTCAGCATGTCAGTCTTGGTTAATTATTACTATGGTGTCTATTTTCTTTAAATGGGTGTAGCAGTTTTTTTAAATTTTTATATATATATATATATATATATATATATTAGTTACAGAATACATGAAATAAAACACTATTAAGGAGAGAGAACAATAAAAGAACAGGAATTACAAAGACAGAACAACAATTGATATTGGGTTTAAATTTTGAAAGATCAAAGGTGGCTGGGATACAAGAAGCTGGAAGAGAATTCTACAAGAGAATTCTACAAGAGATAGGTGCAAGAAAAACTATTAGCATAGTTACATGTAGCCATTTCAACTGTAGAATGATGAGACCTTGCAGCCAATCTAGACTATAATGAAACAAGACAGCATCACAAGATATACAATTATTAAAAATAAATAGATGTAATAAAATGTGACAAATTCTTTTTTTTATAATTGTTTCACCACAAGTAAGGGGGTTATAGTGAAAGAGGCAAAAAAAAAAAAAAATGTACAAGGGATGTCAAAGAAATGGTAAAAGAAGAATGAGAATCAAGGAGATAAAGGAAGCCCATTGACGTTGCATTCAAACTTTTGGAGATTGTAGCTATCAGGGAAACAAGCAAATGGAAGTGAGTTCCACGAATGGGAAGTGTGAGAAAAGAAGCTGTTAGAGTAGAAGAGATGGTTATATTTAATTATTTTGACAGTAAAAGGGTAAAAACTTGACAACTATTTAGTAGCATGGGTAAACAGACATGGTTGCAGCACCAGGAAAAGAAACTCGCAAGAGCTGTAGCTACAAAAAATACTTGTAGAAAAGACAGAAGGAAGCTACATCACGTCAGTGAGAAAGTGATTGAAGGTGGGCTGCCAAGTCAGGATCAATCATGAAAAACTTCCAGGTCTGTCACAGTAACCCAATCTTCCTAGCAGTAGATGTAGTTATAGATTTGATTACATCATTCCATCCAAGGTCAGTTGAAAGAGCGAGGCCAAGGAGGCACAGTTTGTTGCTATCTAGGAGATTAGCGTCATCCATACTGATGGTAATTAGGAAATTTTTTTTTTATAATCGTGTGGCCCCAAGCAAGGCACTGCCACTGTTGTGCAGGGGGTTACATAGGAGTAATGTTATGTGAAAGAGTGACAGGTTACAGGGGGTGTCAGGAAGAGAGTATGAGAAGGAAGAGAATACTGATGAGAGTAGGGTGGCCAGAGGAAAAAGCATGAGAGAGTATTTAAGTTAGCGAGACATTCGAATTCTTGAAGATTGTAGCTGTTGGGAAAGCAAGTAAGAAGAAGGGAATTCCACAGGTGAGAAGTGCGAGAAAAGGAAGCTGATGGAGTAGAATTTGCGTTTACGATTTATTGGTTTCACAGTAATAGTGTGGGACCTAGTTGCTAATCTTGTGGCTCGAGGAAATTCATATATAGGGGGGCACCAGTAAGCTAAGTTCGTCGGAGCAGAAGCCGTGAAAGTATTTGTAGAAGAGACACAGGGAAGCCACACTGCGTCGGTGAGAAAGCGACTGTATCCTAGCTGCCAAGTCGGGATCGATCACATTACAGATTTTCCGTTGGATTTGGTCGAGGACACCTAGGTGGATAGCAAGAGCACCCGACCAGATTATTTTCTTAAATGAGGTCACGAAAATATCTTTGGAATTGATAGAGACACAAAAAACAAAAGTTTTAGAAATGTGATTCTGATTTTAATTATGAAAACTTTTCTCATATCATGAAAATATCTTTGGAATTGATCAGTCAGTTAAGTGCCATACATGAAACACGCTTGGGCGATCATGTCTCTTTCGAGACATGACTGATTGGGCAGAAGATTATCCTGCAGTAGGTTGCCATTGCTTTCTGTGGTAGACTGGTTGCCAGCCAAGGCTATAGAACCCAATCTGTTCTGTTATTTAACCCATAACGGGAAGGAAGAGATGGACTAATACCTTTCCCAAGGGTATTTGCACGTAAGTGAATGCAATGAATTCAATTGGAATTTGAACATGGCTCCCCAATTTCTCGTTCCGAGCCGATATCCACTGCACCACAATGCACATCCTAATTGGAATTGATAGAGACACAAAAAACAAGAGTTATAGATATGTGATTGTGATTTTAATCATGAAAACTTTTCTCAGAACCTCAGAACGTGAAAATATATTTTTTTTTTTTTTTACTGACAAACAATTCCGGCATAACTGTTTAAATTACCAAAGGCCGACTGCATGTAAAATTGCAGAAAAGCCAATTTGAATCCAAGAAATAAAAATATGTCAAGCATAAAATTAAAAAAAACAAAAAAGATTTGGAAATTTTTAAGTAATATAAAGATACATGTTTCATTGTTTCTTTTACTTCTTATTTGAATTTATTTATTCAAATATTTTAGTCATAAAGAACTTTCAGAACTGTTTTAACTACTTTCTTCTCTTGTTGAACAACATCTGTGTTTATTATACATTGTACAAATAGCCAGGTTTTGTAAATATATTAGTACAAAAGCATGTCATATTTTTGAGCTTGTTTGAATAGTTGAATCAACATTCCTGATTTTGTTATTTTAAATTATCTTTTTTGCCAGAGAGAAATAAAAAACAAAAAAATGCGAATATTAATCTGTTTCTGAAAAAAAAGAAAAGAAAAAAAAAACTGATATATTGGACTGAATAATGATAAAACTGTTTTATGTCTTATTCAACAGTATGAATCTTAATTGTTTACACATAATAAAAGCTTGTTTTGTGTCTTTTTTCAGTTCCCAAGATACTAAAAATGTAAGATGGATTTTAAAATTAATTTTCATAAGATTTTTCTTTTTTTTTTGAGAAATAGAGGAACAACAAAAAAGAAGTACTAAAACTCACAATAAGAACATTAAAACATTAAAATACTCCCATCAGGAACCAAAGGAGCAAAATACATTTGGATCAAGTCAGATAAGAATATAGGAAGAATTTCCCCAAATAAGCAGTCAATATGTTCTTTTTGACATTGATAAAATCATGTGTGAACAATTTACCAATAGGTAATTCATAGACTGGACAATTAGTTGAAGCTTTAAGTCTTTCCAAGTTCAAACTCTCATCCAGTTTTTTTTTTTTATAAACTGTTGGCAAACTGTCCAGGTGTTTGTGGATGCAACTGTTCCAAAGACGTTATGCTAATTACATCATCAATCGTTGTCAGTATCGCACTGCACAGTTTTTGTTAAAACCTCCAGTAACTTTTAGAGTCTAGTTTTTTCAACAATATAGGTGTATTGGGTTTTTAATAGTAGTCGTTTCAAAATAAATGTCCTTTTGTGCAGCAAGAGATTTGAAAAAGAAACATTACAAGCTCTTTCCAAATTTTTTTGTGCCCTTTTTCTCACAGGCAATGTCCAACTGACCCTACTACACTATGCAGTTGACAAAATAAAAAAAAACAAAAAACACGTATACACAAAAATAAAGATATAAAATAGCGACAATTTACTCATCACACACTCTGTATGTTTGTTTGTACAAATTATGATAAAATCAATTTAAGCAGAAAAATAAAATATCCACGTTTAAAAAATTGTTATACATTTTCAATAATACATTATTATTATATGACACATTTAATAGCTATACGTATGTTTTCAAGTTAAATGTTAGTTGCCAAGGAATTCAAATTATTTTCATGTCTTCCCCAGACCTTCCTTCCTTTCCTGAAGTCATCAGTATTTGAACTTTAGTATCATTGGCTGAAATTATCTACCCACAGCCAAGATCATTGATCCCACTGACAGAAAGCTAAACGAGCCTATGGTTCAAGTTACTTACATTAAGGTCACAAATTTATGTCCTCCAACTTATTTTCTTTGTGCTTCTCAGACAAACTAGCAACAAAAGTCACCGCAACAGAAACATGCACAATAACTGCTTAAAACACACATTTGGTTAAAAGGGCTTTAAACGAAATCTTTTGCAAATTTTGATGCCTTAAGATTGCATATACTATAAGCATATATGCATCTTCTTTTAAGAGTGTGTGTGTATATATATATATATATATATTATAAGCATATATGTATCGCCCATGTGCCTTGTCCTTTCAGGACGTAGGCGATCATGCCCTTCCACGTCTATCCCTGGTGGCTCTGAGCACACTTTCACCTGTAACACAATGCAACCCTGGTTCTGTCATCCACCTGCTCAGGCCCTTCAAATATATTATCATTGCTTTGCTCTGTCTCTTTTTCCATCTATCTGGTCTGTTAGTATCAGATTCTCCAAGCCCTCCTTCCTCATTGAATGTCCCAGGAACTTTTGCTGTCTCTTCCTGATGCTCAGTATTAATTGCCTTTTCGTTTCCATCTTTTGCAAAACCTCATCATTACTCTCATGCTCAGTCCACAATATCTGCAGCATCCTTCTGTAGGACCACAATTCAGCTACTTCAAGTTTTTCCTTCATCTTTGATGATGTTGTCCAGCATTCACTGCCATATTGAAGAACTGACATCAAATAGCAATCCAGTATTCTCTTTATTTTTAGTGAAAGTTTTCTGTCTCTTAATACTTTACTCAGCTTCTGGAATGCGTCTTTCGTCACACCAGTTCGTCTTTGAATCTCTATGTTGCACTTTCCGTTTTCCATTAGAACACTTCCCAGGTATTAAAATTTTTGTACCACATATATTAAAACAAATACTGAACAACATTTTAAAAACAAAAACTCCAAATTCCTGCAATCATCCCAGTTGGTCAAAAATACATTTTCTGACAATTTGTTAAAAAATAAGCACATCCTTATTTTATAGATATATAAAATCATCTGCCTACAGGCCCATTTCAGTGTATCACAGTTCATCAGTGTGGCTAGATCAACTGTTTGCTTCTCAGATATAGTTAGAACTTAAGAATAAAAAGGACAGTTAGAAAAGAGAAAGACCGAACAAATAAGATATAATAAAAAAGTTAAAAATGGAGGAAGAGAAAGGAAAGTTGTAAGACTAGCCAATATGATAAAGTGGCTTATTTTTTTTAGTGTGTGTGCGTGTGTGTGTGTATTTATTGGTTTATTTTCTTCTCTTCTTCAAAAAGACCCCCCCCCCGTCTTGGTTGTATGTAGGAATACCAGTACAACCAAGCATACCCGATCTATAACATTGAATACCCCAAGTGAAGTCTTGAGTAATTACTTTTTCTGGGAGAACTTATATAATGCACATCCTAAAGCTAGTGGCAGTTTTTTTGCTGTGTGCGAGCCAAATACTGATCATATTTGGTTGGGTCACCTATCAAAGAAGTCTGTTGTTTATTTAGACCCGAAACTTCTAATAACATGGGAGCAACAACACTAACGATGCACCTAGAATCAGCACTTTAAGGTATTTTAATAATAATAAAGCTTCACACTGGGGGTCGAAATCTGACTGATTTGTCATCAGATGGAGATGTTACCCCTAAACTCTTGGTGCACGGAAAATTCATTTGTTTAAACATTATTTTTAATGAATACTTATGTTTGAGTAGATGCTCCATTTTTATAATTAAATAGCATCTTTATTTATTTACATCTACCAGCCTGAATTGAACCCAAATATTAAGGCTGGTAGATGGAAATAATAAATATACTAATTAATAATAAAAACAGAGTATCTACTTAAATATGAGTATCCATTAAAAATAATATTTAGATAAATTCATCTGTAATATATGTATGTCTCTCAGATTGAAAAATCCCTGAGGAGTGAGGACATTATAGTGGTGCCTTCACAAAACATCTAAGTCAGTTTAATTAAGTGACAAATTTCTCTACATAAATCTTATTAATGCTGTATCTCTATTTCCATATTCAAGCAAAAAACCTGCTTGCCAAAATATCAGTAAGCCAGTGTAAAAACAACCTTGGCAATAAGCATTATATATATCTCCAAATGAATAAGGAACGAATAAAATATTACACAGTTCAAAACATTAATTTAAACAGTCCTGATTTAAAAATAGAGCAGTGAATATTTATGATAAATTATACTTTAGAACATGTAGAAACTACAATCTACTACAAAAGTGTACATTTTGTTTTGACATTGAAAGAAGAAATGTCTCATTGGGTAGTTAGTAATGATGATAATAAACATTTTTGCAAAGAAAATTGATGAAAATTCACTTTCTTTTGATTCTTTCCTCGTGTTTATTTCTTTCTCTCGTTTTCCATTTCCTCTGTGTCCTTCTCTTTCCCCTTTTGTTTTCTCATCTTTCATATCCTCTTTACCTTGTACGAAAAATTTTGCCAATAAAAAGAAGTGAATTTTCATCAATTTTCTTTTCAAATATAACATTTATTACCATCATTGCTAACTACCTGAGGAGACATTCTTTCAATGGCAAAACAAAATGTACACTTTTGTAGTAGATTGTAGTTTGCACATATATATAAATAAATAAATAACAGTGATGATCCACGTATACTGTCTTAATAATATGTATAGAAAAAACTACTAAAAAATTGTAAGTTTAAAAATGTATTTTTTTGACAGTACTTATTTATTTCTATTATTATATTTGATATTTCAGACCGTCCTCGGCCTTTCATCAGAAACAAATGATTTTAAAATTTAAATTAGAAACGTATTTCGGGATGAGCGTTCATGGAAAGATTGTTTACATCACGTGACGCAGAAAGCAACAGGTCTGAAATATCAAATATAATAATAGAAATAAATAAATACTGTCAAAAAAAATACATTTTTAAACTTACAACTTTTTAGTAGTTTTTCCTATATATATATATATATATATATATAATTAACCAGTTATAGGTCAGAGTCAAATTAGACTACTAAGCAGTTGTATCAAAAGTTCTCAATACATATTTAATGTACAGCTTTTTAAATATTCTAATTTGGGAGATCAGCCAATTGCGCTATTCTTGATTTCAAACTTTTGGTATCTTCAGGTGATCATCTGATCATTGAATGCTTTTTCAAACACATAACAGGAACTTCCAGAATGCATCACCATAAAGGAGGGGCTGGTCAAGAATTGTAAACATTTTCATCCAGGTTTGTACAATCTTCAAATATATTTTCTGGGGTGTTTACAGCCAAACATTAATTAGGACCTTTCATTTAGCAACCTTCTTCATTCTGGAAATCATACTATGGCCAACTTCTGCTCTTGGTATAATCTGCAGACATCGCCACCGTTGCAAGGGTCGGCCCTTTTTAAGATGCTCCAAGTTACATCAGGGTCTTTTGCCATTTTAAAAATTTCTACATGTCAGTGGCTCGTTTGAATGTCTATTTGCGATTATACCACTGTTTTTAAAAATTCCCTTCAGTACATTCTAGATATATTTTTCTCTGTCCATTTGAAGATAGGAATATATGTAGGATGTATAATCACAATTTATATAAAGTATTAAAGATCATTTATAAGGTTTGTTAGGCTATTATTTAATGAGGTTGGATATACTTTTAACAAATTAAGCAATGGAAAAGAAAATGGAGGTGGAGGTTTAAAATAATCTTGGTAAAAATGCTAGCTGCAAATTCTTGGCCTCTTATTAACGGGAATCAAAATTATTTTTCATTCAAATGAAGGAGGATTTTCCACTTATTTTATGACTATTGAAAAACAATCTACTTCTAATGAAATATTTTTGTTACAAGTTTACATGAAAAAAAAAAAAAAAAAAAAAAAAAAAAAAAAATTTTTTTTTTAGAGTTAAGAAGAGAGATTTTGTACCCCCTACAAAAAGCACTACAATTCTTGTGAAAATTAATTATATTTCTATATATTAGCATTATTGGCATATCGTTTTATTTATTATCACATCAGTTGCAATATGAAAGGAATGTTAGATTGTCAAGTTCCTGTTAATGCTTTATTCACTTACAAGCAATAAGAAAAGAAATATATTGAGACAAATATGGGATGTTGAAACAGAGAGCTCCAGTTCTGATATCGGTTACATGAGAAAGGTTAGAATTGTCAAAGTTCTGTAAAGGTTAAATCTGAACATTTATAATCTGGGGCTGAATGCTGAGTGGAAGTTAGAACTTGGTTTTCATTGGTTTACAAATATCATAAAAAAATATACGCCGGCTTGGCATTTGAGAGATGTTTTGAAGTAAGAGGATCCTTTATAAATTTCATCATTACAAAAATTATATGAGGAACAAAGAACTTATAATTACTGCAGTAGCTCTGTGTAATTAGACATTATATATATATATATATATATATATATATATATATATATAAAATAATACTTATAAATTTTGTTTTAGAGAACATTTTTTTAATTGCATCTAAAAAATGTAAGAGTATACGTGAATCATCACTATGTTATATATATATATATATATATATATATATAAAATATGCCACATGTATTTTCTTTAACTGTTTATTGTACTAGGGATATCTCCCTTGTGCTGGCGATTGTAAGATGGCAGTGTCTCTCTGACAATGGCAGACTGTTTGAAAATGCTTAAACACTGGAGTGAAAGACTTACTGTGAAAAAGCAAGGTACTAAATGATCACAGGAAAAATATATTTATAGCTCACACAGCGAAATAATAAAGATGTAATAAAATATTTATATATATATTTTTGTATTTTAAATCCAAAAACATGATCAGATAAATAAATCACAAAAACCCGATCCTAATTAATATTAATTTCATTAATATCGAAACTGATCAAGGCAGAGGGCTCGATGTAAATATTACATTCTATTTACAGAGCCAAAATAAAACAAAGATTTCGATATTTAAACCTGTTCAATATTCAACGGATTTAAATATTGAAATTTTTGTTTATATATATATATATATACGGAAATTAATGAAACTGTTTATTAACAACAGACAATTTAAAATGATTTGTTTGAACATTATTTGATTGATACTCATATATTCTGTTTATAATGAAACAGTATTATATATTTATTCCAACCGGCCTGATTATTTATGATAAATTTTTGTTATGAAAATGCGTGGCATTCGGCAGGATACGAATCTGCGGCCCCTATTCACATAGAGGAAGCCATCATGTGATCTGGCGCATCTTAGACATCTCGACCACGAATGACGATCAGTCTAAATGAAGTCAAATTAAGCCTATAACACAATTGTTGAATTCATTGTAATAACCATCTCTGCTCTGAAATGTAAACAAATATATATATATATATATATATATATATGTAATATTTAATAGCATAAGAAAAATAGTTTTATTAGAAGAATTCTAAGTTGCTTATCTAATATATAGCAGAAGATGCACAATTGTTACAAACAAGGACGTTGACAGTAACATAGACGGAGCGGGAGGCTAACGGGGACGTCGGAGGTAATGCAGACGGAGCGGGAGGCTAACGGGGACGTCGGAGGTAATGCAGACGGAGCGGGAGGCTAACGGGGACGTCGGAGGTAACGCACACGGAGCGGGAGGCTAACGGGGACGTCGGAGGTAACGCACACGGAGCGGGGAGGCTAACGGGGACGTCGGAGGTAACGCACACGGAGCGGAGGCTAACGGGGACGTCGGAGGTAACGCACACGGAGCGGGAGGCTAACGGGGACGTCGGAGGTAACGCACACGGAGCGGGAGGCTAACGGGGACGTCGGAGGTAACGCACACGGAGCGGGAGGCTAACGGGGGACGTCGGAGGTAACGCACACGGAGCGGGAGGCTAACGGGGACGTCGGAGGTAACGCACACGGAGCGGGAGGCTAACGGGGACGTCGGAGGTAACGCACACGGAGCGGGAGGCTAACGGGGACGTCGGAGGTAACGCACACGGAGCGGGAGGCTAACGGGGACGTCGGAGGTAACGCAGACGGAGCGGGAGGCTAACGGGGACGTCGGAGGTAATGCAGACGGAGCGGGAGGCTAACGGGGACGTCGGAGGTAATGCACACGGAGCGGGAGGCAAACGGGGACGTCGGAGGTAACGCACACGGAGTGGGAGGAAAAAGAGGGGACGTTGAAGGTAACGTAGACAGAGCAGGAGACAAACGAAGAAGTTGAAGATAACGTAGACAGAGGAACAACGGCAATTAAGAGGTGGTTCAATGATTTTCACAACCTTCCAATCAGAGGCCTTGCTGCCGGATGCAGTTTCCTATCATGCCAAGGACCAAAGAGTCAAATAACAGTATGTGCATACATATAAGTTTACACTGAAATTCTTATATTTCTTCTGCAAGGTCATAGTATTCAGTCAGTTAAGTGCCATACGTGATACATGCTTTGGGCAATCCTGTCTCGAAAGAGACACGACTGACTGGGCAGAAGATTATCTTGCAGTAGGTTGCCATTGCTTTCTGCGGTAGACTGGTTGCCAGCCATGGTTATAGAACCCAATCTGTCTTATTATTTAACCCATAACTGGAGGGAAGAGACAGATTAATACCTTTCCCAAAGGTATTTATGCGTAAGTGATAGGAAGGAATTCAACTGGAATTCAAACTTAGTACTCTGATTTGTTGTTCCAAGTCAATACCCACTGCACCACAATGCACATCCTGGTCATAGTATTATCTGTCATTAAAACCGAATTTTTTTTTTATTGCTTTTCAAAGAGATAGAGTTTTTCTTTGAATTATTAATTTGAACAGCTCACCATTACCATAAATTTATTTCCAGGTGACATCACGAGTGCAAGGTAGGTAACCTATTCCCCTGCAATGGGACATTACATAAGAAAGGAAAAATAATACACACACACAGTGGGATGGATAAATTGTCATCTAAATTACACAAAAAATGAAAATAACACTGACATTTTATTTTAACAGATGTATTTACCAAAGTTACATAAAAATATCTTAAAATACTAAAGAGTAAATTCATTCAATAAAATGGTAACCACAGCCTCCAGACGACTTTGGAACCTCCTGCATCTTTTCTGGACAGTCTCCTTGTTTAAGTTGGTGAATGCTGCTATAATCCTTGACTTCAGTTCATCTTTGGTTTTACAAGGAGTTTTATAGGTCACTTATAACTCATTTTGACAGATATATTTATCAAAATTACACAAAAATATCTTGAAATACTAAAGAGTAAATTAAAAAAAAAAATCATCATTGGCTTCAACTAGTCTCCAGATAACTTCAGATTCTCCTGCAACTCTTTTGGATGATCTCTTTAAGTTGGTGAATGCTGCCATAATCCTTGCTTTCAGTTCATCGTTTGTGTTACAAGAAGTTTTGTTGGTCTCTTGCTCAACTGTGACCCACACATAATAATTAAGGGTGTTGCAGTCTGGAGAGTTACGTGGCCAGAGGTAAGGGAATATATGGTTGCAGAAATTGTCTGACAGCTTTGACTGGGTTCTCTTGCTTGTGTGGCATAGTGCAGAGTCCTGTTGCCAGACATAGGGTCTTTTACTAGCCACTCTCTTGACCAAATGGGAGCACTATCTCTTCAAGCATTTTGATGTGGGCCTTCATATTGAGTATGAGCCTCTGTGGGAAGATGAACAGAAGCATAATGTTGCCATCACTAATGATAATAATTCTAAAGACCATGATGTTCACCTTATATATTATCCAACTCTTTTCAAATCCTCTGCACTGTCCTAAGATTGCAGACAAAATGCTCTAAAATGTGAGTATTGGAGCATCTGGTGCAAATGCTAAGCAGTAAAGCATGGCGTTTCTAAATTTCTGGCAGAGTTGATTACATCAAGGTGCACTTTTTCTCAGACAGTGACCAGCTGACTCTATTACATTGTGCAACTGACAAAATAAAAAACAACACACATTCATGAATTTAGAAAATAAAAAGCGACAATTTACCCACCGCACCTGTGTGTGTGTGCACATGCAAGGAAGGAAGAAAAAAAAACAAAACAAAAAAAAAAAAATGAAAGTACAGCACAGAAACCAAAGGTTTTAAGTGTTTATTTTCAACAATCACAGTTAGTGCACCATATACACATCTGCGTATGCATATATATATAGTGTATTGAGGCAGCAGATGATTTTCTAAACATATACTGTTAAATATAACAGACAATGAATGTCTATTATGTTTAATAAGTCGTTCTAGGTATCGTATTTTGGCTTTAATCTCAGGCGAAAATAAAGACAAAAATTCTCCAACATTTGGATATGTTTTTATTATGCTAATTATGCTGTCTTCACAGAGGTTACAGGGACGTTAACATAAAGACATCCGCCATCAAAGATGATTTTATCTTGTGTTGGAATAAAATATTATGAAGCAATGATAACAGTCACCAAATAGCAGACGCAGTTTGTAAATTTGTAATGCAGTTCTATGATGTCACACCATGTTGGAGACTGAAATGTTAACAGAACCACACACACACATATATATATATATATATATATATATATATATATATATATATATACACACACACACTTGCTGCAAAAGATTGTGAATAAGGCAAGAAAGTAAATAACCTTCAATATAAAACTTGTTGGCATTTACTGCCAAATTTTTTCCAACCCACATAAAGAGAAAGAAAAAAAATTCAGTGTGTGAAGAGTCTTTATCCAACTCGTTTTCTCTTCAATGTCCAACCAGTTAATGGAACAAAGGGAGGAGGAAGTGGAAAAGGAAGTTAGAGATTGACAAAGGGAGTATCTAATGCATCAAAATTTGAACATGACTAACCAGAAAATTATATTGTCATTCCATACTAATTTCTTCTACCACCATTACAACTGCTACTACCACCACCCTCATCAGATATTTTGTTCTAACCTGACTGACCTAACTTTTTCAACCAAAATTCACCCCTTCCTCCCTACATCACCTCAATTCCCACCCATCCAGGCACTTTGGTTACAAGGAAATCATGGTGCCTGGTGGTAGTGGTCATATTAAGATTTCATGAAAGCTTTTTAACTTTTCAATGCTGCTACACAATTGCTTCATAATAGGTGAGGGAAGGGGATGAAATTCTGCTAGGCAACAAGTAGGTATTTTTTTGTTTTTTATGCCAAAATAATAATAATAAAAATTCAAAGAATTGTAATTCTTTGTAATAAAAAAATAAATAAATAAAAAACCATGGCATCGTTTTGCAATTCTAAACCATTGTTTTAGCAATTTGTAAACCAAAAAATTTAATGAGGATAAATTTGTAACATCATCTTTGTTAATGTTGTTAGTATCTCAACATTTCGGCCAGTGTGTACTATGCCTGTCTTCAGTTATCTTTTGATCCAGGTAACATTCAGGGAATTTTGAAATGAAGTTTACCTGAAGAAGGCTGGATGAGGACATTAGTCCAAATATAGCTACCTCGATTACTCCAAATGTGGTAAACGTAATATTATGCAAGTCATCTTTTTTGGCATTGAAAGACATTAATTTAGAGATTCTTGCAAAAATCAAATGAAACTTTCAGGACTTTTTCACAAATGAATGAAGTTATTTATGCAATTATTAGTTTTAGAAAATTTTTGTAAAAAATATATATTTTTTTTTACAACTGTTATCCCACCCTATAATTAAAATTAATATCATTAAGTTTCTAGAAATTCAGTATTGATCCCCAATCTTTTTTATTAGTTAATAAATGGCAATGTAATTTTTTTTTTTTTTACTACAAAACCATTTTTTAAAAAATCTGCTCTGAAAAGTAAAATGAAGAAATACATTAAAACTATGCCAGTTTTAATTGATTTTATAAATAATATATATTGAAGATGTCATATTATGAAAAAAAAACAAAAAACAAAACAAAACAAAAAAAAACATTTTTGATGAAAATGAATTTTTATAAGAATTTGTTTTCATTTTTTTTTTTTTGCTGGTTGATGATGGTTTATGATGTTCATAAAAATTGAAACATTTCAAAAATTTCCTCCAGTTACTCAATGTCTTTGGTTATTAATTTATTAAGTAAAGACTGTATTTGCAAATCGAAAATTGAAAACGTCACTACAAATCATTTAGAATTAATATTTTTGAAATAGTCTTAAAATTGTTTAACTGCACATTTTCTTTTACTATGGAAACTTATAAGAGGCTTATCATTGAAAGATCACAGTTGTTCCCCTTACCATACTTCCAAATGTGTAAACTGATTTATCACAGAAGCTGCCATCACCTACATGAAAGGTCAGCGAGTCAGATCTTGGTGATAAAGAAATACTTTTATTCTAAATTTCATGCCATAAACAAGTAATATTCGTTTAAATCAGATCACTTTAAATTTGTTAATTTTCCAAATATAATATGTCAGAGATGTATATTTTATTTTTGCAAGATTTTTAAAACTTTACAAATGTGTCGATTGCTTAAAAAGTGGTCGAAAAATTGTTAAACATTTCAAAATTTTAGATTCCAATGGATACAATTCCTGTTTGAAATATACCAAGTATTTTGCTTACTAGAAATATTTTTAAAAATGCAATTTAAAACTTAGGTATTGAAAATTAGTGAAGTACTTATCCAAATGTAAATAATAGATCATTCCAAACTAAATATAAAGCTATTATTGATAAATATTTTAATCACCAAAGAATAAATTCATCACTCTTAGTATTTCTACTTTATACAAATAATAGTAAAATATATTAGGTTGACACATTTTATAGGAAATCAATAAAATCCTTCTAAAATGTTGAATAACTAATTTATTTAGTTGAAATAAGCATCATATTGATGATCCCATCTTAAAAAAATATTTCATCGTTGAATGTGAAAAATAGTTAAAATGCTTTAATTACATCTTTGTTATTGGAGAATTGACGTGCATTGTGGTGCAGTGGATATCAGCTTGGAACAGGAAATTGGGGAGCTGAGTTCAAATTCCAATTGAATTCCTTGCATTCACTTATGTGCAAATACTCTTGGGAAAGGTATTAATCCTTCTTTGAGTTCTGATGCAAGTTTTCAGACTGTAGTTCTTGGATTTTAATCAACCAAAGCATTCACCTGATCATGTTCTCTTTTCCAATTTTTTCACTCTTACGTAGCCCCCTGCACACCAGTGGCCTTAACCCCCTTGCCCGGGATGATATGATTAAAAATGTCTGATAACCGATCGTGGTCTCCTCCTTGGTTTATTTTCAAGATTATAATCTCCCAAACAAAACTTGTGAAACCATCTCTATACGTTTCTGATTTCAACAATACCATTTTCAAAGGCAGCCTTGATATTCTAAAATAATTTAGAGGCAGAATGACCCAGCTAAATGATAGGAAAACCACATTATGAAATGATAAATTGAATAGTACTTTAAATCAAGATGTTGTGTATTTTTGAAAATATGCAAATCCCATCCACTTAAACAAAAAAATTAAATTATCTATTACATTAAATTTAAAACGGCTAATCTCATCATCAAAAACAACAATTCACCCACAAGTTCCAAACTAAAATGAACCAACATATTTACGAATTCACATGTCCTTTGAAGAATTGCATTCTTGATACTAATTTCATAAATAATTATATCGGCCATACTATGACAAAACTGAGTAAGACTGAAGCTACAATCTCTCTCAATGGAGTTCAATTCAATCTCATTTAAACACACATGGATCCCTACCAAACCCTATCCAGAACATACTTGTTGACAACACAAATATACCACATGCAAAAAAGGACTAAAAGCAATGGAGGCCTTAATAAAAATGAAGGCCCGAACACTCAATAACATCAACTACGAACACGCTAACAACATGTTTACAAAACATTTGGACAATTTTTATATAATTTATGTTTTTGTTTTTAATCATATCGCCCCAAGCAAAGCATTTTAATGCCACTGTTTTGCAGAGGAAAGTTATGAGAAAGAGTGACTGGTTACAGGGGGGTGTCAGGAATTGGGTAATAGAAGGATGAGAATACTGATGAGAGTGGAGTGGAGGAAGAAAGGAGCATGAGAGAGAGGTTAGTGAGATAGGAGATGACTATTGACTTTACATTTAAATTCTTGAAGATTGTAGCTGTCGGGGAAGAAAGTAAATGAAAGGGAATTCCACAAGCAGGAAGTGCGAGAAAAGAAGCTGCTGGAGTAGTATTTGTATTTATATTTATTGGTTTCACAGTAAAAGGGTGGGACCTAGTTGCTAATCTTGTGGTTTGAGTAAATTCATATATATGTCCTCAAAAGAAAAAAAGAAATAAGATCACATGAAAAATTACATAAAATTATCACACCTAGTGTCCTTTTTAATGAAACCTGCATATATATATATATATATATATTTTTTTTTTTTTAATCGTATCACTCTGAGCAAGGCGGTAATGCCACTGATGTGCAAGGGGCTACATAATAGTGAAAAGATTGGAAAAGAGAAAGCCGGAAACCACATCCTAAACAGGGAACAAGGGATGAGCCTCTTAACCTGTTCAATAGACGTGGGTGGAGTGTGAACCGGGCGATAGATAGATCTATCTACTCCAATTAATATATATATATATATAGAGAGAGAGAGAGAGAGAGAGCTATCCGCAGACAGATATATATATACATATATAAAATAAATAAATAAAACAGTGAATCTTGCTTAATGCCATATCAACCTCTGTGGGTCTTAATTCCAAAAAGGTAGGATTTTAAGGTATTTTTTTTTAATGTTTGGTTATAGTGAGAAGGTTAATTTAGTCAGATTTTAACAAAAGTTTTGTTTTTATTCTTTTTTTTATTTTGAAAAATTGAAAATATATTCTAGTTTTGTATTAAAAAATGTTTTGATGAGATTTTTTTCCTTCAAAAATGTGTTATAGTAATAATTTTTTTCTTCGAAAATGTATCATTTTTCTATAAAAGTTTATTTTATGTATATACTCGCAGATAAGTCGCACCTTTTTAACCAAAATTTTCTTAAAAAAATAGGGGTGTGATCTATCTACCCGACATACTTGTAAATTTGGCAGTACTTTTTCAGTAACTGTCATTGCGGTAATGCGTAGACCTGGATCCAAGTATCAGAATGCATATGCTAAGCATTGGAAAGCTGTTCTCTGCGCAAATCACGTACAAAACAATCCTACTGATTCAGAGCTTTATACTGATCTGATGCTGTTAGAAATATATACATTTATTAGAATAAAATTGCATAATATTTCCATTTCCAATCCTCGTACGTTTGACACGGTTTACATCTTGAACTACGACCTTGCCCTATATCATATATCGAGCATGGATATTCGGATATATTTTTTACACGTGGTATGGTTGCATTTTTATGCTCCGCGTAAGTTGGTATTCCAAGATTTCGTAGCAAAGTGTAACGTTTCAATATTATGAAAAGAATAATACAATACACAAAATGGCATAGATCCCTTATCCCTGCTGACGTTTAATAAATTTTGATTATATTTGAAAATATGCCGGTACAGTAAAAATGTTTCAATATTTGTAAGCAGATTTTTGAAATGAAGGTAAATATTTTATAATATTTATTTTTATCAATGGGCAATGAAATTTCAGATTTCAGTGCAACCTATCTGTGAGTCAAACCGAAATACCCAATATTTTTGCTTCAAACTAAGGGTGCGACCTATCCACGAGTATATACAGTATATATATTTCGATAAAAGCATTTTTATATACTTTCATAGTGTTTTGACCCCAGTTTGGGGGTTAACTATTTGCCCATAGCTGGGATCCTAACAGGTGCTACCACTCTGGGTCAGGGTGAACCTGAGAACAGCAATAATTAAGAGGTGGTTCCATGCTTCTCACAAACTTCTAATCATTGACCTTGCTGTCGGATGCAGTTTACTGTCATACCCAGGACCAAAAAAAAAAAAAAGTACTGAGCAGTGAATTTTCAGCAGTTTTGAATCATTTAATTTTTGCTGATTCACATTAAAAAATTTAGAACTGGATAGCTTACCACATTTACAGCAAAATTTTAAACAGCAAGTTAGCAGTTGACTCATCCCATTCTTAAGTAAAGAATGCTCTGTATATAAAAAAAAGAAAGGCATTGCTGCTACGTATTGACTATTTATTGCAGCTTTCTATAGTATATATGTGCGGATTGTGAATCTGTATGTATTTATTATTTCGTTTTTATAATTATATTGCCGCAAGCATTTTACTGCCACTGTTTTGCAGAGGGTTATATAGGAGGATAGTTATGAGAAAGAGTGACAGGGTATAGGAGGGGTAAGAGAAGGATGACTGTGGCCATAAAGTAAGAGATCAGTTTATATATTGATTGTAATGTAGAATTGGTTCCCCACTTATATATCCACATTATAGTATAAATCTTTTTTTTTATAATCCTATCACCCCAAGCAAGGCATTTTACTGCCACTGTTTTGCAGAGGGTTATATAGGAGGAAAGTTATGAGAAAGAGTGACAGGTTATAGGAGGTGTCAGAAAGTGGGTAAGAAAAAGATGACTGTGGCCATAAAATGAGGGATCTGTTTATATATTGATTGTAATGTAGAATTGATCCTCCACTTTATATTTACATTATAAATGTATAGAAATTTTTTTTTATAATCATATCGCCCCAAGCAAGCCATTTTACTGCCACTGTTTTGCTGGGGGTTACATCAGAGGAAAGTTATGAGAAAGAGTGACAGATTATAGGGTGTGTCAGGAAGTGGATAAGAGAAGGATGAGGATACTGATGAAAGTTGAGTGGACGGAGAAAGGAGCATGAGAGAGAGGATGCAGGTTAGTGAGATAGGGGATGACTATTGACTTTACATTTAAATTCTTGGAGATTATAGCTGTCGGGGAA
Source organism: Ascarosepion bandense (assembly GCA_037127315.1). Classification (NCBI taxonomy): domain Eukaryota; kingdom Metazoa; phylum Mollusca; class Cephalopoda; order Sepiida; family Sepiidae; genus Ascarosepion; species Ascarosepion bandense. Next base: position 1,339,988 of record JBBBDQ010000496.1, read on the forward strand.
GCAAGTAAATGGAAGCGAAGTCAAAATAAAAGAAATCGAGATGGATTTTCATCATTCGATGTTCTATTTTTTGGGGAAAGAGAAAATACTCAAAAAAAGAAAATAATGTGTCTTTTATGTAGATGGTGCTATACTTGAGAGTTCTGTTCATCAGTGAAAATTTTGATCAGGAAGACTAAGAATGTTTCAGTTGGCTTGCTAAAAAATAATCAAAGACAGGAAAATGCAGTGTATGTCTCGTAAGTCATTTGAAAAGACAAAAATCACTATTATTGGGTATCAAATGATTTTATGAAAATTCTTTTAAATTAGACTTCGTTTCCATCTGCAATTCTCTTCTCAAGTAACAAAACCCCATTTTTTTTTTTTAAAAGAATGATCACAAACAAAGAAAAATGGGTTGCTTACAACAATGTAGATTGGAAAGTCTTGGGGTAAACGAAACAAGACATTGTTAACTATTTCAAAAAGCCAGTCTGCATCTAAAGAAGATGATACTATGTATCAGATAGGAATAGAAGAGAAATGTTATATTATATACTCCTTTGACAAAATCGAACATTTATTGTGTAACGGATATCAGCTTGAAATTAGAAATCACAGAGCTGGGTTTGAATTCTAGTCAAGTTTGCTATATTCACTTATGCAAAAAAAAAAAAAAAAAAAAAAAAAAAAAAAAAACACCCTTGGAAAAGGTATGAATCCCCCCCCCCAAGTTATATGCTAAATAGCAGGACAGACTGGGTTCTTTAGCCTTCATTGGCAACCAGTCTACTGCAGAAAGAAGTGAGAAAAATCTGGCTAGTAGCCAATTATATACAAAAAAGACACATGATTGCCTAAGAGTGTATCAGGTATGAGAGTTAACTGACTGGTTAAAAAGGCAGCAATTAATGAAAAGCATCCAGAATTGACCAATCAGAATGTCAGATCACATATCTTTTTTCTAGATCTGGCAGAAATTGGCAGATCTACTACATTCTCCATATTCACCTGACTTTGCACCTACAGATTAATATTATTTTGATCCTTACAAGATTCTCTTAATGAGAGAAATTTAAATTCTCCATAAGACTATAAGAATCACTTTGAACAATTAGTTACTCTGAGAGATACCAAGTTCTAATAGGATGAAACCAACTCAAAAATAACAAAAAGTAGTGTGTGTGTGTGCGTATATATATATATATATATATATATATATATATAGGAAAACTCAACACGTCATTTAAATTGGTTATAAATTATAATTCATTTCAATGAGCTTAATTAGCTCATTTCATCAGACCACACAATATTCCTTCCATTTGGTACAAAAAATTTTGCCAGAATAAGCATTTTCTTTAACTGAAGAGAAAAATAAAAAAATAAGAAGAAGGAAAATAGAGAAAAAGGTAAAGAGAGTCAGGACAGAGGCATTGGCGTCAGATCAGCTGGGAGTATTCAGACAAGTTGTGAAGATGCTGATTGCTAAGTCATTAACTGTTTTTTTCTAATTCTATGGATACATGTGTATGTGTAACCCCATAAATTAACCCACACATGTATACTAACTTATATCCATATACACATGCGTACATCCCCACACATACATACAAATGTGATTGTGTTTAGGCTTATACATACTTACCAACCTACACTTTTTCATGTCTTCATATACATATAAGTATGCTAATAATTCTCACACATACTCCCAAAATACACATATATTTTTATACTTATATAAATCCTCACATTCATACGTACATCTACTCATAAATGTGTTCTTCATACATACATTCATCTGTTTATATCTGCATACAATTATTGTGTTCACACACTTGCAATTTTATGAGGAGTGGATCCATGTATACACATCCACATATATAAGTATACAAGCAACTTTTTATATAACCCTATACATGAAGACAAGTTATGCCTGTGTACACTTATCTATCTACTTTTAACTCCCAAACGAGGTGGTATATTTTCTTTTCATAAGTATTTTTCCTTTATAAATATCATATTGCTCTGGATAACATCCATGGAGCTCTCTATATAGATATAACGCTTAATATTTTATATTAAGTTAATCTTGTTGGATTATCCTCGCCGTTTACGGACTGGACATTATATATATATATATATATATATATATATATATATATATTGTTATCCATAGACAGATCTGTTTCGCTGTATCACAGCTCATCAGTATGGTTAGACAGCCGATTGCTTTTTAACCCAGGATTGAAACCCGACTGAATTGGCGTCAGTCGGCAATTCTACCTCTGGGCTATGGGCGTTCGGTGGAAGAAGGCAGACCTTTTAGTGCATATATTATCATTAGACGCGATATATTAGGGATATATCCCTAATATATAACTTGCTTTGAAATTTATTTTAGAAAATACTTTAAACTTTTGTTCCAATCCAGTAGGCAAATCAAAAGCATGAACGTAGTTTGTCAATAAGCAACATTCTGTAACAATTTATTGATTTTTATATATAAAGCAGTTAAATGTCCTTCCCTCATGAATTAACATTTATAATAATAGATTGCGTTTTACACTTCAAAACAAAAAATTGTGAACATGATGGATATAATGTAATCCACTAAACATTGAAAGAATTTTATACAGCATATTATCATGGGTTGGTTTATTATATATATATATATATATATATATATATATATACACAGAGAGAGAGAGAGAGAGAAAAAAATTAAAAGGGATTTCCTTAAAGTTCTTTTTTTTAATGTCTGTAAATCATAATCAATGTACCAAAGTGTAGGTGACCATTAAACAGAAAGAAAGGATTAATTTATCCATAAATATGTGTGTGTGTGTGTGTGTGCGCGCGCACGCACGCACGCACATCTATATATATATATATATATATATATATATAAATTGCTATTAGTCATAGTCAAATTAGACAAGTAAACAGTTGTATTAAAAAATGCTCAATAAACATTTAAAGAAAAATAGAAGATAAAGATTTAACATGAAGAGCTTTTAAATATTAAAGATCAGCTGATTATGCTACCATGTTTTCAACCTTTCAGTGTTGCCAGGTATTATAGGATAACTGATTTCCTAAAACTTTATTTTGAATGTACAAGAAATTTAAAATGCACAACAGGAAGTTCAAAATAAAGGGAAGAGTGAGCCAAGACTAGCAAAATAGTATTGTTCATACTTTCTTCCAGGTTTGTATGAACCTGAAATGTATTTTCTAATTGGTAGACATCCAGACATTTTGAACCTTTCATTTAGTAACCTTTCTCGTTTTGGAAATGATACTACAGCCAACTTGCCCTCCATAACGCCTAACAATACCAAAAGGTTGAAACCATAGTGTAATCAGCTGAACTTCCTAATATATATAAATATATATATATATATTTTTTTTTTTAAACATATACTGTCAAATATAAGAGTCAATGAATGGCTATTATGTTTAATCATGAGCCATTCTAAACGCCGTATTTTGGCTTTAATTTCAGTTATGTCTGTCTATGAGTGTATCAAATTTGATTAAAATTGGACCACTCCTTCTATAACCCGATTTTTTTGATTATAGATTTTCAATATTTATCAGGGGTACCTCGACACAAAACCTAGCTAATAATACTCGCAGATGCTTATAGTACAACTGTGTAAATTTTCAAGAAAATCGGTTCAGCCATTTCGAAGTCTATAGGTAACACACACAAAGTGCCATTTATAAATAAGTTTATATATATATATATATATATATATATATATATATCTCAGAGTACAATTAAACAACATTTCTCTTAAAACATAAAGACAAAAATTTTCCAACATTTGGATATTTTTTTTATTAATTTGGTTCTAAGCTTTTGGCTCAGATGAGCCATCTTCAGAGAGATTATTAAGACAGCAACACAGTAACAGCCACCATCACTGACGATTTTATTTTGTGTTGACATAAAACTCCATTAGGTAACCGCAACAGTTACCAAAAATAACAAACGCAGTTTGCAAATTTGCAATGCGGTTCTATGACGTCACACCGTGTGATAGTGCGAAATGACAACAGAACCATGTATTCAAATGCAATGTAACGTGTTATGACCAGATTTAAAAGTGATTTTATTAAGTGTGGGTTGTTTGGATTTAATGTACATGGCCTCCAATATCTGAAGGTTCTTTTTACTGTGTATGAGCAAGGATTGTTGACTAAAATCTGTCTGATATTACCTACATGTTTATGTTTTAAGAGAAATGTTGTTTAATTGTACTCTGATTATATAACTTATTTATAAATCGAACTGTGTGTGTGTTACCTATAGACTTCGAAATGGCTGAACCGATTTTCTTGAAAATTTACACAGTTGTACTATAAGCGTCTGCAAGTGTTCTTAGCTAGGTTTTGTGTCGAGGTACCCCCGGTAAATATTGAAAATCGATAATTGAAAAAATCTGATTATAGAAGGAGTGGTCCGATTTTAATCAAATTTGATACACTCAGAGACAAAGACATAAGAAACAATATTCAGAAGTTTCAAGGTTGCAGTTCTTAGTGCAGAAAATCGATAATACTCTAATACTCTCGTCTTTGTTTCCAGCGAAATCTTCATGTCTCTCAATACTTTATTCAGTTTCTGGAATGCATCCTTGTGCTTTTGGATCTCAAGAATATAAATGTATAACAACTGATGTGACCACAAGGTGAGGGGTCAGTTTATATATGGATTGCAATATGGAATTGATCCCCCACTTTATATACAGTATGTTTCTGTAGTACCACATTTCGGTTCCTTCCAGACATCACATAACAATCCAGTTCTCTCTTTGTTTTCAGCGAAATCTTCACGTCCCTCAATACTCTACTCAGCTTCTGGAAGGCATCTTTAGCCATACCAATACGCCTTTGGATCTTATTGTCGCACTTTCTGGCCACTATTAGGACATTTCCCAGGTATTTGAATTTCTGTACCTGCTTGATTTTACTATCCCCAATTTGTTGGCACTTTGAGCTCCTCTTTTTATAGATTACCATGCCCTCAATTTTCTTGTAGTTTATACATAGTTCTTTCTTTCCACTTTCTATAATTACTACTTCCTGTATGAGGTAAGGAGTATAAACCATTTCTGATGAGATCAAATATTATCTAATGGAACATAACTCTGCCCAGTACATAACATGGTATACAACTAAAAGATCAATAATGAGTTACATTTTGCAGTTTAATAATTCTACTTAGTGCATAAAGGAAAGTGATTCACTTACATAATTGAAGGTACTTCATTTTGAAATACACAAATATTGATATAAATTGTGTAGAAAAATAAGCACTACTTATTCAAGTCCCAATATGTATTTCAAGATTGTAATTTTAGAGCACATGCACACAGGCATCCCAACTGATAAACAACACCAATATGACAACCTACAGATTAAAAAAAAAAAAAACTTTTGGAGATTTCAGTGTTTTTAGAAGCATGATTGATATCATTGATCAGATGAAGCATTCTTATTGTCACAAAGGAATAAACCAAATAGGTCAAGAAAAAAGTTTATAAAACGATTTACTGCCTTTTACAGCAATGTCTCATATGAAATACTTATTGTAATTACCTAAGTAGATATAAAATACATAAAAGTTTCAATATTAAACACATTGTCTAAGTAACACTCTTTCGGAATTAAATGCAATTAATTGTCCCTTGTAGCCTGGTCATGTGTCCTACATCCTAAAGTGACCTTTATTAAGCATTCAGCAAAGATTGTATGCATAATCATGAAACTGCAAGAATCTCTGCAACACAAATAAATTCTTTGATAGAGTTAGGTTTGCATTTAACATTTACAAAAATGTTAAATGATATACAATTTTGACTTGTCTACAAAGTCTGTGTGAGAGTATAATAATGATTAGGTATTGACGAGGGAAATTAAAAAGAAACAAAGTAAAAGAGGTTACCTATTAACTTAAATATTAAACTCAAAACTAAGTAAACATTAAAAAATAATAATACTAATATATTTTTTCAACTTACAGCAAGTAGCGTAGAAAATGTGTTCATATATTATTTTTACTTCTTTTGTTTTGACATTTGAAAAAAAAAAAATTTTTTTAATTTTAACTCTGAAAAGTGAAAGTCGATAAATATCAAAATAAAACCAACTGGAAGAAATATTTTCTTTTCAGCATATGTTAAAGCTTAAGAAAAAAAAAAAAAAAAAAAAGAAGAAAAGAAAAACTTTGAGATCCTGGACAAAATATTCTGATGTCCAAAATGTATATAACACTAAATTCATATAATGGTTATAGGCTTGCTTTGTGGATAGCTTACTCTAGCAGCTTCTTTTCTCGCATTTCCAGCCTGTAAAACTCCCTTCTGTATACTGGCTTCCTTGATAGCTACAATCTCCAAGAGTTTAAATGCAACATCACTTACCATCTCTTATCCTTGTGACTCCCATACTTCTCTTATCCTTTCCCCAACATTCCCCGAATCTTGTTGTTCTCCCTTTTTCACTCTACTCTCCTGCAACTCTCTTCACACCAGTATTCCCATTGCTTCTCTGACACCCCCAGTAACCAGTTCCTCTTTTTCTTTGCTCTCCTCCAATGTAACCAATCACTTTATTCTTATGTATACCCCTGCCCATCAGTGGCAGTACTACCTTGTTTGGGTGAAATGATTAAAAAAAAAAAAAAAAAATTGGATTGGATTGGCACTAGAATTAAAGTTGATTTCTAAAGTCAGCTCTAAGTTGCATTTGTTCACATTTCAGTGCTTAATTAAGCTAAATATCTTTAACAAGGATGAAGAAGTCCTTGTCTACAAGAAAAAAAAATAGTTTTAACACAGAGCATATATATAGATGTATTCTAAAAATTACAAAAATAATTATACAAAGATATTAGTCCTATGAAGGAAAGCTAATTTTCAATTTTCAATACTTTTTCTTTTTTGCTAATTAGCATAAAAAGTTTAAAAAATTAAATTATGTTCCAGCTAAAAAAAATATTTATCAAATTTCAGGTTTTAATATAAGATTGTGTGTGTGTGTGTGTGTGTGTGTGTGTGTGTGTGTGTGTGAACTGAAAAAAAAGTTGGCGCAAAAATTGATTGTAATGATGGGATTATATGATGCTTAAATTTGCCTTTTAAGAATAATCACAAGTTTTTTTTTATTTGCAATTTTGGACAATAAACTCATTTACTTTCCTAATAAGATTAACTAATTTGAAAAGAATAACTATTTCATTTAATGTCTAATATAATTTTGTTGGTCATCTTTTCTTGCTTAGCTTCTTGTTTTATTCAATAGGTAACTCTCCTTGTTTAGTCGAAAGTTACCTTTTTTGGAGAGTAGGAAAACTGATAAGGGTCTCATCTCTTTTTGTCTGAATTTAACATTCTGTAAATATTTGAGCTTGAAACAAACAAAAAAAACATTTAATAACCATATCAAGTAAATGTTTAAAATTTAAACAATATATAAACAAGATTCATTTTAAAACAAGTTATTCATTTAGGTTTCAAAAGAATCTTGGTTGTTTTGAAAGATAGGGTTAAGTCAGGTTGCATATCATTGTCGAGGAGTGAGATAGAGTTGATGTCTATGTGTTGAGAAGGAGGTCCAAGTCAATTAGGTCCATAAAAGATAGATGATAATTGGGTGCATTCACTGCACGAATGAACACATTGTGAAAGTGCCAACCTTTTCCCACCAACTCCTCTCATTCACACCATACAATAGCAAAATTTTGGCAACTCATATGATAGGGCCCTGCTCTCCAATCCAACTTACCCAGGGACCCGGTTCCAAAGGTAAATGAAAAGGAGCCAAAAGAAACAGTAATTTTTGATTCCTAATTAACTTGCTAATTGTCATTTTGTTTTTTTCATTCTTTTTTTCTTGGATTCAATGCGAGAATAATACCATGTTGTAAAGAAACAAAAAAAAAAACACATATATATACTTTTTAGAATTTGCATTATATATATATATATATATATATATATGCAATTTGTTATATATATATTATATTATTTATATATCATATATGTGTGGTACTTATTTGAAAGCGCTCAATATCAGTGATAGAGCAAACATATTCATATAGATAGGTGTGAGTTTGTAACCCTGGGTTTCACGCTCTTGCGATCGTCAGATAAACTGATTAATTTTTTTTAAAAATTGGTCATATGTAGGGTTGCGTATATTCGTGTATTTTTGTGGAAGTGGGGGGCACACTTGTACATCCATCAACACGCACAAGAACACACACACGCGATCGCTCACCGAGGCTTGTATAAACATATACATGCGAATCGTGTGGGGCTCAGCATATATAAGTATATGTGTGTCGCACTTATACTTATATATGCCGAGCCCTGCACGATTCGCATGTATATGTTTATGCAAGCCTCGGTGAGCGATCGCGTGTGTGTGTCCTTGCGCACATTGATGGATGTACAAGTGTGTATATGTATGTTTGCATCAGTCATGACGACAGATTTCCCCCCACTTCCACAAAAATACACGAATATACGCAACAAGAGCGTGAAACCGAGGGTTACAAACTCACACCTATCTATATGAATATATATATATAGTGAGAGAGAGGATGATATATATCAAAAACAATATGGAGAAAGCATGCATGACAAAGTGCAAAAAGTTTTTGTGTCATACGTTTCGTCCTAGAGGATGTCATCAGATTAAATTTGTTATGTTGGTGCACGTGAACAAGCGATGCTTGGCATTTTGAAGTGATTGGGGGGGGGGGGGGTTAAATCTAAATGAAATCAGCAAGATTAAAAAAAATATATCCCAGCATCACTCATTTGTGTGTATGTGTAGTCACACCAACATAAAATTTAGTCTGATGGAGTCCTGAACAACGAAATGCATCACACAAAAAATTTTCCTCTTTGTCATATATAAGTAAAAATGTGTGTGTGTGTGTGTGTGTGTGTGTATATACACGCAGATACACATTAATATATAAATATTTATCAGGTGTTAATAGAACAGTGCTCAACGCAATATCACAAAGTAAAAAGTATATATTAATAAATAGCAGACCTGAAGCAGACTACCACCATGTTTAATTTTGTTGTTTTTCACTTTTTTTTTTTTAAAAACTTTTTTCATTGGAGTAAGATTGATTACCCTCTTAGCTTTATGATTGACAAAAAAAAAATTTTGAAAAATTTCAATATTTAAACATTTTCTGGGGGGATCCATTTCTCATGCAACATTATAGTAAATCAAACCTCCATTTTGAAACCAGTCACCAGTACAACATTACTGCCACCTGTAAATTTGTTCATTATCAAATTTTTTGGATTTTTTTTTCAGTGCAATCTTATCTTTTACACCTTAAACTTTACGAATGACAAAAAAATTTGCAAAAATTTCAATATTTTAACAATTTTAGGGGGTTGGAACCAGTTTCTCATATTGTAATTTTACAAAAATTTTTTGATAATTGGAAAGTTTAAGTAACAATTGATAGAACTGCACTGAAAAAAGTAAAAAAAAGAAAATGAAAAACAACAAAATTAACAAACAAAGCCACCCCAACATGAGTAGATTGAAAATGGAGGATCGATTTACTTTAATGTTGTATGAGAAACTGACCCCACCCACCAAAAGAACTTGTTTAAATATTGTAACTTTTCAAAATTTCTTTTGATAATTGGAAAGTTTAAGTAACAATCGATCTTACTGCGCTGAAAAAAAAAAAAAAATGAAAAACAACGAAATTAAACGTGATGGTAGTCTGCTTCAGGTTTGCCTAATAAATGTACATATTATTTGACATTTTAAGCATGACTGAGTTTCATGCATAATGCATAAAAATCAGGATAATACGCATGTATATGTACATATATCTCACACTAAATTTAAATAAAAACCAGCTATTCATCTATTTCAAAGTGGTGTTAAAATATTAAATTTTCTTAATTTGGCACTATAAAAGGGAGTTTTATAATAGAGAAACCAGCGAAGCGATAACAATGTCTGTAAGATTATGTGAAATTCTTAAAGGAAAATTAATTGACATACAGTCTTATAAAAAATATGCACACAGGCATATATACAGCATTCCAGAAGGAAAAATTCAGAGTTTATTAATCTAAAAACAACGAGCAAAAAAATCTATTATCACTTTCATTTTTTAAGCTTCTCACTATGTGCCTCCAAGAAAAGTAATTAGATTGTTGGACAGGGCATGACAATATTAGAATGTTTACAGCTTTACTGATTATGAGACATGACTAAACAGTAAATGGCAACTTGAGTCTTTGAGTTCAAAACCCTTCAAGAAGAGCTACTGGATTAATTTCATTTCTTCTTCATCTATGTGCCTTGTCCTTTCAGGACGTAGGTGATCATGGCTTTCCATGTCTCTCTTTCCCTGGTGGCTCTTAGCACGCTTTCTCCTGTTACACCACACAACCCTCGTTCTGTCATCCACCTGATCAGGCCATTCAAATATGTTATCCACTGCATTCCCCTGTCTCTTTTTCCCTCTATCTGGCCTGTTATTATCAGGTTTTCCAAGCCCTCTTTCCTTATTGCATGTCCCAGGAACTTTAGCTGTCTCTTCCTGATGCTCAGTATTAATTTCCTTTTCATTTTCATTCTTTTCAAAACTTTATTTCTCACATGCTCGGTCCATGATATCCGCAGCATCTTTCTGTAGAACCACATTTCAATTGCTTCAAGTTTTTCCTTCATCTTTGATGATATTGTCCAGCATTTGCTGCCCTATTGAAGAACTGACAATCCATAGCAATCCAGTACTATTTTCTTTGTTTCTAGTAAAATTTTCCTGTCTCTTAATACTTTACTGAGCTTCTGGAACGCATCCTTCGCCATGCCAATTCACCTTCGGATTTGTGTCGCACTTTCCGTCTTCTGTTAGAACACTTCTCAGGTATTTAAATTTTTGTACCTGCTTGATTTTAGTACCCCTCCCCCCTGTATTTGGTATTTTGGGCTGCCCTTTTTGCTGATGACCATGCATTTTGTTTTCTTGCAGTTTATTTGTAGTCCTTTCTTGTCACCCTCTTCAGCTACCTTCTGTAGGAGGTCTTGTTTTCTTTGTGTCTGATATCAGCATTAGTTTCTGGTGTGCGATGTTAACAATCAAATCCATGAAATGGTGGTGGTAAGATATTACTTTATATAGAGATTACCATAAACATTTTTTTTCTTTTTAAATGAATACTTTATCCAAATTTATACATCAGTAAGATATTAAACAGGACTGACATCCATTTATAAAACTACAAATGTTTAAAGTAGTGAAAGAAACATTCAAGTGTGTTATCTTAGTTTTCAAATCTTATTCTTTTCACTCTATACAGAATGGTCAGTCAGTTAAGTGGCATACTTGATACACGCTTAGGTGATCATGTCTTGAAAGAGACATGACTGACTGGACAGAATATTTTCCTGCAGTAGATTGCCATTGCTTTTTGTGGTAGACTGGTTGCCAACCAAGGCTATAGAACCCAATCTGTCCTGCTATTTAACCCATAGATGGAGAAGAAGCAATGGAAGCAACCTTTCTAAGAGTATTTGTGAATAATTGAATGCAATAAATTCAACTAGAATTCAAAATTGGCTCTCCGATTTCTCTTTCCAAGCTGATATCCATTGCACTATAACACACATCTATACAGAATGATATAGCAAAAAAAAAAAAAAAAAAAAAGTAAAAAAGTGAGATATACTTCTGTTTTTTTATCTATATATTTCTTGAATCCAAACTGTGTCATTGATTATTCAAAGAAGTAACTGAACCATTAAAAAATAAAGGTATCAATGGCAAACTTATATTTTTGAAACCCTGAAGTTTAAACAAATATAGAGCAACAACAAATTCGAGGATCCAACTACAAAAATGTAGCTTTTAAATAGATTCTAGCAAGTTTAATGATCTCATACAGCTTGAGTTTAAGGTGCTGCAAAACTTCAAAAATATTTTGAAATTTGACCAATTACAGGGGAATTTTCAAGCCATAGAAAATGGGTATTAGAGAATATGCTAAGGCAAACATTAGCTACTTCAACCAATTGGCTTATGATCTTCTCACTAAAATAACATTTTAATAAACACTAAAAAGAAAAGAAATACACACCATTAATTTTGTTGAAAAATTCAATCATTAAAAAAAAGTTGCTTTAGGGGCTCATTTGGGATTAGGGGCCCTGAATATTAAGGTTCATTAGTTTCAGAGTAGATCCAAAACTGACTGGTATTATTAGGTTATTCAGGTTTAAACTGTGCTTTTTATTTAGAAATAGAATCAGCTTTGTTCTGATTTAATAAATTACTCTTTGATGATCAAATGCAGATTTAAAACTAGTCAAATGACATATGGTGGGCATTCAGGTGTTTTTTTTTTTTTTGGTTTTTTGTTTTCAAATTATATCCTAACCTCTCTTCATGATCAACCATTATCAGTAAATTGCTTACTTTATTCTCTACTGTTAGAACATAACACATCATAGAATTTATTACTTAAAAAGAAAAGCCTTAACAATATCGGAACTTTGTCTGTTTTAGGTCTATACTATTTTAGTATTTTTGTTTTCTTATATTTGTTATTATCAAGATTTTGCAAACTTAAAAACAAGGATTGTGAGAAAAAATGTTAATTTCAACATATGTATTTTTTTTGTGGGGGGGGAGGCAGAAAAAAATATCTTCATTTAAAAAAGTAATATTTTTAATATAATCAAATATTTTTTCAATAAAATAAATACAATTAATAAAAATGAAATGTTTGATTGAACTAGATATTGGTAACATCTAACATAAATAGTTAATTTCAGATATTTTATCATGAATGAAACGTGGCTTTTATGATAAACTAGCATCATAGCCCGGTGTTGTCTGTGCAACTCAGAATGGCCACTTTGCTTTAAAAATTAAATATAAAGGCTTATTTTTTTTCTTAAAAAGATATTTTAGTTGTGTTTGACATATGTGATTTGATTTTTGTGACGTAATTTAGCAACCATCTTAGATGTTTTACGGAGCAAATGTAAGCAATCAGCTTCATTGGCCAAAAAGTACAAAAGGGAAAATTTGCTGAACTTAAACTCAAAAAGTATGTGTCGACCTGGCTTCCCTATAGATGGGTGTCCCTAGAAAGTTTGAATGGCATAGCTTAAAAAATGTAGACATGCATAAGGAGCAGTCACGCACAGACTCACAGATTGCCTTTTATATATATAGATTAAATAAAATATTTTGTCACAATAAAAGTGAAATTTTAAATTAAAATATGATTTCCCTGCCCTATCAAAGCATATCTTATAATTTTTCTTTTATGACTTATTTGCTGGTTGAAAAATCATTCAAGTTATGTACATTGTATATCTTTCAAATAGAAACAAAGTGTTAAATTGGCTCATAGAACCCATATAGTTATCAATATGCATGAAAATATATCCACTGATTTTCAATTAATATCTGATGGATACAAAAGGTTGGCTAATTTATTTATGTTAGAGAAGAAGACAAAAAGGTGGCAGAAAGTAAGACGAAAAGAATCAAGAAAAAAATAAAAAAGTTATATGCAAATGGCTGACTGATGATTGTCAGCAAAAGAAAGAATAAGTTATTGGAATTCTCAAGGGAGAAAAATGATAGATACAAGGAAAAAATATACAAACGACATAATTCCATCTGAATATTAACATTTAGAGAAAAAAAATCGACAATCTATATTGATTGGAAAGCTGAACAAATTAAGTAAAAAAAATTTAATGAATGTAAGTTGTAGCAGGTACAAGTGCACTTATATAACATGATGTGTATTGATAAATAAACAGGAAAAGAGGTGAAGGCGAACTACTGATGCCTCATGACAAGCCACTTCAGGTGAATGAAGCTCATCAGCCTGGGAAGGAAACCTCAATTTTAAACCTCTGCTACCTTGTGGCTATATGAAAACACAAAAAAGCCTATGAGAGCAAATTCAAACAAAGAAAAAAAAAATCTGAAGTGGAAACCTGAAAGTGGCTGGCTGTTAGCACTAACAACCGTCTGGCAACTCCGGCAGCCAAAACACACTCAATCTTCTTTATTCCTTTGGATCTTTTCAGCATGCCTGAGAGTGGGATACAACAATGTGTGGTCTGGGCAGTACATGACTTATATACAATCACCCAGGCCTGTGCCCTGGAGAGATAATTCAAGTTCCAGCACAAACGGAGTGAAATTTAACCAATATATGGTGCTATCATTATCTTATCAATGTAGATTGATTTTTCATTTTCTTTAGAAAAATCAAAACTGCACTCACTGCAAAAGCTGGGGTTTGGTATGGTGAATATGAAAATGAAAATTAAGATTCGTAACTTTTATTAATTTTTGAGCATTTAGTTTTAAATTTCAAGAATAAATCCAAATAAAGTTGACATTTTTATATCAGATACATTGAATGGAAAATATATTCAAACCAAAACTCTAATGAGATACCACAACCAAAATATATGCATTTTTTTTTAGCTGTGTTCAATATGTAAATTGTTACTTAATAAATAAGATCTCACACCATTTGTTATATCATAATTAATCAAAATGAAAAATAGATCTAAACTTATTTATAAATGGAACTTTGTGCGTGTGTGTGTGTCCCCCCCGTTACCTATAGACTCCGAAACGGCTGAACCGATTTTCTTGAAAATTTACACAGTTGTACTACAAGCGTCTGCGAGTGTTCTTAGCTACATTTTGTGTCGAGGTACCCCCGATAAATATCAAAAATCGATAATTGAAAAAATCGGGTTATAGAAGGAGTGGTCCGATTTTAATCAAATTTGATACACTCATAGACAAAGACATAAGAAACGATATTCAGAAGTTTCAAGGTTGCAATTCTTACAATAGTGCAGAAACTCGATTATATATATATATATATATATATATAAAAGGCAAGATGTTTGGGTGTGTGTGTGTCTGTTTGTCTGTATGTCCTTTATACAAATCCACAATTTTTATCCGATTCTCACCAAACTTCACACAAATATTCTTTAGGCTGAGTCTGAGCTCCAGGACCATGGATTAGTTTTAAAGCTTTCATTACACCTGAGCAACACTGGGCTATACTGCTAGTAAGTATATAATACCATGATACTGATGGGCACAAGACAAAATGTTTTAAATTAGCATTGTTTATTGAAAACACCACTAACACTACTGTATTGTATCAGTTACATCATAATATAGCTAAATTGTTCAGTATAATTTCCCTTTGAAGTAAATGAGGGTTTCATTTGATGGCACAATGATTTAGTAATAATGTCCTTGTGCCATATTCTCTTGTCCATGTATAATTTGTAAAGTTTCAGTAAATTATAAATGTTATATGGCTGTGCAATAAGGCTTTCATTGATCACTGGAATGAAATTCCAACATTATGATTTTGAAAATAAAATTAATCTTTAAACTCATTTTCTCAAAAAATGGTAATGATTTGGAAAAAATTGTCATTATTTATCATATCAAACTCCAACTTTCAAATTGAGTGCAATACTATGCTTAAAAAAATCAACATGCCCTATTATCTCACAAAAGATGCTTACTTCTGAATGAATGGGGGAGTATAAACAGAGGAACAGGTAAAAAGATAGGAGGGTTCTATAAGAATAGACTAAAATCATGATTTTCTATATAAAAACTATAATTTTCTTTCTTTATTGACCAATATTGTACCAATGAATCAAAACTGAGATTATATAGCACATATAAATATATGCCATGTAATATTCATATAGTATAGTATATTTTTTTTAAAATCATATCACCCCGAGCAAGGCGATAATGCCACTGATGCGCAGGGTGCTACGTAAGAGTAAAAAGATTGGAAAAGAGAAAACAGGAAACAAGGGATGAACCTCTTCATCTGTTCAATATATGTGGGTGGAGTGTGAACCGGGTGATAGTTTAGTCTATCTACTCCAATTGAAAAAAAAAATAAAATAAAGAAAAGAGTGAAAATATTGGAAAAGAGAAAACCAGAAACTGCATCCTAAACAGGAAACAAGGGATGAGCCTTTTCACCTGTTCAATAGACGTGGTTTTTAGAGGGTTGACACACTTGGTGTACCTATGCCATGTAACATTCATATAGTATACTAGATGCCATGTAACATTCATATAGTATACTAGATGCCATGTAATATTCATATAGTATACTAGATAGCATATATTAATAAATCCATTTTGCACTTTGTAAGTTTATCATTTGTCTGTACATTGGATATTGCTGCCACATCTAGTCTGGTGCTTCTGCTATATATCTGGAGATTATTGACAAAATACAATCGCCAATGTCATCCATCATGACCTCAGCTGCCGCCATTTTCTGACCACCAGAATATAGCTTCCCTTTGCCCCTTTTATAAATAATTTCCCAAAAACTGTTCTTTTGAGCTTTTCTTTTTGTTACTTTGACATTCGAAATTCAAGGACAATACTAGATTAACAGATAGGTCCTATAATGTTGTGGTTGAAATTTCTAGTAACCATAAGTTCTATTCTAATAGTTTCTTCTGTTGCACTACTCACTTGTAGAACTCTTTTCCTGATTTTCTACCAACTAAGATCTTTAAAAATTTAAAAGCAATGTCAAATGTCATCTCAAAGACAAACTTCTAGTTTTTTCCCTGTTTCTTTCAAAAAGTGCCCTCTACCCAAGAAAGTATATTAATGTCAGTTAAATCTACATTTCGTAAATATATAAACTGATAAAATAAAGCTAGTATGTTTTAGATTAAATATTGACATAATTTTTCTTTATTTTTTATATCGTAAAATCCCGATTTACAAAAGATTGTTTTTATTTTTAATTTTATACAACTTTGAAAAATATATTTAAGAATTTATATATACTATAGACAAAAATGCAGGGAATATAGCCTTTAAGGTCAATGAAGCTGGATTCCCTTGAAACGTAATTAAATGAAGGAATCTTCTCACATCAGTGAATAAATCAATTTTCTGAGATATAAAGATTGTTAAATGCCAAAGAAAATTACATACTGTTAATACATCTTTTCATATGAAAAGAATATATAACTTTGGTATATTTTTTAACTACTTGTTACAAATTTGTACAGGAGTTATTTTCACAAGCTTGAAGAAAGTCAGATATATCTATTTTTATACAAACAATTAACAATGAAAAAAAAAAAACACAACTGGGAGTAGGCTATCTTATATAAAATGGCTGTGTCAAGTCAGGGTTCTGCAGATAATCAAGAGGTAATGGAGACTAAGTAGAATAAAGGGGGTAAAAAAAAAAGTACTTTGGATAGAATCAGATACAGGGCATTCTCTCACCCTGAAGGAATCAATCCCTTATTATCTTTAGGAGTGTATCTGTACTCACTACTTGGCCAATTTTGGGTTGCTGAGGCTATTTAACCCATAGTTGGAGGTTTTGAATTCTGAATTGCCCATCTAGACAGGTAGCCATCCAAAGCTAAAGAACTCAGTTTATCCCTCTGTTTATAGTGGGTGGTGGATAGAAAAGATGGATTTGTACTTTTCCCTAGGGTATTTGTGCTTTAGTGAATGGAACAGACTAAACTAGAATTTGAACACTATTTTCCAATTACTCAATCCGAGTTGTTATTCATTACTCTGCTGTGCATCCAAATCTATTCATTAACCATTTAAAATGACCATTAAGCTTTATAGAAGGATATGCTCATATTGTCACTATCAATAATATTACTAAATAGCTAATATTTTTCATGATCAATAAATCTGTGCAATTTCAGGAGGGTCACTAATGGCTAAGTTGAACATTATATTTTATTTGAAATAATATCAATGGTTATTATGCTTACGAGTGGGTAAAATAAAAATTTGGCACTTAAGTATTGATTTTAATTAACTTGTAAGGTACAGTCGATGCAGGGGATTCTCAGCTGCGTGTCTTGGTGAATAGATTCATGAAACAAGAAAAATTTGACAGTCTTGACAGACAAGCAGGTAGCAAAGAGAATGTGTTCAAGACATTTAATTGGCTTTTTCTATTGGCTCTGGTATACAGCTTTATTATAAAACCAAAGCTGCACAGTTAATCGCACACCTCCACAGGCACACATTTTAAATATACACGTCATACAAAGAGTTTGGCATATAAAATGGCATAATAATAATATTCCCTGTTCTTCTTTTTTTTTTTTTTATCGTATCACCCCGAGCAAGGCGGTAATGCCACTGATGTGCAGGGGGCTACGTAAGAGTGAAAAGATTGGAAAAGAGAAAGCCGGAAACCACACCCTAAACAGGAAACAAGGGATGAGCCTCTTGACCTGTTCAATAGACATGGGTGGAGTGTGAACCGGGCGATAGTTTAGTCTATCTACTCCAATTGAAAAAAATAAAAAAAATAAAGAAAAGATTGGAAAAGAGAAAGCTGAAAAACACATCCTAAACAGGGAACAAGAGATGAGCCTCTTCACCTGTTCAATAGATGCGGGTGGAGTGTGAACCGGGCGACAGATATATCTGCTCCAATTGAAAAAAAAAAGTGAGAAGATTGGAAAAGAGAAAGCCGGAAACCACATCCTAAACAGGAAACAAGGGATGAGCCTCTTAACCTGTTCAATAGACGTGGGTGAAGTGTGAACCTGGCGATAGTTTAGTCTATCTACTCCAATTGAAAAAAAATAAATAAAGAAAAGATTGGAAAAGAGAAAGCTGAAAACCACATCCTAAACAGGGAACAAGGGATGGGCTGGAACAAGTCTTCATCAGTGTAATATAGAATAATTGATAGACCCCTACCAAGAACTGAAGATGATCACATTAACAAAAGCTTGAAATGGTGAGGTGTTATCCCTAGAGAAGTGAAGGCCAGGGAAGTTGAATATTTTCAATAAGTTTAGGTGTGTGTGGGGGGGGGGAAAGAAAGCATAATTCAGGTGAACCTTAAAGGATGATGACCTTTGTTTCTGGCATGGTTCCATTGGAACAAGGCCAAAGCAATAGACAGAAAATGGCACAGGCAAATGATATGTAGTCTAAAATAGACACACAGGACGCCAGATATTTGAATAGGGAAAAGCATAAGTTTAAAAATTTCAAAACTTTTAGCCTTTCTTTAATACACACCAAAAAATCACGCACTAATGTTTTCTGTCATATCATAGATACATAAAGTATGTGCATTTTGGCAGCATCCTTTCTTTTAAGCACGTTGTATTAAAGGATAGAGACAACTTAGTCTTGCAGATTTTCTTTTGTATTTTCTCATTTTCTGATGAGGCCTTTTATTTCCAAATTATATTTATACAAATATTGTCCATATGTTAACCGAGTACTTTTGAACGTCATCATTCAGCGTCAGGGTCCAAATTTTACGATTTTACAACTTTTAATCATCATCATTTGCCTTGCAGCAGAAATGTGTTGCTACATTTTGAAAAACTAAATAAACGTTAATAAATTTTTTTTAAAAATTCAAAGGAAGTAATAATGTGATCATGTACAAGCGTGAAAATGTGTGATTACATGGAGGCATGAATTATCTGATTACGTGGAATATTTAGAGTTGCAAAAAAATTTTAAATACCATTAAAATATATTAGGGAATTTAAAAATTCAAGGAAAGTAATTGTGTAAATTATCTAATTACACAGAAGCAAGAATTATTTACCTTAATTATATTTCAAATATACTATACACATTGAAGAATGTGTCCAGCAATTTGGTAAGCTATGCAATTGATAAGAGGTTTATTACTTCGGATATGTAGTGCCTCTAAAATTTTAAGGCGCTGAATGTGTGTTGATCAATAATTTTAGACCCTGATGATTAACGATGACGTTCGAAAGTACTCAGTTCACATATGGACAATACTGGTATAAATATAATTCAGAAATAAAAAGCCTCATTAGAAAATTTGAGAAAATACAAAAGAAAATCTGCAAGACTAAATTGTCTATCGTTTAATATGTGTTTAAAAGAAAGGATGCTGCCAAAATACACATACTTTATATATATATATATATATATATATATAGGCTCATAGCCAAGTGGTAAGAACATTCACTTTTCATGAGAGCCCGGTATGAATCTCACCATGGTCAATCAGGAAAGTGACTTTTTAATATTATTGGGTGAGTGAGACAATTCCACTAGGTAACACCTTTGAAAAGTGCCTGAAAATCTTATCATGGTTTGACCCAACTCTTATGAGTGAAATTGGGTAGTTGGAATTGTTTGTTGATGGTTCTACTAGCATATGGTCACTAGGAATCATGAGTGAGGGTTTGAGTGTATTGGCCTTGTTCAAACAAGCAATCATGCTAGATGATGTGCTCTCCCCTAGAAATTGTAATTAAGATCTACTCAGCATTCTTCTTCTTCTATGTGCCTTGTCCTTTCAGGATGTAGGCGATCATGGCCTTCCACGTCTCCCTATCCCTAGTGGCTCTTAGCACGCTTTCCTCTGTAATGTCTCGCAGCCCCCGTTCTATCATCCACCTGCTCATGCCCTTCAAATATGTTACCTGCTGCTTTCCTCTGTCTCTTTTTCCCCTCTATCTGGCCTGTTAGTATCAAATTCTCCAAGTGCTCCTTCCTCATTGCATGTCCCAGGAACTTTAGTTCTCTCTTCCTGATGCTCAGTATTAATTTCCTTTTCGTTTCCATTCTTTCAAACACCTCATCATTGCTCACATGCTCGGTCCATGATATCCGTAGCATCCTTCTGTAGAACCACATTTCATCTACAAGTTTTCCCTTCATCTTTGTTGATATTGTCTAACATTCACTGCCATATTGAAGACCTGACATCATACAGCAATCCAGTACTCTCTTCTTTGTTTCTAGTGAAAGTTTCCTGTCTTAATACATCCTCCACCTGTATTTGGCGCTTTGGGCCATTCAGCATATTTGTAATATAAATCCCATTGGGCCTTGCGGGTGCTTAACAAAGACAAATGTGCTTGAACAGATGTTTGCAAGAGGAATTAGCTGGTCACATAAACAGACAAGCACCCTCAGATACAAGCTGCAAGTTATTATTAAATAATGATATACAGAAAATAAAAGTCTGTTTGCATTACCATACCAGGTAGTTTACTAATTATACTATATGAGTGGGTCTTTGCCATCAAAATATTTATATTGATATACTGTCTAAAATGATGGCAACATACATTGATGTACCTACTATTGAGTATCTTACATTAAGAAATTAAAAAAAAAAGTCCAAATCCTTGAGCCAGACAGGTAGGAAATATATCTGTATCCCATCATCGAGAAACAAGTTCCACTCAAACAGCTTCTACCTGTGAATCACTGCCCTGTAGAACAAACTCCCAAGACAATGTAGAGTTAACCATCATCTTCCCCTCCTATCCATGTAAAGTACCCACTAATGTAACTCTCTACCTTAGATGACCTTGTACAAGCCTTGTACAGGGTGAACCCTACTGTAAATCAAGCCTAGGGTCTTAACTTGTTCAAATCTAGAGTAAACCCCTATCTTCCCCTCCTATCCATATAAACTACCCCTTAATGTAACCCTCTACACGTGGGTCCAGGTCTTATAAAAGATCAACCCTATTGTAAATCAAGTCTAGAATCTTGACCTGTTCAAGTCTACTGTCAGCCGTGATCTTCCTCTCCTATCCATATAAACTACACCTTAATGAAACCCCCTACCTCAAGTGGTCTTGGGTCTTGCACAGAGTGAAACTTTTTATGTCCTGCTAATACCTTTTAAATAATGGACTAATTCTACTTTGATTGTGTGGAAAGAGGAGAAAAGATAGTACTTAGTTTCAGTGTGAAAATGAAAGAAAGGAAAGATAGCATTTAACATTTCTTGCCAATACATAATCGGTTACTTCATTTGGACCATGTAGAAAGAAGGGAAGAGACACTACTTGCTTTCAGTAAGAAAATGTGAGAAAAGAAAATAGAAGTGTTTAACAGCTTGAAAGTGAGATAAAAAAAGTTGTCAATTTTAAATCTTTTCGTTTGTACCCCCTTACTTCTTAAAATAATGACCAGCATTTATATTTATAATTGTTATTGCAATATTTTGTTAAAGTTGTTGAGTTCAAATATTTAACGATGCAATAGGGGAATTTTTATGGATGTTTCATTGTCATAGAAGTTGCCATGAGCTTACTCAATTATAAACTGAATAATTAAGATTCATCAGAAAAAATAGAACAACTCACAAGTTAAAACGAGGTAAAAATAATTACAAATAAAGTATTATAAAAATTGCATCAACAATTTAAATTAGAAAGGAGTGTTTTCTTGTTTATTCTTTTAGAAATCGTTAATAAATATAAAACATTTTTAAAGTATTTGATTGGGTGGGTTGTAAGAAGTTGGCACAGGTATCAGGCTGAAAGATACTTCAAGAAATGTTTCTCTGATTATGTGTGCTGACAAGGGCAGATGGGGAACAATAACTTTTTTTTTTTTTTTAAGTGAAAACAGTGTCTGAAGTGTGTTTGCAACAAGCTTAAAATAGACCAGCAAACATTTTGCAAATATCTTAGAGAATTAAAGGATTTCATTTTCAGAACATTGAGAACAATTTCTGCTTTTCAACAAACAATTTGGACAGTTTTCAAGCCTAAATACTGATGCCAAATTATACAGGACCTTTTCCAATAAACAGTTGCTGTGTGAAGACTCAACTAATTCTTTCTCAAAAGGGAGTTTAGAGAAACCAAAAGCAAAGAACATTCCCACATTCTAAAAAGCACCCTTTACAGAAGAAAAGGTCATGCAGCTACACAAGTACACTCGTAGACTGTATAAATTTGAAATGTGTATATAAGTTTTTATTTTATGTTGAAGGAGAGCTTTCTTTTTTTTTCTTAAAATACACACACATTATATATATATATAAATATATATATATATATATATATATATATATATATATAATCCTTTCTTTCATAGCTGGCAGCAAAATAATAAAAAAATAACCTGCATGCAAAGGATCTGATATTTAATATGGGTAGACAATCCCCCACCCCACCCCCGGTGGAGAGAAAAAGAGGAAACTGTAAACTGAAAAAGGAACTGTTGAAAAAAAAAAAATATATATATATATATATATATATATATAAAAGGACATTTATTTATCTATGTCTTAACAGAAAAACTTGCTAAATATGATATAATGAAGACCTGGCTCATTTGAGAGAAAACAAATTGTCTTATTATACAAATGTTTTTAGATAATGGTCATGAGGTGTCAAAAATGTCTTTAATAATACTTCACTAATATTATCATTTAGAATTACACTTTTTTGAAAACTGTAAATGAGATGAGAAATACTGAATTGAGAATTATATTCTACACTTACTCACTTGGTAATTTTTTTTTTTATTGAACTCATCTTATAAGACTCGTAAAATTTGTATAATGGGTGTACCCCTGCTGACAAAAAATGACGTCAAAATATTTGAGAGGATTATTAGCTATTTCCTCACAGGTTATCTCCCTGAGCATAAGGAATATTCTTCTTCTGTGTGCCTTGTCCTTTCGGGACATAGGCAATCATGGCCTTCCATGTCTCACTATCACTGGTGGCTCTTAGCACGCTTTCTCCTGTTACACCATGCAACCCTGTTCTGCCATCCACCTGCTCAAGTCAGTCAAGTATGTTACATGCTGTTTTCCAGTCTCTCCTTCTGGCCTGTTAGTTTCTCCAAGCCCTCCTTCCTCATTGCATGTCCCAGGAACTTTAGTTATCTCTTCCTGATGCTCAGTATTAATTTCCTTTTCATTTCCATCTTTTCCAAAACCTCATCATTGCTCACATGCTTGATCCATGATATCTGCAGCATCCTTCTGGAAAATCACATTTCAGTTGTTTCAAGTTTTTCCTTCAGTACACACACACACACACACACACACACACACACAACAGTTTTTATAATAATAGAGAAGTTTACTCTGGATTTTTAGAGAGAGAAAAAGTTACACAATTAGTAAATTAGGCAGCATATCTTAAATCATTATCTTGTCTTCTTAATTTCTTGTCTTATTGTTCTCTCTCCTGAACATTTTTTCTCATTCTTTTGCACTCATAAACCCCTTGACTTTTTTTTACTTGCTTGGGGTATAAAAAAAAACAAAAAAAAACAAAACAAAACATTAGCACACCTATTTTATTATTTACATTTCATAAGTACATTTAAGGATACTCTGCAATTCCAACTTTAAAATCTAAAAATATTTTCTGGCTTTAAATAACCTGCAAAGGGTTGATAAGCCAAAGAAAGTGAATCAATCTAAATTTTGAAATAGTATTACCATTAAATTTCAAATATAGCATTTTTAAAATGCTAGGATGAAGCTGATAAAAAAAAAATTCTTGATAGAACTTGTAGCATTAACATTACTGATAAAGAACAGAGATTTTCAAAAGTACTCTAACAAAGACATTAAGAACATTGGATAGATGACATAATCAAGATACTGAGGTTCCACACTACCTCAAAAAAAGGAAAAGAAAAGAAGTAATGAAAGAAGCCACCATTATTATTATTGGAAAGAGCAATAGAAGGGACTAAATTTGAGAAAACTAAGTTTTCTAGAATAACAGATTTAATAGAAAGATTTTAAAAAATTTAAGCCAATGATAGCACTGGCTGATTGGTCAATGAAAGTTAAATATTTCCAAATAAGGAAATGACTAATATTACCATTGCCATTACCATGAGGAAACCTCTTAATTCCCAAAGGAAGAGCTAGGGGAAACAATGGTAACAAATGGAGCACATTTAATGTACCTGATACAATAAAAATAAATTAGCTCAGTGGTTACGTTAATGAAATATTTTTGTTGTTTGTTGGTCTTTTGGGAGAGTTAAGAGTTTTTCTTTATCTTATGAATTGTACCTGACAAGGACTAATAAATGAATTAGTAAAAATTGTGCTATAACAACTATACAAAGAGATTTGAGTATCCAAACAATGTTGAATATAATTGTAAGTCCTTTCAAACTTACTGACAATTTGTTTATATCATTTTATTATTACTGGCAAGTTAACATTAAATGTCAAACACTGTAGCTTAAAATGTTAAAAGAAACATTTTGTGTAACTGTTAGATTTTAAGAAATCGTACTGATTTATCATTAAAAATGTTTCTAAGTATAGAATTGATCAATTCTGCTGTCCAGATAACTTGTTTGAGTTTTGCTGTAGCCAGGTATTGAACTCTCAACTCAAGATAATTGGAGTAGATAGACTAACCTATCGCCCGGTTCACACTCCACCCATGTCTATTGAACAGGTGTAGAGGCTCATCCCTGGTTCCCTGTTTAGGATGTGGTTTCCGGCTTTCTTTTTTCCAATCTTTTCACTCTTATGTAGCCCCCTGCACATCAGTGGCGTTACCGCCTTGCTCGGGGTGATATGATTAAAAAAAGTTCAATGCAACTAAACACTTATATCCACTGGGCCAATCATCTAAATGGCATCTGGAAGTGGTATTGCACATAGAATAAGAATGATGTAACCCAGTGATTGAAATAAAGGGGTCAGTTCGAAATTTCTTGCGGAATGCTGGAGCGTACAATAACCGAAACGGCGTAAACATGGCAATAAAGATGAGGACAACAGTCCAAACAATGAAGGTTTTAGTTAACCAATTCATTTTCTTATAGAAATTTTTCACAAAATACAGAAAGAAAATTTCAAATTTGCTTCAATCCTTTCTATATATATATATATATATATATATAGTAATTATTCTTTTAACATATACTTTAATTTCTATTCCAGTTAAAATAAGCTTTAATCTAATTAATGTTAACACATTCATGTCCAAAAGAATCAATTCAAAACAAATGATGAAGCAACAAGACAATCAAGATAAAAGATGATAATCAGATGACAAAACTGAAAATAAAATAAAAAAGATGCTTAATTAAGAAAAAAAAGCTTCTTATATATTTCTTCTCTGATTGATTTTCTTTATTTTACTTCTAGCAATTAGCATAAAAAGGTCTTTAAATTTTTATAGCAATGCTTAATTAACGTTGTAATATTTCTGACATAAAAAAACAAACAAACAAAAAAATGGAATGCTTCATTGATCTGAAACAAAATTAATTTTTATTAGAAAACAGATTTATTTCTGTTGCTTCATATTATGAATAAACTTTATAGAAAGCAAGAAAGTATTTTATCTTTCGAAGACTATGGAAATGACATACTTAAACATTTGCCAACTAAATTTTTATAAAGTCTGAAACTAATTACAAAAATGAAATCAATTAACAAGACTAATTGAAATCATTCCTATTAAACGAAACATCATAAATGTTCAGCCTACTCAGGAGATCAAGTTAACGCCATTTTTGTTAACTGGAGCATTAAAAAAAAAATTCTAAAAAAATTTCTTTTAATTGGAAAATAAGCATGGTTTATGATTTATTTCTGAATAAAAAAAATAATTTAAAATGTAAATGTTAAAATGACATCAAACATAATTAATTTTTTAGATTTTTTTTTTTAATCGTATCACCCCGAGCGGTGACGCCACTGATGTGCAGGGGGCTACATAATAGTGAAAAGATTGGAAAAGATAAAGCCGGAAACCACATCCTAAACAGGGAACAAGGGATGAGCCTCTTCACCTGTTCAATAGACATGGGTGGAGTGTGAACTGGGCGATAGATCGATCTATCTACTCCAATTGAAAAAAAAAAGTGATAAGATTGGAAAAGAGAAAGCCAGAAACCACATCCTAAACAGGGAACAAGGGATGAGCCTCTTAACCTGTTCAATAGACATGGGTGGAGTGTGAACTGGGCGATAGATAGATAGATATGCACATATGTTTACTAGGTTGCAACACAGGTTTTTATATTAATACTGATTTTTAAAATCATTTTATTTTCTGTTTTTGTATTTTCCATTGGCATTCTTTGTCTATTATTTTAACTTCATCCCAAAAGGAGCAGATATTTTCCTTTTCCCTCTGTACGTAGTCAACTACACTTGATTATTTTATTCCCTTTGTTTTATGGTTTTACAGTGTTTGCTAGAAACAAAGAAGAGAGTACTAGATTGCAATGCGATGTCAGTTCTTCAATACGGCAGTGAATGCTGGACAATATCCTCAAAGACGAAGGAAAAACTTGAAGCAACTGAAATGTAGTTCTACAGAAAAATGCTTTGAATATCATGGACCGAGCATGTGAGCAATGATGAGGTTTTAGAAAGGATGGAAACGAAAAGGAAATTAATACTGAGCATCAGGAAGAAACAGTTAAAGATCCTGGGACATGCAATGAGGAAAGGAAGGCTTAGAGAACCTGATACTAACAGGCCAGATAGAGGGAAGGAGAGAAAGGGGGGAAAACAGCGTGTAATGTACTTGACTGGCCTGAGTAGGTGGATGGCAGAACAGGGGTTGTGTGATGTAACAGGAGAAAGTGTGCTAAGAGCCACCAGGGATAGGGAGATGTGGAAGGCCATGATCGCTTACATCCTGAAAGGACAAGGCACATAGAAGAAGTATTCTTGCAGTCTTATCTCAAGTGGGTGGCCAGTTTCTCCTTTATTTTTCTTACCATAGCTGCATGGGACGGTGTACACACAGTCCTTAATCAAGTTTTCCTCTATGCAAGATCTTACTCAAAAGGTGTATGCTAGTGTTGAACTACTTTTGAAGGTAGTTTTTATATTATATACACCAAAGCTTTTGTATTGCTGGTAATAATTTTTTTCCTTTAAAAATGTATGATGGCAATTTTTTTTTCTTCAAAAATGTATTGTTGGTAATATTTTTCCTTCAAAAATTGTAATATTTTTCCTATAAAAGTTCTATTTTTAAAAATGTATATTTTTCTATAAAAGTCTATTTTTATGTGTATATTTCTATAAAAGTCTATTTTTATGTGTATATTTCTATAAAAGTCTATTTTTATGTATATTTTTATAAAAGTCTATTTTTATGTGTATATTTCTATAAAAGTCTATTTTTATGTGTATATTTCTATAAAAGTCTATTTTTATGTGTATATTTCTAAAAGTTTCTATTTTTATGTGTATATTTCTAAAAGTCTATTTTTATGTGTATATTTCTATAAAAGTCTATTTTTATGTGTATATTTCTATAAAAGTCTATTTTTATGTGTATATTTCTATAAAAGTCTATTTTTATGTGTATATTTCTATAAAAGTCTATTTTTATGTGTATATTTCTATAAAAGTCTATTTTTATGTGTATATTTCTATAAAAGTCTATTTTTATGTGTATATTTCTATAAAAGTCTATTTTTATGTGTATATTTCTATAAAAGTCTATTTTTATACTTTCATAGTGTTTTGCCCCCAGTTTGGGGAGTTAACTATTTGCCCATAGCTGGGACCCTAACAAGTGCTACCACTCCAGGTTAGGGTAGACCTGGGAACAAAAGCCATTAAGAGGTGGTTCCCCGCTCCTCACAACCTCAGAGGCCTTGCTGCCGGATGCAGTTTACTGTCATACCCAGGATCGTTTTTTTGTTCTTGATTAGGATCTGTGACATTGCTTTGTTTTCAGTGTTGGATCATTGTTCACTTTAGCCAACATTTCTAATGAGGTCTTCCAGTTTTTCTGTATATTCCATTTTGTTTATCACTACATTTTCATTGCCTTTGCCAGTTGGTAGTCTAATAATGTCATACCTCTGAAAGTTTTTGCCAGCCTCTACAGTTATGTGATGTTTGATTTGCATGGCCCAGCTTTCTCCTGTATCTGCCTTACTTTCTATCTTTCCTCAGACTTGGATGGATGAGGTATGTTCAAGGCTATTTCTTGAAGGAGGCTGAAGCGTACAACAGCCAAAACATTGTGAATATAGCAACAATGACGAGGACAACAGTTCAAAATATTTAATTAGTGTAAATATTTACAACTAGCAGTATAGCCCAGCATTGCTTGGGTGTAATTAAAGCTTTAAAATTAATCCATGGTCCTGGAGCTCAGACTAATTCTTTCTAATTCTTTATCAAATGTCACTTCATAAATAGCATCTGTTTATTAGTTTACTAGCAGTATAGCCCGGTGTTGCTCAAGTGTAATGAAAGCTTTAAAACTAATTCATGGTCCTGGAGCTCAGACTCTTTGGACGTTGGCACTAAAGACTAAAAAAGCAATAGTTGTTTCGTGTTAAAGTGAAACCGTAGACTGAAAGAAAAATGAATGGATGTAAGTCAAATTTTGATTTCCTGATATCAATATCAAATAAGTTTTTTTTTTCATCGTAAACTGAATTTTGAAGGCTAAATAAGTCCTCTGAGTAAATGGTATCATGGCTGAGACTAAGAACTACAATTATACCTACTTAGAGCCAAACCTATAGCAAAAACTAAAATAAAAGGGCTGAATAAATACAGATATACAGGCAGATAAACAGACACATATTCAAACATCTTGCCTTTTATATATATTATTGATTTTCTGCACTATTGTAAGAACTGCAACCTTGAAACTTCTGAATATCGTTTCTTATGTCTTTGTCTATGAGTGTATCAAATTTGATTAAAATCAGACCACTCCTTCTATAACCCAATTTTTTCGCTTATCGATTTTAGATATTTATCGGGGGTACCTTGACACAAAACCTAGCTAAGAACACTCGCAGACGTTTATTGTACAACTGTGTAAATTTTCAAGAAAATTGGTTCGGCTGTTTGAGTCTATAGGTAACAGACACACACACAGACAAAGTTCCATTTATAAATAAGTTGAGATACCTAATCTCAGAAATATGGACAGAGCCTGAAGAAGGCCAGAGCATACAAAGGTTGAAACGTTGTAAATATGGTGACAATGATGGGGACAACAGTCTGAATAGTGTAAATACCTATAATACCTCATTTCAGAAATATAGACAAATCTTTGTCTAACTTTCATAAAACAAATCTTCATGCTAAATTCATCCAATATTTCCATCCGTTTTTATCTTACACTCTTTCTACCCAAATTAACCTTTGCTATCTACAAACTACTTTTACCAAACTAATATAAAGCAGTACTAAACCTTATTTTCACCCAGGCTCTTCAATTTATATTTTTGTCTGTCCCTTCCTCTATGATTTTATGCTATTTTTTATTTTTTGTTACAGTCACCAACTCCTCATTTTATCCCAAGCTGATCCCACCCTCCTCAACAAACTTGGGGAAACCAAAATTAGTGTTTGGGAGTGTTCTTGTAGAGAAAATTGCCCAGCAATTACCTGGGTGACAAGACTGGATGCAAATAACACCAATTCCTGGGAGCAATTGGAGCCTGGGAAAATAGTTGAATATTCACCCTCCCCTTCTTCTTCCCCTCCTCATTATTATAGCTAAATTACAGGAAACAGTAAATTATGACCTTCCTAATGGCTGGGATTATCTTATAACTGGACAGCTTTGTCAGTTTTATACACACACACACTTCACCACATCAGCAGTTCTAATATTATCCAAAATGTCAACATTTTTTTAAAATGGGTTTTTAAAGATACAATGTCTAACTGAATAAGATTTATCTATAACCATTTTTATAAAAATAAGTTTTGCAAAAATTTCTACCAACCAAAAGCTTAAGACGAACTTCTAACCTGATGGCTTTCACTTTAATACTCTACCTATCTGAAGAGTTGAGACTAGATTATTGATGAACTGTTGTCCCTTTGAGGAGGCACTAAAACTTCAGAGAATACTGGACTGCAAGCTCACACCTGACCTTAAGTAGAACTCTTGTATACAATCCATCACTAAAGATGCAAGTAAAATGATCAGCTCCCTGTACCACTCCAGTAAGGACCTGACTCCTCATGCTATTTTCTTTAATAAGGGCCAGATCAGGCTGAAAATGTCATATTTGGATGGGAGCTGCCTAGTGCTCACTTTCCAGAATTTAGAGAGTTCAAAAGCATCTGGGAGTTTTTGTTAGAGAAGAATTAATTTCCATCCTCTCTTTCACAGAAGGAATGTAGCGAACCTCTCACTGCTTTATCGCTACTTTCATGGAAAGTGCTTGGACAAACTACATTTCTTGGTTCTGCCAGGTCTAACTTTCATGACTAGGACCTGCTATGGAACTTACACAGTTACACATTACCTCCATATTCTATTAGCATAAACTAAGTTCCATTTGAAAAGCTTCTTCTGGTGAACAACTCCACTGTGGAACTAATTTCCACAAGAATATTTACCCGATCACTACACTTAACCTGTTCAGGTCTAGAGTTAACTTTTACTTTCTCTTCCTTCCCATATAAACTACCCCTTAATGTAGCCCTCTACCTTGAGTGACCCCCAGAGCTTGTACAGGGTGAAGCTTACTGTTAAAAAAGAGAAGACCAACATGTAGAAGATATTTACTCTTTGATTACAATTGTGGCTCAATCTTGAAAATGGTTTGGAAACGTCAGACTTGGCAGTACAAGTGATACATACAATTTGAATTTTTCTAATCAAGTAACTTTCTTATGCAAAAAAAAATCTAAATCTAATCTTATTTATAAATGGAACTTTGTGTGTGTGTCCGTTACCGATAGACTCCGAAACGGCTGAACAGATTTTCTTGAAAATTTACACAATTGTACTATAAGTGTCTGTGAGTGTTATTAGCTAGGTTTTGCGTCGAGGTACTCTCGATAAATATCGATAATCGAAAAAAATCGGGTTATAGAAGGAGTAGTCTGATTTTAATCAAATTTCATACACTCATAGACAAAGACATAAGAAATGATATTTAGAAGTTTCAAGGTTGCAGTTCTTACAATAGTGCAGAAAATCAATAATATATATATATATATAAAGGCAAGATGTTTGTGTGTGTGTGTGTGTGTGTGTGTCTGTTTATCTGCCTGTATATCTGTATTTTTTCAGCCCTTTTATTTTAGTTTTTGCTACAGGTTTGGCTCTAAGTAGGTATAATTGTAGTTCTTAGTCTCAGCCATGATACTATTTACTCAGAGGACTTATTTAGCCTTCAAAATTCAGTTTACGATGAAAAAAACTTATTTGATATCGATACCAGGAAATCAAAATTTCACTTACATCCATTCATTTTTCTTTCAGTCTACGGTTTCGCTTTAACACGAAACAACTATTGCTTTTTAGTCTTTAGTGCCAATGTCCAAAGAGTCTGAGCTCCAGGACCATGAATTAGTTTTAAAGCTTTTGTTACACTTGAGCAACACCGGGCTATACTGCTAGTAAACTAATAAACAGATACTATTTATGAAGTGACATTTGATAAAGAATTAGAACGAAAAACTACAGTAATTCCCAGTCAGTGTGATAGAAAAAAAAAGGACTAAACAACGACAGTAGAAAGGTCTGGTCAACAAGCAAGCGAAAAAGCTAAATATTTGAAAAACAAATTAAAGATGTCAACATCAAGCAGATCAGTCAGTTAAGTGCCGTATGTGATATATGCTTATGCGATCATATCTCGAAAGAGATATGACTGACTGGGCAGAGGATTTTCCTGCTATAGGTTGCTATTATTTTCTGCAGTAGACTGGTTGCTAACCAAGGCTATAGAAACCAATCCTACTATTTAACACATAGTGGGAAGGAGAAGTGTTAGATTAATACCTTTTTCAAAGGTATTTGCATGTAAGTGAATGCAATGAATTCAACTGAAATTCAAACAAGCAGGTACAGAAGTTTAAATATTTGGGAATTGCTTTAACAGAGGATGAAAAATGCAACACAGATCCAAACAGGCATTAGACTTGCAACAAAAGTATTCCAAAATCTATGACTGGTGCTGAGAAACAGAAAAATTTCCTTAGTAACAAAATGAGTGATGAATTTTGACGTGATATCTATTTTTATATTTTGATTGTTTAATTACTTAGTTTTTGGTCATAATAAAATTACACCAGTGAACATTTGTATTAAAAAATGTTCAATACAATTATATTGTAGAACTTTTGAATATTTTCCATTTGTAAATGAGTTATTACGTGACCTAGGTTTCTACCATGAGTGGTGTATTCAGGTGATTTTCAATAATTAATGATGTATTGAAAATCACCTGAAGACACCACTCATGGTAGAAACCTAGGTTGTGTAATAACTTGTTACAAATGGAATATATATATATATATATATATATATATATATATATATATATGGTAGTGAATGGGGGACAATCTCCCCTATGAATGAGGAAAAACTAAATCTGCAAATGTATACAAGATTAACACTGACTCTAAAAATCACTCCGCATTCAACACAGTAATGGTCAGTCTTGGAATCTGCAAAGGATCTACTAGGTTAACAATCCAGGCAACTTTAGAAGGACTATTGAAAACAAAGAAGAGTGCTGTATTGCTATGTGATACCTGTCTTTCTGTATGGAAGTGAATGTTGGATGATTTCATCAAGGATGAAGGAGATGCTTGAGACTGCAGAAATGTGGTTTTACAGAAGGATGCTGAGGATACCATGAACTGAGCACGTGAGCAACAATGAGGTGTTGGAAAAGATGAAAAAAAGAAAACTCATACTTAACATTAGGAAGAGACAAGTGAGGTTCCTGAAACAAGTAACGAGGAAAGAAGCCTGGAGAATTTAATACTCACAGGGTGAATAAAAAGAGAGAGAAACAGGGGAAAGCAGCATGAGACCTACTTAATAGGCCTGAGCAAACGGATGGCAAAATGGGGTTTGGGAGAGATACCAAGAAGAAAAATAGTGAGAGCGAAAAGAGACAGAGCCATGTGGAAGTCCATGATTGCCTACGTTCTGACGGGACACAGCACATGAAGAAGATACATGGTATGTTACCAGGACACTAACAATGTGTATCCCAGGTGTTGCTATGTCTTACATGCTACCAATGAGACATGTTGATAATCTTGTCAACAGCAACCCCTCTTTCAATTTTTGGGCAAGTGTAGAAAAACTGAGGAGCATGTGTGCTGTAAATTCTAAGAAGCTATTTCTCTTAATTCAGATGAAAATAAAGACAGAATGCTATAATTAACACTGTATAATAGACACAAATGGGGTAAGCAATATTCCTAACTCAACACTTAATTTGAATAGTCATCAGCAAAAAGAGCAGCCCAAAATGCCAAATACAGGTGGGAGACACTAAAATCAAGCAGGTACAAAAATTTAAATACCTGGGAAGTGTTCCAACAGAAGATGGAAAGTGTGACACAGAGATCTGAAGGTGAATCGGCATGGCGAAGGAAGCATTCCAGAAGCTGAGTAGAGTATTAAGAAACAGGAAAATTTTGCTAGAAACAAAGAAGAGAGTACTGGATTGCTAGGTGATGTCAGTTCTTCAATATGGTAGTGAATGCTGGACAATGTCATAAAAGATGACGGAAAAACTTTAAGTAGCTGAAATGTGGTTCTACAGAAGAATGCTGCAAATATCATGAATCGAGCATGTGAACAATGATGAGGTTTTGGAAGAGATGGAAATGAAAAGGAAATTAATAATGAACACCAGGAAAAGACAGCTAAAGTTCCTGGGACATGCAATGAGGAAAGAGGGCTTAGTGAACCCGATAGTAACAGGCCAAATAAAGGGAAGGAGAGAGGGGAAAACAGCATGTAATGTACTTGACTGGCCTGAGCAGCTGGATAGCAGAATGGGGGGAAACAGGAAAAAGCGTGCTAAGAGCGACCAGAGATAGGGGGAAGTGGAAGGCCATGATCACCCATGCCCTGAAAGGACAAGACACGTAGAAGAAGAATTTACCAAAGTTCATCTTTTTCTTGATCCTTTTTACAGAGACACGCTAAATGAAAATGTTCTGATAGAAATATTTATTCTATCTCGTTTCGTTTCACTCTTCTTTGTCTATTTTTTGAACCAATTCAACACTTTTAGTTTTTGTTTGTCAACACCCAACACCTCAACTTCAAACAAGGACCCCCTAACCTAATAAGAATAACTGCATGAATCATATTTGTTTTTGGCATACATTAATATTTGCAGATTATAACTCCAGTGAGTAGTTCTTTAGTCTTGACTAATACAGTTGTTACCAGTTAATTGTAAAAAAAAAAAAAAAAAAATTGATTAACCAAAACTCAGAGTTAAATCACAGACAAATATTTAATGTACAAAAACATTAAATAAAAATATTTAGAAATATATTTTTTGCATTCAAATAGAAAACAGTTTACTACTGGCAGAGTGACAAGAAGGGGAAGGAAGGTGTCAAATATCTTTACCGAGTTAAGATAGAGAAGAAGTTTAAGTGCTATACTTTCAGGAAATCCTCAAATGTGTATATAAAGAATAATTATTAGTTTGGTCAATGAAATAGTCAAAAGTTCCATGAAGTTCTCTTTCAGGTTTAAGTTGGTCAGCAACTTTTCTGAGAGATTCTTTCAGCTGGATGCACAGATCCATGAATGGGCCAGAGTTAATAATGTCAGCAAGTCCTGTTAACAACTAACTACTCTCTTCCCAAAATTTGTTTTTGTAGGGGGCTAACACCTAATTTGCATATTTCTAGAACATTTTGAATTCTCTTGATCTTATTCGAATTTCCTGACATTCTAGCATCTTCCAAACATTCTATTTCTAATTTCCTTACTTTTACGACTACTTCATGACTTTAAACTTTTTTTTTGTAATATCAAGTAGGACTCAACAGAATCCTTTACTACAACTTTTTAGACATTATTATTATTACATATAATGATTTTTGTAATTAATAGAAAAGAAAAGCTCAACAGAAGATTAGAGATGCTAGAGAAAAAGATGTTTTTTCTTGCATTTATTTAAGCAGTAAAGTTTTCTCTTGCAAAGAGTTACACAAATTCTTCATTCTATACTTGTTTTTTTTAATCATTTCACCCCAAACAAGGCAACAAATCCAGTAAAATACCAGGGATTACTGAATGTCAAAGAATATGAGAGAAAAAAAAAACATTAAGTAGAGAGAACAATAAAAGAATGGACAAATAATGATTGACATCGCATTTAAAATTTTAAGACCAAAGTTGACTGGAAAACAAAAGCTAGGAATAGAGTTTTGTGAGACAGAAAAAAATGTTAGCATATAACTTAGAATTACATCTTGCCATTTCAGCTGCAAAATGATGAGACATAACTGCTATTCTAGTATTGTGTTTAAATTCATAAATTAGAATTTTTTTTTTTAGTGATTCTAGCTCTATGTGTGCATGTGAAAATACATTCTAAATTGGCTTACAGCCTATCACGTTGTATACACCAGTTCTTGCTCGATCACCAAAGTTAAGCAACATTGAGCCTGGTCAGTTCTTAGATGGGTGACCGCTTGGGAATACCAGGTGCTGTAAGTGTATAGTGACGGATGTGCATTGTGGTGCAGTGGATATCGGCTCGGAAAGAGAAATTGGTGAGCCAAGTTTGAATTCCAGTTGAATACTCTGCATTCACTTAAGCACTGGTACCCTTGGGAAAGGTATTAATCCGTCCTTTCCCTCCAGTTATGGGTTAAATAACAAGGGTAGGACTTGGGGAAAACAAAACAACCAACCAGCCAACATTCTAAATTGTTGAACTAACAGAAGTGAAATTTAAAAAACAAAAAAACTTACGCCTTTTGTCATTCCCAATGGCTTCACTGATTTTTTCTCGGATGATATGGCAAGCATCGAAGACGATTGTGGATGGGTCAAATTGCATTGTCTTGACCACATTGCTGCCAACGACACTGATTTTCAGCGAAAGGGTAGCCATATTGAGTGGTTTGTTTTATGGACGGCAGAAGATGATTATGATGAAGACAATGATGAAAATGATTTCAGGGATGCTGTTGGCTGTGTATTGCTTGGTGCTTATGTTTCTTGTGTCCTGAGGGAGGAAAAAGCCTGCAAAGAAAGAAAAAAAGGACATTGTTAGGAATACAATTCAAATGGAGAGAAAACAAGATGAAGATATGGAGAATGAGAAAAAAGTAAAGTAGTATCCAACCATTATTCTGGAAACAAGACAGATCCCTCCTCCCCCAAAAACCTACAATTTTTGGTAGCGGAAAGACTAGCATCTGCTCTGAAATAGGGCAGATGACTCAAAGCTACTGCTTTTTCAAACAAGCTATTCTATTAGAAAAAAAATAAAAGAGTTTTCTGAATTATGACCATCTGGAGCCTGAAATATACAAACTGACTATTGTTTGCTATTTAAAATAAATGCTGCTAAAATTACTTACAATAAATTAAAAAGGTACGGTTAACAGTTTTAATAAAATAATTCAGAAGATTAAGCTAGAATTCAAGAAACTGTTTCAAAATAAAGGAAAAATTAAAAAAATAAACAACCTACACAATCATCAGGTGGTGGTCAAAAAGATGGTTCACTTTCTATTAAAGTTGAATCATAAATTGTGATTTTCATTCCCGAGCACAAGAAAAGAAAGTGTATATACACCTGAGAAGAATCCCCAACCCAACTGAAGGAAGTCACACTCAACCAGCCAAAACCATTTTGGGATCAATGTCAACTTTCACACAATTAACCACATCTCCCTTTCATACAGATTTTCCTACACATATTCTAAACAACATGGCTTCTGCATTTCATGTTCAGACCAATTATATATAAATGTCTATCAAATTTAATGAGTATAAACAGTAATTAAAAACAGTGACAGCTGAGTTTATAGATGATGACAATTCCTTATATGGCAATTACAGGAAAAACAAAATGTAAGAGTTAATGCTTATAGCCATCTAAGATGGTGTGTGTGTGTGTGTGTGTATTATACAGTTAAAAGGTCAAAGACCAAGTTTTATGAAGATAAATGGTGATATTTTTGCAGCAGAAAGTCTTGCATTTGTAATTTTTGTTTCAATTTTAAGTTCTATACTGTTTACATTATTTATCTATCTTATACAGATAAAATTGGCTGACTTCCATCAGTCCGTCCATCCATCCCACCCTTTAAAATAGCCATCAATCAAAATCAAATTTTGGGGACAAATGCAAACAGGTAAGGGGAGTACAAAGTAGAGTTGGTTTTACTAGGGTGCATAATCAATTTTCATTAATTTTTTTTTTTTTTTTAAGAAAAATTAAATTTTATAATCTAACATAAATACTCCCACTATTTTAAAAACAATTTAATAATCAAAATAAATGTTTATTCAATAAAAATGCAATATTGTTTTTTTTTGCATCTATTACACACACACAAAGAACTCAGTTTCCAGTTCACCCTGAATTTGTGAAAACTAAATAAAATCACAAGGACAAATGCTTCAAATTCGAATTTGGCTCCAGAAAGAAATATTTACACAAAGCCAGTTGTATGCTAAAGAATAAGAAATCTTAAAAATTTATTCTTTGTTGGGAAAAATGAAAAAAAAAAAAACAAAGAAGTGTTTTAAAAATATTGTTATAATGAAATCCTATAAAATTAAAAGAAATTATCAGGCCAAAGTAGGGTTTTGTCAAAATATTTTTCCAAACAAATCAGCTCATCAAATTTCGACTGATTTGCAAAATTCAACAAAACAGAGTCTGCAAATCTGTCCAAATGTTAGCAATAACTTCAACATGTTGCAAAAAACAAAACAAAAAAAACAAACACACATACAAAAAAAAAAAACAAGCACGCACACAGAGAGAGAGAGAAAAAAACCAACAACAACAACTATTTCAACAGTGGACTAGAAAAAACACCCTATGCTTTGTGCTCAGGTATCAGAGAATGGATACATATCTTTCCCAAGGATGTGTGCATAAGTGAGTGCAACAAAACCAATTGGAATTTGAACTTGACCTTTCTAATGTCTCATTCCAAGATGCTATACCACCTGCACATCCCTTAAATATTCAATTTGAGCACATTTCTACCATAATAAATATAGGCACACTATTGATTTTCCAGCAATCTTGGTTTAAACACCATGTCATATTATTCATTTTGCTGACACAACAGAAATCATGTCATAATTCAATAACACAACTCTGACCAAATAATCGTGCATCTCCTATATCGCTGCAGTATTATCAACTATTGGAAACTTAAATTATTATTATATGGAAATTAAATTATGAATTTTTGGCAATCTTGTAACATTCAGATACTTAATGATAAATTTCACTCGATTAAAAAATGCTTCGATCATCAATTGATGCTGCACCCTTATTTTAATACTAGCAGTATAGCCCGGTGTTGCTTGGGTGTAATGAAAGCTTTAAAATTAATCCATGGTCCTGGAGCTCAGACTCTTTGGACGTTGGCACGAAAGACTAAAAAGCAATAGTTGTTTCCAGTTCAAACGAAAACGTAGACTGAAAGAAAAATGAATGGATGTAAGTCAAATTTTGATTTCTTGGTATCGATATCAAATTTTCTGCACTATTGTAAGAACTGCAACCTTGAAACTTCTGAATATTGTTTCTTATGTCTTTGTCTATGAGTGTATCAAATTTGGTTAAAATCGAACCACTCCTTCTATAACCCGATTTTTTCGATTATCGATTTGATATTTATCGGGGGTACCTTGACACAAAACCTAACTAAGAACACTCACAGACGCTTATAGTACAATTGCGTAAATTTTCAAGAAAATCGGTTCAGTCGTTTCGGAATCTATAGGTAACGGACACACACACAGACAAAGTTCCATTTATAAATAATTTCAGATATAAAACAACTTTACATATTTATCACTCGTACAACCTGATTTTCTATTCTTATTATGACAAGAAGAAACATTATTTGATGCTAATAAGCAAATATCTCATGAGTAAATAGGGAAGATCAGGCTGCTAATGCATTGCTCAATTTTTGCTTTGTCTTTTTTTTTTTTTAATTATTTTCTTTTTAATGATTTCAAAGGCAGAATTCTTACATGCCACAGCAGAGCTAATTGATGTCGATAAAAATATGAGCGTAATCAAGCAGAAAATCAATCAATCAAGCAGATCAATTACTTCAATATTACCAATGTTTATTTATTTATTTTTTTAATGATAGAGACAAACTAAGAACTTAACATTTGAAGGTAATGAATCAGTGAAATATTTACAGCAGATTCATCAAGAATGAAGAAAAAATACAGATATTGAGCAAAAGATTTACATTTTATATTTTTTCCTTTACATATTTCGTATTCATTTAAATTCCTTTCAAAAAACCTAAAACAGAATAAAAAATAATATTCCTTCCGCAGAGGTAATTACCTATCCAATTCAAGAGTTTCAGAATTTTCATTCATTTATTTTACTTTTTTTTTTTAAATCAAGTCTGGGAAATGTTTTGACAACAAATACTGTGTCATTGAAATCCAAAGGCTCACAAGGATAGCCAAAGATACATCCCAAAAGCTAAGCAAAGTATTAAGAAACAGAAAAATGTTTATTAGAAACAAATACTGAACTGTTAGGTGATATCAGTCCTTCTATATGGCAGTAAATTCTGGACAATCTATTCACAGATAAGATTTGAAGCAACAGAAGAAGGATGCTGAGTATACCATGGACTGAACAAGTAAGCAACAACAACATTTTAGGGAAAATGGAAACAAAAAAAAAAAAAAATGGATGGCAAAGCAAAGTTTAGAAGAGTTAACAAAAAAGCAAAATTTAAAATCTACAAAAAACAGAAAATTGTGGAGAGCCATGATCGATACATAGAAGAAAAAATCTATTTACCAATAACTCATAAGTGACAGGAGCATCCATAATACATAAAATGAGGAGTTACTTTTTAATCACCCTGTATTGGACACTTGTATATATGCATATATAGTTTTGTGTACGTCTTAATTATATAAATATCTCTCTGAGAGCAAGGCATGTTTGTTATTCTTTTTCCTTTCAGCCATTCTATGGACTACTACAGTGTTATTATATCACAGATATAATAATGCCCTTAATGGTAGTAATAAAAAAAAAAAAGCAAGAATAAATCTTTCTTCCATAGCCTTCTCTTATTACAACCTGATACTTACTTTAAACATAGATTTGAAAATTTAAAACAAAATCTCTTTTTATATATATATATATATATATATATATATATGTGTGTGTGTGTGTGTGTGTGTGTGTGTGTGTGTCATCTGCAGACAGATCTGTTTTGCTGTATCATAGCTCATCAGTACGGTTAGACATCTGATTGCTTTTTACCCAGGATTGAAACCCGACCAAATTGTCATCAGTAGGAAATTCTACCTCTGAGCGATGGGCGCTCAGTAGAAGGCAGACTTTTAGCATGATATACCATGTAAACACGCCAGTAGCTAAGAGTGTTCTAATTCATTACTAAATGAACAATGTGTAGATGATAGAGTCACTACTGTTTTTTCAAAGTCAACCATTCTTTCTGAGTGCTCAATCAGGGTGTGAGAGCGTAAATATAAGGATAAATTTGTCTATATTTCTGAGATGAGGTATTTTAATAATTTACACTATTTACATTATTTGAACTGTTATTTTAGGGTTCAATTCAAAATTCTAATCCCCTGAAGAAGGCTGGGGTGTACAATGGCTGGAATGTTGTGAATATGACAGTGAAGATGACATCAACAATCTGAACAATTTAAATAGTTGTTATGGGGAAACACACCTATTCCTCGGATAATGGACTCTCTCTCCTATATTAAGAGTTAACAGGAAGTTAATGGGAGAAATTCTTGAAAAGTTCTTGGGAAGTTCATAGGAGTTCTTTAGAGTTCAGTAGAACTACTAGGCAGTTGATATTAGTCGGCAGTTAGCCGAAAACTAAGGAGTCAGCTTTTAGTGGAAGATTATCAAGTTCCCAACATTTTGGGTGCGTTAAGTTGATTAGCAGCCGACATATCCCGATTATAACCTTAAGTGCGAAAAATACTTCGCAAAAATAGCGTAAATAATAAATCTGTTATAAAAGAAGACCTGATTATCTATTCATCACACACTTTCTGAGTGTGACACTTGATGGTGTATGCAATATTATGTTTGCTGTCCTGGTACAATTTAATGAACATACACAAATTTCATTAAGTTTTACATAAGACTTTTTGAATAATACATTCCTCTAC
Source organism: Ascarosepion bandense (assembly GCA_037127315.1). Classification (NCBI taxonomy): domain Eukaryota; kingdom Metazoa; phylum Mollusca; class Cephalopoda; order Sepiida; family Sepiidae; genus Ascarosepion; species Ascarosepion bandense. Next base: position 1,381,988 of record JBBBDQ010000496.1, read on the forward strand.
TAATCAGTGTCGATAACCAATACCGGTAAATTTTTGTTTTGTTCCCTGAAGGCCTTTACCCATTCAAATCTTTCCAAAACATCTATTTCCGTGCAAATGTATATGCTGAACTGAAATCTATGATTGCATATTGAAAAAAAAACCTACCTTTTTTCATTTTATCGAGAAGAAAAATATGGAACTTCTTGTCGCTGTTTATCTCACCCCGTAACCACAGTTCAAAAATGTTATTCACTGCTGACTGAATCCACGTGTACTTTTACGATTTTTCGTTTTTTTTTTTACTTCCATTTAGCAATTAATGAATGGAAAACATGAGTTCTGAAATCCAACAAATCGAAGTAATTCTTAAAAAAGGGTGTAAATATAACGAATTCAGTATCCTATGCCTCAAGTCATTCAGCGGTTAATCAGAAATAAGAATGGTGGTAAGGGGGTGAGATATAGTCCGATTGATTTCTGGTCAATAACATGAAAGAAAGGTAAGTTTCTTCTATAAACAATTATCAATTTGAGTTCAGCATATACATTTGCATGGAATTAAGGATGTTTTGGAAAGATTTGAAGGGGTAAAAGTCTTCGGGGAACAAAATAAAAATTTACCCCAATTCCTTTGAATGCACAATAAAATCAATGTTGGAGAAAACTTTTTTAAGCCCTAGAAAATTTCAAAATGATTGTCTGATTTTGAGCACAATAACACTGTTAGTATGATATTACTAATTTTTTTTTTTAATTATTTGGCAATAAATAGAATTATTTAAACATTTTTCTAATTTTTGTATAAATATTTTTAAGCTTATTACTGAACTAAAATATAAAAGCACACATTAATATACATACACATAATTTAAATTGAAACAGAAATCTGTATTATGAATGCCAATTTTCTTATCTGGCAACAATGTCTGGGTAACAGGGAAAAGTAAATTTTAAGTTCAATCTCTTGTGAAAATAGAGTGGGCAATAACTGGGCAGTACAAAAAAAAAAAAGAACAAGATGAGATATTCCTAGACATGGGCAGCTGAATGAGAACAATCTTCCCTTTAGATTAAAGAAAATGTCTAGTTCAAAATGGCTCGAAGTTTACCCAAATTGACAAGTTACTGATGAAAGCTGGAAGATACAATAGTCGAAACATTGTGACAACAAAAATGATTTTGTTGGTTGTGTTTTATGGCATATCAACCTCAGCGGGTCATTTGTAGCCGATTAAATTTTTATTGCTGGTAATACCTTTTTCTTTCAACAATTTATTGTTGTTTTTGTATAAATTTTTGTGTCTAGTAATAGTTTTTTCCTTTTCGAGTATGAAGATTCATTGGGATTTGGTTTTTTTTAAGGGTAGGGTCCCCAAGTCCTACCTTTGTTATTTAACCCATAACTGGAGGGAAGGGATGGATTAATACCTTTCCTAAGGGTACGAGTGCTTAAGTGAATGCAGGGTATTCAACTGGAATTCAAACTTGGCTCACCAATTTCTCTTTCCGAGCCGATATCCACTGCACCACAACGCACATCTGTCAATAAACGTTTACATCACCTGGTATTCCCAAGCGGTCACCCATCTAAGTACTGACCATGCTCAACAGTGCTTAACTTCAGTGATCAAATGAGAACCAGTGTATTGAATGTGATATGGCCGTAAGCCAACAAAAATGAAGACAAAAGTCAGAATGTATTAAATCAATATTTTACTTGAAAAAAAAAAAAAAAAAAAAAAAAAAAATTCATCGTGTCATTTTTATCAAGCTAGAAATAATGATTTGCATTTTTAAAAGATCAGCTGCTTGACTTAAAGTGTGAGTATGTTCAATAAAAATTAATTATCCAAAATATAAAAGATAGTAATTTTTACAAATCCTGATTCTTCACATTTAAAAAATGATTGTATTTTTTTTTGATAGACAAAAGCAAAAGGAAGACAAGTGAGAAATACAAAAACATTTCTCAGTGATTGAAATGTGATGCTGATATTAAAGAAAAAATAGAAGAAAGTAGAAACGCAATGGGTGATTAGTAATCTAACACAAAATACCACCGCACATATTGTAAATGAAGTGACATGGACACATTAATAATTTTTTATTTGTTAACAATGCAGTGCTGCTTTGACAAAATGACTACAAATGTATAGAAAATACTTTTCAGATCAATGTGTGCATGTATCACTGAAATTAATTTTACATAAAGTTTCAAAATTAACACCAAGATAAAGATCAATTTAATATTTAATCAATTTTTAAAGGTATGCTCCAAGAATAATGCCTTCAATGTATTTCCATGAAAACTGCAACAAATCCAAGGAACAAAATGACACCATTGGATAGAGCAAGTTATCAGCTCCAAAACTATTTTCCCAAGATAGTCATGACTATTTGCTATGCATTTTGGCTATGAATGTAATGCCTCTATGTACTTCCATGGGAACTACAAGAGATACAGGGAGCACAATAACACCGTGGGATAGAGCAAGTTTTCAGCTACAAAACCCTATTTTCCCCACATAGTTATCACCATTGACTATGCATTTTGGCTATGAATGTAATGCCTCTATGCACTTCCATGGGAACTACAAGAGATACAGTGAGCACAATAACACCGTTGGATAGAGCAAGTTTTCAGCTACAAAACACTATTTTCCCACATAGCAAAAATAACTTCCCACTGGTAGTCACTATGATTAAGAAAACAAACTATTTAATTATCAAGGGCCTATACAAGGCTGCACAGAATGTGGCTTGTTATATAAATCTTTGCTGTTGAAACATTACTCAGTGCTTGACTGTCCTCACATTCATTTTGGTTTTAGTGAACATTTAATAAGCCTTGATGAATGTCAATAGGTATAATTATGACACTTTAACTAGGTACATTTGCTTCATGTGCACTTTCATTCTGGATGCTGTTTTGTCATACTGTTGATTGTCTGCTAGTTGTAATGAAGCAGAAATATGTTTTTACAGGCAGGAAGGCTCAACCTTTACAGTTATACTCCCAACAATAATCTCT
>JBBBDQ010000496.1:1387500-1505000 GCA_037127315.1 Ascarosepion bandense
AAAATGTTTAGGACAATGGACACCACCAAACAGGAAAATGCTGTAATGAAGCAAAAACTAAATGAAAAAAAAATTTATTAAATTTTCCTTGTCTGCTGTATTTAATGAAATATACATTTTTTTTTTTTTTAATCATATCACCCCAAGCAAGGCGAAAACGCCACTGATGCGCAGGGGGCTATGTAAGAGAGAAAAGATTAGAAAAGAGAAAAACTGGAAACCACATCCTAAACAGGAAACAAGGGATGAGCCTCTTCACCTGTTCAATAGACGTGGGTGGAGTGTGAACCGGGCGATAGTTTAGTCTATCTACTCCAATTGAAAAAAATAAAAATAAAAAAAAAATAGTGTGAAAAGATTGGAAAAGAGAAAAAAGAAAGAAACGGAAACCACATCCTAAACAGGAAACAAGGGATAAGCCTCTTCACCTGTTCAATAGAAATGGGATGCGAGTTAGTGTGATAGGAGATATCTATTGACCTTACATTTAAATTCCTGGAGATTGTTGCTGTTGGGGAAGCAGGAAGCAAGTATATGGAAAAGAATTCCACAGGTGGGAAGTGCAAGAAAAGAGGCTGTTAGAGTAGAAATTGTGATTACATTTTATTGGTTTTACTGTAAAAGGGTGGGACCTAGTTGCAAATCTAGTAGCTCGTGTAAATTCATACCTAGGGGGTACCAGTGATCTAAGTTCATTGGAGCAGAAGCCGTGAAAGTATTTATAGAAGAGGCACACGCTCAATCCTCAATATCGGGCACTTTAACACACTATATATATATATTGTAATGGTTGTTACAATGTTTTTAAATTCATAGTATCACTACACAAAAATTTTTCACCTGAGGATGAAGCCAAAAACATAATGGGCTGGCTTCGAAACATGAAAATTTTTGTGTAGTGATACTATGAATTTAAAAACATTGTAACAACCATTACAGCATAACGCTCTACATTTGTATCGAGCACTCTTTATAAAAGTAAATGCATGAACAAAAGAGTTCGACGACTTAGTTACAATATATATATATACACACACACACGTGTATGTATGTATATATATATATATATATATGGTCAAACTTATAAAATGTCAGGACCGACTGAAAAGAAAGAAATCTAATAGTCTACCAACTTTGCAAATTCCTCATTTGCATCAAGTGTGTTGGTTGGGAGATTATATTGTAAAATAAGAAAAAGTAAATAAATATTTGAAGCCAGCAAATATCACTTCACAGTTGGCTAACTTCAAATGAAATAATCTAACAAGTGAAATGCAATTTCATGTTGCCTATGAAAGAATTACTTCATTGCTTGCCTGTGGTATGGGTTGCTGAAAATATGAACAACATGGTAAACGAACAGCCAAATAGAAGATAAAAAAAATATATACTAAAATGTAATTTGCAATCTGGAAAAGGAAAAATAAACTGTCAAGAAAAAGGGATAATATGCAATAACTGATAGGGTATTGAACATCACTCATATGAATGGCAATGGACTGTATAATATTACAAGGAATGAACAAAATCGGTAACAATAGAAACCAGGAATAACAACTCAAATTTTTGTTGTTGTTGCATAGAATTTCTTGTGTAACCACTTTTTATATGGAAGCATTTCAAATATTCGTTTTCATAGTTTTGTTAGGAAAGAACAAACACTTTAAGTATTGGAACAAAGCCAGTTTTTGGTACCAATTGGGTGATTATTTTTGGCTGATTACTTTATTAAATTCTAAATGACTAGGTAGACACAAGCATAAAAAAATTAAAATTAAGCAAAAAGCAATGTCTTGTATTCAGGAAGTAAGGCAATATTAGTGCCGTTCACTCAAGATAAATAGTAATCCTAACACAACTTTGGTAGTTTAAATAATTTCATGTACAATAATGTGACTGCACAGGGGATAAAATGACTTGCATCTAGATGACATCTACCAAAGACCATCCATTTTACAGATATGATAACTAAATAAAAATAAAAAAAGTTTGTATGAGCCACAAATATGTAATTTATGCACATAACATCTTAATATGATTGTCATTTTTTTTTTGGCTCTGTAATAATAAGTTTAAAAAATAGAAAAATAAAAAGTAGACTTGTTCTGAATTAAGACCAACAATAATCTCGCTTTACAAGAGAAAGAGATTTATGACTGCAGAAAAATACCGACAGAGTTTTTAATGAAAAACGTCTCTCTGTGCCTTTTTTTTTTTTTTTATTTAGGATTATAATAGAAAAATAAATTATAAATACGAGTACCTATTAGGATGTGATGAGTTGGTTAGGAAAAATAGAGGGCAAGAGTGTGAGAGAAAGAGTGAGAAAAAAGGAGAGAGCGAGAGAAAAATCGAAGGAGAGAGCGAGAGAAAAATCAAGGAGAGAGCGAGAGAAAAATCAAGGAGAGAGCGAGAGAAAAATCAAGGAGAGAGCGAGAGAAAAATCAAGGAGAGAGCGAGAGAAAAATCAAGGAGAGAGCGAGAGAAAAATCAAGGAGAGAGCGAGAGAAAAATCAAGGAGAGAAAGAGAAAAAAAGAGAGACTGATAGAAAAAAAGAGAGACTGATAGAAAAAAAGAGAGAATGAGAAAAAAAGAGAGAGAGATTTATCTAGAATACTGTTTTTGTTTTGCATAATATCTGGACCCCTTCTCTAATTTTTTCATACAGCTTCAGGTGGATGGGTTTTGTATTTGAAGCTGTCCTCTTGGCTTGCCAATGAGCAGCAAAACAGTTAAACACCCATTTTTTCCAATGACAAATCTAACATATTCATGCCCGCCAACAAAATTTTGTTAAACAGGTAATTCATGACTAGCATGTCCATTTTTACTTGTTCACTATTTTGGAATAAAGACAGTCTAAAAACAAAGTCTAATATGCCCTATTTAATCTTACACACAGGATTTATTATTTGACAAAAATCAAGCAGTATAACCCAAATGAGCCACATTATCTTGGGGAAGGTCTACATGAATGATTAGTGTGTGGGGGTGAATGCTATGTAAATGAAGAAATGGCTAACAATTAGTGGATATTAGAGGAGATCTTCCTCAAAGAATGGGCAACATGCCAACTGCTAAGAAATAAGATAAGTGAGGTCACATCATGAGGGTGGAGCTGAAGGGGTAAGTACTTTGGAAAACATCAATACTGTATCAATTAGAAGGAAGTTAATAATCTGTATATTATCCAAGTGGAGACCAGCAATTAAGTCAATTACTGTTAGAAAAAGCAACCAACACCCACCTGAACATCTCAATTCACTTCTCTATCATCATAAAAATGAGGAGGACTTATTTAATAGACAGTGTCTGTCCAAATATAATAAATTTGTTTATGGGCTTATTAAATTTTCCATTTTGTTTAAATTTTCAAAGTAAGATAGCAGAAAATGGGTTGAATTTAGTAATAAGTTAACAAATCATAATTTTTATTTTATTTCAAATAAACATCAATAAAATGGTTTTCTAAAAAGACAAAACTGTTACAGCCAGACGTCTTTAATCTGGCACTCTGGGGTCCAGTAACTCCACCCCCTGAGGGTCCAACACATTTCCCCTTCACCCAATTGCTATTAACCTGTTGAGCAATGTAAGCAACATCACATATTGTTTACAACTTTAGAATCGCCAATTGATGCCAATTTGGTCGGGTTTCAATCATGGGTAAAAAGCAATCAGCTGTCTAACCGTACTGATGAGCTGTGATACAGCGAAACAGATCTGTCTGCGGATGACTATATATATATAAGACTAAGTTTCTTCAGAGATTTGTTAATAAGATAATGATTTAAACTTTGTTTTAGAAAAAACAGAGACAGTATGTTGACAAAGGTCTGATTTCTTGGTTCGATATGTGTTGTGTAATAAAACAATAGATGATAATATTTAAATGCATGAAACCTATGCCTACATTTAAACAGACATTTATACACACTTATATTTAAAATAAACATCTATTGCTTTTATTACATGTGACACACATGCATATTTTTTTTTTTTTTATCATATCACCCCAAGCAAGGTGATAACGCCACTGATGCGCAGGGGGTTACGTAAGAGTAAAAAGATTAAAAAAGAGAAAGCTGGAAACCACATCCTAAACAGGGAACAAGGGATGGGCCTCTTCACCTGTTCAATAGATGTGGGTGGAGTGTGAACCGGGCGATAGTTTAGTCTATCTACTCCAACATAGGTTTCGTACATTTAAAGATGATCATCTATTGTTTTATTACGTGATAAAACTTTTCAAAATTTTTTTAAATCATTGTATTTTATTAAATCTCTGAGAATGCTTAAAATGAAACATGATTTTCGGCTATTAAAACTTTTTTTAGATTTTGTATTGCATAAAACAATAAAAACTTGTTTACAAATATTAATGATTATTTCATGTTTTTAAACTTTGTTCTTGCTTTAATGATATGATTGTAGTGCAGTGGATATTGGCTTGGAACAAGAGTTCGGAGAGCCAAGTTCCAATTCTAGTTGAATTCCTTGCATTCACTTACACACAAATACCCTTGGGAAAGCTATTAATCTGTCACTTCCTCCAGTCATGGGTTAAATAATAGAACAGATTGGGTTCTATAGCCTTGGCTGGCAACCAGTCTACTTCAAAAAGCAATGGCAACCTACTGCAGGATAATCTTTTGCCCAGTCAGTCATGTATATTTTGAGACATGATCGCCCAAAGCATGTATCATGTATGACATTTAACCGACTGACTCTTGCTTTAATAATACAGCAATATATATGTGGAATGAGCTGGAAAGACTATGTTTACATGGGGTTTTGTGGGAATTTGTCATTTGGAATTTTCTGTGGTCCAACAGTGGCTTGGTCCCAAGGGTTCCAGATTATAGAAGTCGGACTGTATATTACTTTCATGCACTTACAGTAGGAAATACGATTTGTCTTTGCACAATCTTGGTAATTTAAAAAAAACAAAAGAAACTTTATTTTTTTACAAGTTGAATTATAGCAAACATTTATCTTAGATCAAACAGTTGCATACTGACTGGACAGTTGTGTAGCAAGACAAATGCATCCCTAGGCAACTGTGTACCTCTGGTAATTTTTTGAAGTTACCATATTTTTCTTAAGAGTTGCAAATTGCAAACTAACTTTTAATTATTCTAAACAAGCAAAAAGATAGTTAATATAACTCTTATAAAAAATAAAACCACAAATAAGAGAACCATGGTGCTATTAGATAAGTCTACTCCTGAAAATAAGAAATTTCTTGAAAGGGATAGCTCACAACATTCATAACCTTTGATTAATTTGTAAAACTACAATAATTTTCACTTAAAAAAAAAAATCCCATATAATCTGTTATTGCATTTACTACCTATACTTTTTTTTTCCAAAATTTATGGTAATTGCCTTTAAAAGTTTCAAAAAATTATCTGGGGTACACAATTATCCAAGAATGAAAATATTCTGGTATGCAATTGTCCTAGTACCATAAATACACACATGAAAATATTTTATCTATTTGTCAATGTTAAAGCAAGCATTCATGATAGTATTTGCTATAAATCACAGCTTATATCAATTCTATCTAGATACATGTATGTCTACACACACACACACACACATTAGGTATTTCTGGACAAAACTATTAGTCTATGCCTGTCAGGAGTCTGCTTTCACCCAGTAGCACCCTGAGGGAAAAGGGTGTGTCCGCTGGAAAGGGTCCAGATTTTCAAGTAATGCTGCTTCCCCCCCCCACCCCCCGATTGTTAACATGGAAGCTCCATGCACATGTTTTGCCCCCACCCATTTAACCTAGTGGTTACTTGCATGACCCAGCATGTACAATAATAGCAGTAAGGTCTCTAAGGTTGTTGGGTTTTCTGGAGATTTTTTTTGTTTTTTTAATCGTATCATCCCGAGCAAAGTGGTAACGCCACTGATGTGCAGGTGTCTACGTAATAGTGAAAAGATTGGAAAAGAGAATTTCCTGAAACCACATCCTAAACAGGGAACAAGGGATGAGCCTCTTAACCTGTTCAATAGACGTGGGTGGAGTGTGAACCGGGTGATAGATAGATCTATCTACTCCAGTTGAAAAAGAAAACAAACTGAGAAGATTGGAAAAGAGAAAGCCGGAAACCACATCCTAAACAGGGAACAAGGGATGAGCCTCTTAACCTGTTCAATAGACATGGGTGGAGTGTGAACCGGGCGATACATCTATCTACTCCAATTGAAAGGAAAAAAAAAAAACAAAACATACATGGTAGTAAAAGTCCAGTCAAGAGATTTCTGCTAAAATCAAAAAAAGAATAGTTCACTTATATTGTGAAAATATATATTTTTTTTTGCTAAAACAGCTGATTAGCAGCCATTTTTAGTCATTTTGTCATGTAATTCACTTTTTAAAAAAAATCTTCCCAAAATAAAGTATGCATTACTGAAACTGAGGAATATTTGCTGATTATAAGTATAATTAATCTAATTTGAAACAAATATTATTTACTTAAGTTTAAAATAAAACACATGCATTTTTAAACCAAACAGTAGCTGTGTTTTGAAGAGACAGTAGCTATTTTCATGGGTTTGATAAGTGATGACAGGTGTATTGTTGTTTCAAGATTATCTGTCAAGCATAGATTAAGTAAATAATGTGAGTTCTTTTTTATATAATTTTTAAGTACTTAACAATATTAAAATTGTTAGAAAATATTCTCCGTAATCTAATTTTCAGAATGTTGACTTTAAATTTACTATAGTCATCATTTTTATTTTCTGATAATGTTGTGTATGGTTTCAAAAATGTGTGGTTTAAAAAAAAAAATTAAGTTCTTTTAAAAATATTGGTATTTGATTTGTATTATTAAGCTTTTTCATTTCTGACTAGTAAATATAGTTTTCACTTAATATAATCTAAAAGACTGAATTTAATACAGAATTTTAAAAGGTTTGGACAAGTAGACTTAATTAATATTAAGAAAAAAAGAAAAAAAAAATTGTAAAAATTCATTGTTCATTGAAAGCTTTCTTTTTCTTAAGACAATAGGGTCCTTACAATATCTTATAAAAAAACAAGCAATGGCTTTCCTAATTAAATAATGTCATAGTTTTATTGCATTTTTTATTGTACGATTCAGTGCAGATTTCAGATAAATGGGAGCTCCTGCTCAACAAAAACTAAATGGCTACTAAAATTCTCGAAGGTGTCCTGCTTTTTACTAATATAAATATGAAAAGGCCAAAATTTTAATTTCTTAATCAAAATTTCAAAAAATTGTAGAAAATATATAATTTTTAAAAAATTTAATTTATTTGTGAATAAATCCTAAAAGTTTAATTAAAATCCAACAATTATTTGATTTGAAGGAATTTGAAATCACTGGTTTTCATAAAAAAATGCAAAAATTCTGAAAAAGAAAGCCAAAGTATATAAGATAACGCATGCAAAAACCATGTGAATGTTTAAATTTTATTTTTTTTGTCAAAGTTTCATTCAATAAAATGTGTACTGATGATGTTTTTATTGAAATGTTAGCAACAGAATAAAAAAATTAAGCCTCATATATATATATATATATATATATATATATATATATAGTGTATCTAGGCAGCAAGTAATTTTCTAAACATATGCTGTTAAATATAAGAGACAATGAATGTTTATTATGTTTAATCATGAGCCATTCTAAACGTCGTATTTTGGCTTTAATTTCTAAACAACCTCGCTGAAGATGGCTCATGTGAGCCGAAAGCTTAGAAGAAAATCAATAAATAATTATCCAAATGTTGGAGAATTTTTGTCTTTATTTTCAACTGAAATTAAAGCAAAAATATGACATTTAGAACGGCTCATGATTAAACATAATAGACATTCATTGTCTCTTATATTTAACAGCATATATATATATATATTTACTGTGTGCGTGTGAGAGCAGGAGAGAGTGAGGTGTGTGTATGTGTGTGTGTATGTATATATATATATATATATATATATATATATATATTTTCTTTTTTATTTTGATCTATGAGGGTCCTATTGTTCAGTTCAGAACTGAACAGTGAGGCTACTATTACAGATGATTTGACTGCAATGATGAAGTCTTCTGTAGAACCAGGCACATTCTTCAAAACTCATAACCAAAATAGCATATAGTCTGCCATAAATCAACCTTCCTCATGTTTTATGGTCATGGAGTTTTACCACTTCAGAGTAATGTCATAATGAAGGATGGTACATGTTCTAAAACATTTTCCTTTTAGACCAGTAGCAATCCAACACAAGTGAGTTTAGTCTCCTCTGCTATTTAATCCATAACTAGAGAAAAATGTATTCATGCGTTTTCCAAGTGAATAAAACAGTATCAACTGGAATTTAAATTCTACTTTAATATTCCACTGCACAAAAATTCTTAGAATCTGTTATTTTAGACAAGCTAAATCTTTTATCTGCATTGTGGTGCAATGGATATTAACTTGGAACAACAAATTGGGGAGCTGAGCTCAAATTCCAGTTGAATTCCTTGCATTCACTTACACACAAATCCTCTTGAGAAAGGTATTAATCCATCTCTTCCCTCCAGTTATGGGTTAAATAATAGGACAGATTGGTTGCTGACCAAGGCTATAGAACCCAATCTACCGCAGAAAGTAATGGCAATCTACTGCAGGATAATCTTCTGCCCAGTCAGTCATGTCTCTTTCGTGACATGATCACCCAAAGCGTGTATAATGTATGGCACTTAAATGAACTGAAATCTTAGCTGAACCACAGCCCTATTTAGGATACTGTTGTAGAAACATTCATCTAAAAAGCTTTATTAAAACAAAAATTTGAAGTGTGTATGTGAGTGAGAGAGAGAGAGAGAGGATTACGTACACATGAAAGCATGCAAATATAAACATATTTTGCTGCTGAATATTTTGATGATTGACCAGATTTTACTTATTTTTCATTGCTTCTTAATATGTCAATGAAGACATCTAACTTTTTGAGACCAGAGTTCTGTTATTATTGGTAATTTCCTAAAAGAACTTCATCTTTAATGCCTATTTGATGCTACCATATATGAAAGTGATTGATACTTTTGTTGGGAATCATGTGACCAACTATAATAACAATAATTACTTTGGTCAAAGAGAAGGATGATTACATTAAAACTCAAGGGCCATCAACTAGCCTTAGAACTTGCTCCACAAATTTTACCGTCGGTTATACCTTCTCTAACTGTAAAGGAAAATAGAACAAATAAAGTATATACTCTATTCTATTTGCTTACCTGAAGCACACCCACCCCGGTATCACTAGACCCTCTGGTTACAAATAATAGTAACTTGTCACCCTTGGCAGACATTTCTGGATCAAGAGGAGAGGTTTATCCCTTTCTTCTTGTTCAAGATTGGGTTTCCAATTCCTTAAACTCCATACTTCTGACATCTCCACTTAGAATTTCCTCAGTAGTGATTTTCTTCCTCCTCCCAATAGGAGTAAATAGGTCTATCATCTAGTTCACACCACTGCCGAGTTTTTTGAACAGAAGTAGAGGTTCATCGTATGTTTTCAGTCCCTCCTAAAATCTAATTTAAACTTGATACCCATAATGTTTCCACCTGAACTCTGAAATCTTATTTGCTAATTAAATATTGACTTCTCTAAGTTTGAAATTAGCTGTTTATTTTTCCTGTTAGCTTGGCCTTTCTTTTGCTTATACAATTTCACACAGTAACCCTCGACCTTGAGTGACACTTGAGCCTTCTACTGAGTGTGTGTGTGTGTGTATATATATATATATATATTACACACACACACAAAAAAAAAATGAACATGCATAATGATATGAGAATATATGGATATGTTCATCGATATCAATGTCATATATATATATATATATATATATATATATATATATATATATATATAAAACCCAGCCCCAATGAATGAGTGAAGACATCATAATGGTGTCCTTATGAAGCTTTTAAGTCGGCCTGAATCTGTTCAGTTAAAGTGCCAAATTCTTAGCATTAAACTTAAATTATCTCCACACAAATATCAAGCACATTCTGATAAAAAAATCTGCTTGTTATGAGAGTGAAACCGGTTGCTTCACTTTTAGAATGTTTTGTAATATCAAGCTACATACTTTTATTTTGATAATTAAATTTTATACCGACAAAAATATCGTCATTCATATATATATATATATATATATATAGGAAAAACTACTAAAAAGTTGTAAGTTTAAAAATGTATTTTTTTTTGACAGTATTTGTTTATTTCTATTATTATATTTGATATTTCAGACCATCCTCAGCCCTTCATCAGAAACAAATGATTTTAAAATTTAAATTAGAAACGTATTTCGCGAGAGCATTCATGGAGAGATTGTTCACATCACGTGACGCAGAAAGCGACAGATTTTTAAAAAAAATATTTGTAAACAAAAACCTATCTTTAATACTTATAAATTTTGTTTTAGAGAAAATTTTTTAATTGTATCTAAAAAATATTTAATTATATTGAAATATTTATAAAGATTCAAAACACCTAAGTCCCTATTTAACCCTAGCTTGTGTGTATTTAAATTTTAAATCCAGTATTTTTCTTTCTTTCTGTGTGAGTGTGTAGAACTAAAATCAGAGTCTATTAGTAAACATTTGCAATTTTCTAAAGTGTGTCCCAAAGTTATAATAATACTATAAATATTGATCTACTAAGTATCAAGCACTTTTTATTATAAATGTTATATTACTATAAATATTACTAAGTATCGAGTGCTCTTAAAAAAAGTAAATTACTACGAACAGTGGACTGTTGACCCATTTGTTTATACTACTCTTAAGATATATAACAGAAATTTCTGGATGTATCTTATCTCATGTGTACACACAACAACGCATTCAATGATCTTCTACGTGCCCTGTCCCTTTCATGACGTAGGCGATCATGGTTCTCTAAGTCTCCCTATCCCTGGTGGCTCTTAGTATGTTTGCTCCTGTTACACCTCGCAACCCCTGTTCTGTCATCCACCTGATTAGGTCCTGCAAATATGTTATCCGCTGCCTTCCTCTGTCTCTTTTTCCATCTATCTGGCCTGTCAGTATCAGGTTTTTCAAGCTCTCCTTCCTCATTGCATGTTCCAGGAATTTCAGTTGTCTCTTCCTAATGCTCACTATTAATTTACTTTTCATTGCCATTCTTTCCAACACCTCATCGTTGCTTGCCTGCTCAGTCCACGATATCTGCAGCATCCTTCTGTAGAACCACATTTCCACTGCTTCAATGATACAAAACAAATTGACATCCAAAATTGTAGTCGGACATCTACACAAATACAGCAATAATCCCAATGTAGTTAAGTTGAGGTGTTGTGGCCACTGAAGTGTTTGACTTAAATTGATTAAGGTGAATGGAATGTGTAAGTTGGATATGAAAGCTGTAGCCAAAACCAAATCACCACTAATGAGCAATGATGCTTGCTGGCTGGACTAGGCACTGACAAACTTAGTTCTTCAGGAAGCTGGCCAACGTTTGCAAGAATAGCCAACAAAACTTTCTCACTAATTCAATTAAGGCACAGAAGAATCGTGGGGATAATTTCAACCAACGAGAACATTCAATTTGTGGTTACAATGCACACAAATGGTAAGATCTTGGAAGAAATCAACACCCAAATTTTCTGCATGCTCATGACAATAAATGACACCTTGTTCAAATTTAAGTATAGAAATGAAATGGGGTTAAGCTGTTGATTTATGACTGTGCAGCTTCATCTGTCTTTTGGTTATCTTCATCAAGGCAGCTGTTTAGACTTTATTCGACTTATGTAATTCAATCTCTGTGTTTGCCAGACTCCATCTGGATAGGCTTTAGAAAGCCGTTTCCTAAGATGGTATGATGGTATTCTCACTTCTGAAAACTTCTACCAGTACTTGGCACAGTTGTAAACACATTTAAGGTAAATCTCAAGCATTTGATTTTTATCACTTCAGCTTCAACCCAGTGAGCAGTTCTCTTCAGACAACTAAATATAGAATGATTATCTATTACATATGATGCAATCAGAATAAAATTCTCAGTGTTATTATACTCATTTCTACCTGTCCACATTGCGAGTGCATAAGCTTTTAAATATTAATTCTTTTCAAAATACACACTGGGTAATCTAACACTTGTGAAAGGACTGGTATGTACATTAATGCAACTTAGTAATAGAATGGTAACAGAGCAGAATAATGTTACAATGAGGAGGATAATTTTTAATTTTTTTTTTTTTTTTATATCTTTTCGCCCCAAACAAGGTGATAATGCAAGGGGTTACAGGAAGTGAAAGAGAATAAGATGACTTTAGTAGGGATGATAGAAAAAGAAAGAAAAAAGAAAAAAGAAAAAAAGAAAGAGAAGAAAAAAGAAGAAAAAAGAAAAAGAAAAAAGAAAAAGAAAAAGAAAAAGAAAAAGAAGAAAAAGAAGAAAAAGAAAAAGAAGAAAAAGAAGAAAAAGAAAAAGAAGAAAAAGAAGAAAAAGAAAAAGAAAAAGAAAAAGAAGAAAAAGAAAAAGAAGAAAAAGAAAAGAAGAAAAGAAGAAAAAGAAGAAAAAGAAGAAAGAAGAAAAAGAAGAAAGAAGAAAAAGAAGAAAGAAGAAAAAGAAGAAAGAAGAAAAAGAAGAAAGAAGAAAAAGAAGAAGAAAAAGAAGAAAAAGAAGAAAAAGAAGAAAGAAGAAAGAAAAAGAAGAAAGAAGAAAAGAAGAAAAAGAAGAAAGAAGAAAAAGAAGAAAGAAGAAAAAGAAGAAAAAGAAGAAAAAACAAACAAACAAACAAACATTATGGTCTGAAACTGACACAGAGACAAGCAAGAATTTAATTTTTCAGGGAATTGTCAGTTACCCACCATGCTGCAGTTTTGAAGATTCAGGAACAAAACTATTGTTTGTAAAACCATGGTTCTTGTAAGGACCAGTATATGCATTAAATATCAAATAAAATAAGAAAAAAAAAAAGTTAAGGTCTGAAACAACCACAGACTTAACCAGTTATTTGATCACTAAGAGAATTGTCAGTTGCCAACCATGCTGCAGTTTTGAAGAGTTTGTAAGAACATGTTTCCCTATGAAGGCTTGTAATAGTCTCCAAAGGGCCCAGGACATGCATTCCTAGTCTGAGAGACTTTGCTACTGAGTAGCAGAATGGTAACAGCAGTAATAGTATTAAAATTATGAGGATAATTTTTAATATTCCATAAAAATAAACATTTTTACCAGATACATGTGTTTAGCTATAATTTCAGCAAGCCTGCTACCACATGTGTGTTGTGGTCCAATGGATATTGGCTTGGAACGAGAAATCGGGGAGCCGAGTTCGAATTCCAGTTGAATTTATTGCATCCACTTATGCGCAAATACCCTTGGGAAAGGTATTAATCTGTCTCTTCCTTCCAGTTATGGGTTAAATAACAGGACAGATTGGGTTCTATAGCCTTGGCCGGCAACCAGTCTACCACAGAAAGCAATAGCAACCTACTGCGGGATAATCTTCTTCCCAGTCAGTCATGTCTCTTTCGAGATATGATCGCCCAAGCGTGTTTCACTGTTTCATGTATGGTACTTAACTGACTGACTGCTACCACATGATCTCTTAGAAGTAAAAAAATTATCATGTGTTCTTTAGCTACAATAATTATGTGTTCTCTATACTAAGTGTAAAATTCTTTTTTAAGACACCATGTGTCTCTTTAAGATTTCATTGCCTTTGTTTCAAATTTTTTTGTTGTGTATTTCTTTGAAATTAATTTTGTTTGTTCATTTCTCTTTTTTCACACTCCACCCACATCTATTGAACAGGTGTAGAGGCTCATCCCTTGTTCCCTGCTTGGGACGTGGTTTCCGGCTTTCTCTTTTCCAATCTATTCACTATTACGTAGCCCCCTGCACACCAGTCGCCTTACCACCTTGCTTGAGGTGATGTGATTAAAAAAAAAAAAAATGTTTGTTTTTTTTCTAGTTTTCACCTTGTTTTTCATAAATAAGAAGAAATTCATAAATAATTCATAAATTCTTTTCATAAATAAGAAGACGACAGTGAGAAGCATGGACCTTTTCTCATTGAAACCAGTGGTCAGTTACATGTATTCCCAACTAACCTTACAATTCATCTAAATTTCATTTCTATTTTAAATAAATTTAAAAACAACAAAGCAAACTTCTTAAAACAGCCTGTTTTAAACAAAATGAATGACCCAACTTAGCCTGTGTATCTATATAATTAGATAAACTTTTATAATCTATGTGCTTATGAATTTGTGCATTCTATGCGCATGCAAGACACTTCATGGTGGCTGTTTACTGTCAACTTGAATATGACATTACAGTTGTTAGAGAGAGGAAGCCTGACCTTTTCATATGACAGCTACTTCAACAGGAAGCTGATGGGATCTGAAGTTTGTTTATCACTTTCACATCTATCACATCTCCCAGAATTTAATATATTTATATGAGGTCTGGTCAAAAAGTATCAGGACTGTCGCTATGGTAACAGAGCTAAAGTATGCAGAAGTGCAGTCAGAATATTCTGAAGCCCCGACGACAGGGCACCCACTTGAAAGGAACAAGATTTCAAGAATTTCAGGAAATCTAAGAAATTGTATTGAGACAGCTGCTTGCTATCCCAAAAGAGTTTTAAGAATGCTTCCATCAATGGAAAAAATGCTGGATAAAGTGTGTGGCTTCAGAAGATTACTTCAAAGGAGATTAAATGAGGAATTGATATGTGTTGTAGTTTTCTTTTTATAGCACCAGTCTTGGTACTTTTTGATTAAACTATGTACAGCATTGTCACTGTAGATTTTACATGTATACTGTGTGCATTGTGGTGCAGTAGATATTGGCTCAGATTGAGAAATCGGAGAGCCGAGTTTGAATTCCAGTTGAATTCATTGCATTCACTTATGCGCAAATACCCTTGGAAAAGGTATTAATCTGTCTCTTCCCTGCAGTTATGGGTTCAATAACAGGATAGATTGGGTTCTATAGCCTTGGCTGGCAACCAGTCTATTGCAAAATGCAATGGCAATCTGCTGTGGGATAATCTTTTGTCCAGTCAGTCATGTCTATTTTGAGACACGATTGCCCAAGCGGGTTTCACGTATGGCACTTAACTGACTGAATGAACATAATAGTTGGAATCATGATTAAGACGTCTACTGATCATAAAGTGGGGGATCAGTTTTCTATTGTTATGAAGTAAAAACTGGTCCCCACTAATTACTGCACAATAATACATCTCTTCTCCCTTTAGCTATGAGTCAAATAACAGGACAGATTGGGTCCTATAGCCCTGGCTGGCAACCAGTCTATCACAGAATGCAATGGCAACCTGCTGCGGGATAATCTTCTGTCCAGTCAGTCATGTCTCAAAAGAGACATGATCGCCCAAGCAGGTTTCACGTATGGCACTTAACTGACTGACTGCATATTTACGGCTAATATTGATAATTCTTTTCTTTCTCTATGTCACTGACGGTCATAGCTTTCCAATATTTTGTGTCCTTAAAAAATTGTCTTTTTGTTAGCTCCCTTGCTCTGCCATCCATTTACTCAAGCTTGTTAAGTAGGTTAAGCTTTATTTTCCTCTGTCAATCTTACCTTCATCTGTTCTCTGAGTACCAAATTTTCCAAACCCTCTTTTCTTGTTATGTGCCCTAAAATTTTTTAGCAATCTCTTTCCGATGTTAAATATAAGTGTTTTCATTTGATCTAAAACTTTGTTGTTGCTGAAATGTTCAGTTCATGATATTCTCAGACTTTCTCTACAAACACATTTCTGTTACTTGAAGTCTTTTCTTTATTTGCAAGGTGATTGTCTAGCATTTACTGGAGAAGGATGTGATATGAAGTTGCATTGTGATAACAAAAGATGCTTTCAAGAAGTTAAGCAAAGTATTAATACTGATAAGTTGTACTATTAAATATAAAAGCTAAAGCCATCAGTTTTATCTATGAAACTTTTTGTCATCAACAGCAAGTGTAGGGATCATTACATTATTTAAATGAAACTAAAACTAAAAAAAAATCCTTAAAGATAACAGACCAGAAAAATTATTAAGTGTTACTGGTGCAACATCACAGAGGATTGCAAGCTTTGTCAGAATAAAAATGTTTGTGAAATATTTAAGAAAAATAATTTGACAAGACAGTATTAATTCATCCATACAGCCCTAATGATGTTAAGAAATCGGATGATTAGCTTCTGGAGAAGATTAAGACATATCCTGGTTAATCTGGTCGATGGACATCGATGCAGTCTTTAGGTTTACACAAGATTATACATTGCAAGAAGAATTATGCATCAATTTAACGACTTCCTATTTCTTTTAGTATTCTATCAGCTGAAAAGTGATTTCCTCAGAACTTTGTGAAGCTTCCTAACAAACTCCTACTTTTTCTGTTTGGAGTCACATGTTGAAAGACCAGTTCCTGTTACAACCACCAAAATTAAGCAAACATCCAGTACCTAGATGAGTAACCACTTGGGAAGACAAGGTGCTGTAAGGTCGGATGTGCAGATAGTGTAATGGATAATGGCTCGGAATTGTTAATTGAAGTGTTTGAGTTTTGTTTACTAGCATATCACATTTTGTGGATTATCTCATGCCAAAAAGGTGGGGTTTTCTGGTTATTTTTAATGTTCAGTTATAGTGAGAAAATCAAATTTTAATGAAAATTTTTTGTTTTTCTTTTTTTATTTTAGAAAACTGAAAATGTCTTCTAATTTTGTATTCAAAAATATTTTGCTGAGAATAATTTTTTTTTTCAAAAATATGTTTTGGTAATAATTTTTCCTTCAAAAATGTATATTTTTCTATAAAAAAGTCTATTTTTTATGTGTGTATATATATATATATTTTTTTTTTTCTATAAAGTCTATTTTTATACTTTCATAGTGTTTTAACCCCCCGTTGGGGGGGGGGGTAGTTATTTGCCCATAGCTGGGACCCTAACAGGTTCTGCCACTCCAGGTCAGGGTGGACCTGGGAACAATAGCAATTAAGAGGTGGTTCTATGCTTCTCACAACCTCCCAAACAAAAGCCTTGCTGCCAGATGCAGTTTATCATCATGCCCAGGAGCCTGTCAGTTGAAGAGCTGAGTTCCAATTCCCAGTGGGTTTGTTGTATTGACTTATGCACCAACAATTCTTTTGCGTGCATAAAACCCCTATTCCAGAACAGATCCAATCAGTGACAAGAACAGCAGTTTGTTAGTTAGCACACTTGAAGAATGTTAGGAAAGGAAATTCCATTATGTAGGATTGAAAGCTGTCTCAGTCTGCCTTCAAAGAGTGAAAAATATTTTTATGGAATGGTACATCAGGGGAAGCCATAAGTTTGTCATCAATCTGAACACACTTAGAAAATGGTCTGATGTGTTGGGAAGAAGGAGGTAAAACATTTGCTAAGCATTTATCAGAACAGGAGGTTAGAAAGGTTTGAATAGGTTTGCCTGATGTTCCATCATGTCCAAGACATGGGTAAGTTCTTTGGGTTTATTTGTAGGCGATGAAGAAGTCTCCACAATATCTACCTTCATTTGTTTTGTTAGAGTGAACTAACAACTCTTTATGGTGGATATTGAAATTCCTGCAGATATGAAAGCTAGCTGATGAAAATTAAGTGAGGATATTATCAGTCTTCTCAGATATTTGATCAAAATTTATCATCCTGAAGGCAATAGAAAGCCAAGACAAATGTGGTACTATGGTTAAGTGCCACGTGGAAGCACATATACAAGGAAACAGTGGCCTAGGTTTTTTGGGTCCCCAGCACAGGGAAACTCATCCCTGATGTAGGCTCCAAGTCCATGGCTGTGACAATTTAGGTGGTTGTGTTTTGTCATAAGAAATGACTAACCTGAAACTGTGAGCTCCTCTCGTATGCTTGAGACATTGATACCAGTTTCAGAAAGTAAAATGAAGTCGGGTTTGGACTGATTAAGATGCTGTTCCACTTCTGGAAAGTTGGATCAGAGACCCTTCACATTTCGGAGATAGTATATATCAATTTTGTTTTGGGGTTGTTTTATGTTGGGTTTGATAGTTTCATGTGTATACCTCTTCCCAAAGAAGAAAAAAAAAAAAAAAGAAGAGTGAGTGTGTATGCACATTTAATATTTGATCCATTACAAAATGATTGACCTTCATAGATGAAACTTTACAAATGGCATTTAAACTAAAGAAGACTTATCTAGGAAGTTTACAGATATGAAAACAAAATATAATATAAAGGCATTCAATTTCTTTTCTTGGTTTGATTACCTCACATATTTTAACACTTGTTAAAGAAAGAAATCACTCACATGAAAATGGAAAAAATAAAATTAAAAAAACTTTAGTTGTGGAAATTCGTCTGGGAGAAAGTTTTTTTTTTTTTTTAGATAAATCTAAAAGTCATTCATCAAGATAAAAGGATACATTTCTTTAACTTGTTTTTTTTTACTTTTAACTTTTTTTAAAAAATTCCTGGCATATGAGAGAGAGAATTTATCAACTCTACAAGCAGCAACAGCAGAAAGAAAATGAAAAGTCTAATCGAATTAACTGAAAACAAGCATTTGCAAATGCAAGTCTTCCACATATCAAAGAAGCTAGAAAAGAGAAGAAAATAAAAGAGCTTTCAAACTAAATTGTGAAAAGGAAGGGGGGGGGATACCAACTGACTTTTCCACTTATATACTTTGAGGCTTCTCTTTATTCTATGTTGGTAAATGGATTTACATGAGTGTTGGTTGGGGGAATCATTCCCAAAGTTACAAATGTACAGAAAACAGAGTTTAATCCATCCTTAAATAGTTGAATTATAATTCCTGGGTTTCCAATTGTAGAATTCAATTGAAAAAAAAAAAAAAGAAAAAAAAAAGTTAGTTAAAAAGAAATATTGGTACATAATCTTATAAAACAATATCCACCATGAATAATACATGAATATCAGATTTATGACTGATAGATGGATGAGACAGATTACCAAGAATATAAAGATTAAAATACAAAGCATTTGTCTTTTTTTTTTTTTTTTTAATGTAATCAATAGGTAATGAATATGTATACACCTTGGTTCCCCCTCACTGTAATGTTATTGGCTGCTATCGGCCATAAATAGAGATGAAGGCAAGGGCATCGAGAGCGAGAGAGTGAGTGAGTGAGAGAGATCTAGAGATCTTTCCACCAAAAGTCTCTTGGTCTACCACCATTGACTATACCTCAGGATACTGCATACAATGATTACGTCTACATACTAGATTGATCCTACCCAGTTACCTTTGCCTAAACCACTTACCTACCTCGTATTGATATATATCCCTTTCCAGGACATATCATTTTTGATCTTGCTTGTGAAAGTAACTCCAATAACTCTGTAGCCTATGTGGCAAAGGTATCAGCTGAATTTTTACCTCCATAATGTTTGATCAGTCAAGGTAATATCTACCTTTTTTTTAATCAATTCACCCCAAACAAGGTGATGACACCACAAAGACGCAAGGGGCCACTAGGAGCAAAAGAAACCACTTTAGAAGGAACTGGTAACCAATTCCTAGGGAATATGGCATAAATCTTCACTAGTGTTCAAAAACCTGTGGAGGATGAGTGTGAATCGGACGATATTTTAAAAGGAAATTATATTGAAAAATAATTATGCAAAAAAAAAAAAAAAAAAAAAATGCATATTTTTAAATTCATCATTAAAACTGCAGACATACAAACAAAATCAGTAGGTCTGAAGTTTATATTGGTATATTAGTGATCTACCAATAAACATTATTTGCAGATTGCCTTGTGGGTTTATAATTAAAATTCACAAGAAGTTTGAGGAGCTTCAGAAACTAAAATTATCAACATATGAATTATGGCGTAAAAAGATGTTGTTTTGTATGTAAAAGTACTTGTAAGAATACCATTATCAGAAGATGTTGCAAAAGAACATCAGAAACTCCAAAGAAAGAAAGAAAATGAAATACAGTACTGGATAAAATAATGGCTTCCATTTGAAGTTCTCTAAAGGTTACCAAATTCAAAAGATACCAAAGAAAGAAGAAGTTAGTATGACCGAATAGTCGTGATTAAAAAACAAAAACAAAAAAACAGTTCAAGTTAAAGAGCTAAAGATTGCATAACATAGTCAATCAGTTAAGTGCCATATATGATACATGCTTTAGGTGATCATGTCTTGAGACATGACTGACTGGGCAGAAGATTATCTCGCAGTCGGTTGCCATTGCTTTCTACTATAGACTGGCTGCCAGCCAAGGCTATAGAACCCAATCTATCCTAAGTGCTATATGTGATACATGCTTGGGCGATCATGTCTCGAAAGAGACATGACTGACTGGGCAGAAGATTATCCCACAGTAGGTTGCCATTGCTTTCTGCGGTAAACTGGTTGCCGACCAAGGCTATAGAACCCAATCTGTCCTGCTATTTAACCCATAACTGGAGGGAAGAGATGGATTAATACCTTTCCCAAGGGTATTTGTGTATAAGTGAATGCAAGGAATTCAACTGGAATTCGAACTTGGCTCCCTGATTTGTCACTCAGAGTCGATATCCACTGCACCCCAACGCACATTGTGCAATGTAAGAAATAAAAGAAAAAAAAAAAAGAATTTACAAACATTTTCTTTTGATTCAAAGAATCCAAGACCTGTTTAAACAAGTGAACCATACCAAGTAAGAATTACACTTGAATACAAAGTTACTTCCCTTGATTATGTTTTTGCTAAGATATGTTTGCAAAGAGTAAACAGAAAAAAAGCGAGAGAAAGACAAATATCTCAACATATGTACCATATGACCAAGTAAATGCTGTTCAAAAGGATATTGCCTTACAATGGTATGCTGTAAAAACTGCAATTTATTTCTGAATCACAACAAAGATCAATAGGTGTGGGTGGGGAATGAAAAGACATGAGAGAAAGAAGGGGGAGTCAGGGGGAAATCCTGTCAAAAGAAATAAACTCAAGTGTCATATTAAACAATCACAATACATTGATTCTTTTTGGCGGCTCACTTTCAACCACTCAGTGTTCGAAAAATAAGTGAGAATTTATGAAGAAAACTTGAAATTAAAAAAAAAAAGAAGAAACTAAGATTGACAAGTGTTTATATAAGATAAAAAGGAACATGGCTGTTACCACTAAAACCATTCTTATCAAATATATAGAGAAAAAAAGAACCCCTCTTCCACACATGCACACAATGAATAACATATTTGCACATTTCTTTGCATAGCAGTGAGAGGGGATGAGAGAAATAGAAAGGATAATCAAGTGACAAAAGTAAAGGAAGTGGGGGGGGGAAAGAAAAAACCTAAGAGAAAACTGAAAATTAAATTTTCTACTAGTACAAAAAGATGGGGGGTGGGGAGATAGAAAAGTTAATAATTGAAATACAAAGCACATCATGATGTCTGAGTGACCTTTCAGAAATTTCACATAGAAAGCCAGTCATGGAAGAAAAGGTTACTTCATCTATCCATCTATTCATTAAATAAAGTGTTAAATCATGCCCAATACGCATAAATAACAAAGGAAAGAAAAGAGAAGCTTTGCAACCTCCAAACGCAGCTGTAATCACAAATAGAAAGGGAAATAGTAAGACACACAATAACAGTCTTTCAAAAAAAAAAAAAAAAAAAAAAAATCATAACTGGACAAGCAAAGGAGTTGGATAGTGAATGCTGCTGTCAAAAACCCTTTAATCCAGAAAAGAGTAGGAAAATAATCAATTTTCTTTGTTTTTTGCCCATTTTTCCTATTGTTTGTTCATTTATGTACATGTCTTTATTCATCATTTGCTTTTCAATGCAACATCAGTTTTAAAAGATATTATAAACAAGAAGATATTGAAGTGTTTAAGTGTACTTTAATTCAAATAAAAAAAAGGTTATTACTAAAGGAAGAAATATAGAAGACAAATTTGTCAAAATCTGGAAATTATTAAAAATTTATTTTTAATTCTTTCAGAAAAGAAGGAAAATGACTTGTAATAAGTCATTTGTACCAAAAGTATCCAAATCTGTTCTAGCAACACAGCAAATCGCCAAATGGAGGCGGTGTGTTTAACACGGCTTTTCATCTAGTATTAAAAAAAATGTTGATGACTTAATTACTGAAAGCAAAGAAAAACTGAACAAAGAGAAAAAAATTCCTTCCTCCACCTAGTCTCCTCCCTCCTATTATTTCATCCCAAAGTAAGGCGAGACTGCCAATAGTGCACAGGGGGTTTCAGTGAGAGAGAAAACCTGGGTACAGGAAGTATTGAAGAAAGGAAAAAAGAATTCGAGAATATGGGAATTGATGTTGCATTTGAACTTTTGGAGATTGTAGCTATCAGGGAAGCAATTATACGGAAGGGTCTTCTATGGGTGAGAAGTGCGAGAGAAGAAACTATTATAGTAGAAGTGGCAAATATCTTTAACTATTTCAACAGTAAAAGGGTGGGACCTAGATGCCACTCTTGTAGCATGTGTAAATTTCTGGTTAGGGCACCAGGGTGGAAAAAAGTTATTTATCAAGGACAAAAATGTTTGAATTGAGAAATCATTTACATAGTGTACTTCCTGAAGATGACTATTTGTGGACATTGAAATATGGAAGGGGAAAAAGAACATACATGATGCATAAATCTACTGCATGAAATGAAAAGTTATTTATTTTGAGCCACAGATGTTCATTTCTCACAGAAATGGAGAGATAAAAATAAAAAATTCACAATATCTCATTTTATAGATTACTTGCTATATTTGCCAATTTAGTTTAAGTGTTAAGAGATGTGTGCAGTGGATATCAGCTTGGAACGAGAAATTGGAGAGCTGAGTTTGAATTCCAGTCAAATTCATTGCATTCACTTATGTGCAAATACCCTTAGAACAGATATTAATCCATCTCTTCTCCCTCTAGCTATGGGTTAAATAGCAGTACAGATTGGGTTCTACGGCTTTGGTTGGCAATCATTCTACCAAAGAAAGTAATGGCAACTTACTGCAGGAAAATCTTCTGCCTGGTCAGTCATGGATCAAAAGAGACATGATCGTCTAAGTGTCTATCATGTTTGGCACTTAGCTGGCTGATCTGAATAAAAGTGAACTGCAGGACAGATTGAGTTCTATAGCCTTGTTTGGCAAGCAGTCTACTGCAGAAAGTTATGGCAACCAACCGCAGGAAAATCTTCTGCATGGATTGAAAGAGACATGATCACCCAAGCTTGTATCATCTATGGCACTTAACTGACCTACTGCTAGAAGAGAGGCATTGGAAATTTCAAGTTTATTCAGGTTAGGGATGCCTGTCATCACAAACAAACTAGAGGGGTAAAAAAGAGGGAGAGAAGCTTCAAATAAGGCCATTTGATTTTTGTCATTTCATCAGTTTTAAAACTCATGAGAAATGAACAGTTCTTTCTTTAGGCATTTTGTTCACAGGACTTTAAGATTAAGTCAATAACTATACAAGAAACCTGCAGGATACAAAGACAATGTTGGTATTAAAAGTAAACTATGTATGATGTGCGTTGTGGTACAGTGGATATTGGCTCGGAATGAGAAACTGGGGAGCCAAGTTCGAATTCCAGTTGAATCCATTGTATTTACTTACGCACAAATACTCTTGGGAAAGGTATTAATCTGTCTCTTCCTTCCAGTTATGGGTTAAATAACAGGACAGATTGGGTTCTATAGCCTTGGTTGGCAACCAGTCTACCACAGAAAGCAATGGCAATCTACTGCAGGATAATCTTCTGGCCAGTCAGTCATGTCTCTTTCGAGACATGATCGCCCAAGCGTGTATCATGTATGGCACTTAACTGACAGACTGATGTATGATGGACATTTTCAGGAGTTAATCCAGCTTAGCATTTTCACGATAAAATAAACATTAAAACAGCTTCACAAAACATTGAAAGTAAATTTTATTCTTAAAGATTATTTCATGACTACAGCCTTGTCTCGGACTTGGTTTAAGTAATTGAGTAGTTGAAGTTGAAAAATTCTGGTTTATGTGAAAAATTACAATACAAAATAAATGGGTTCTTTAATCTACTTCAACACAAAACAAAAACTACTTTTTTCCCCCCCAAGTTTGAAAATTTAACTGAGCCAAAAAACAGGATATACTTTGTCTGTTTCAGAAGAGATAACAGTTTCAATGTGAACCGGGCCAAAATACTTTGGCTGATTGTGATGATTAAAGCATCAATTGGGCAAGCAAGAGGGAGAAAGAGAAAGAAAACAAATACAAGGCTGGTGTAGAATGTTGCTGAAACTAAATTATATATATATATATATATATATAATCCCAGTCTATTTTAACACAATCCATTCTTTGTATGATACGCTTTGAGAAATGTTGGTAATTTTGAAGAAAGAAGCACTTTGTGTGAATGAAGCAGTAAACGGTTAGAATGTCTCCCTCCCACCAGAATCTTGTTTTACAAGCATAAGAAAGCATTGCCCAGGACTTACATGTATCCGGATCATTCCATATCAAAAAGAAAATTTATGTCAATATTTTATCTATTCATGTAAGAAAAAAGATCTTAGATGGTTCTACCTTTTCATAAGTAGAATACAAGAGGAACCAAGAACCATTCTTGTCTAAATCAAGTTACCACTCTAAGTTGAGAATTGGAACATTTTAATTCTTCAGCTTTTCTCATGAAAACAACTTTGAATTAAGGAAATTTCATAACTTAAGCAGAAAACCTATAATCACACAATCACCAGTCCACTGATCTATCACAAAAAACCTTATCAAATGTAAGCCTTTTTTTTTTTTTTTTTGAGTCAGCTTTAGTCAAGTAAACCTGTTGTTGGAATCAAATAAAATGTTCAGAAAATTGCTTTATTAAAAACTTTATTTTTTTTTCAATGTAGATGTTAAAGACAATGTGAGAGTTGTTCAAGATTGAACAAGCTCTGTTTAGAATTTTCACTCTGCACCCCCAATGCTGTTATGACAATTTTATATTGACAAAATTATTTTTTTTTTTATGTAACATGAAAAAAAAAAAAAAAAAATGGGAGGGAGGTTTAAGAGGGAACATTCACTTATGCATCACATAAAATTTTGCCTTCAGTACTTATAATTACCATCAATTATTTACTTTTTTATGTATATTACTAGCAGTTATAGCCTGATGTTGCTCAGGTGTAATGAAAGCTTTAAAACCAATCCATGATCCTGGAGCTCAGACTCTTTGGACATTGACACGAAAGACTAAAAAGCAATAGTTGTTTTTAAAGACAAGCAAAACCGTAGACTGAAAGAAAAATGAATGGATGTAAATCAAATTTTGATTTTCTGGTATCGATATGGAATAAATATTTTTTTGTCGTAAACTGAATTTTGAAGGCTAAATAAGTCCTCTGAGCAAATGGTATCATGGCTGAGACTAAGAACTACAATTATACTTACTTAGAGCCAAACTGGAAGCAAAAACTAAAATAAAAAGGCTGAAAAATACAGACATACAGGCAGATAAACAGACAGACACACACACACAAACATCTCGCCTTTTATATATATTTATATATATATATAATATCAATTTTCTGCACTATTGTAAGAACTGCAACCTTGAAACTTCTGAATATCGTTTCTTATGTCTGTCTGAGTGTATCAAATTTGATTAAAATCGAACCACTCCTTCTATAACCCAACTTTTTTGATTATCGATATTTATCGGGGGTACCTTGACACAAAACCTAGCTAAGAACACTTGCAGACACTTATAGTACAACTGTGTCAATTTTCAAGAAAATCAGTTCAGCCGTTTTGGAGTCTATAGGTAACGGATAGACACACACAAAGTTCTATTTGTAAATAAGTTTAGGTTAGATTAATATTGGTCCATCTGTAAAATCAATGAAAACATTACCTAAATCTCCCCTTATCTGTATTTGGCTATACTTCTGAGATGAAGTAGTATTTACACTATATTTACATTGTTCAGACTATTGTCCTCATCTTTACTGCCATGTTTACAACATTTCGACCATTGTACACTACTCTTCTTCGGGTGCTAAGAATTTCAAACCCAACCCTTTATTACAATCACTGAAATACATGATTCTCATTCCATATGTGATGCCACTTCTGGTAGCCATGTAGTTATCTCCTTTTAACTTGACTCTCTGCTGTAGCCTGATATTGAACTCACAACTCTTTGGTCACTGGAACTAACTAACATCCATATCCACTGGGTCATGTGTTACTGGAGTATACAATGACTGAAATGTTATAAACATGGCAGTGAAGATGAGGACAACAGTCCAAACAATGCAAATAGTCCCTTTAATCTGTATGCGAATTTCCAAGTTAAAACTCTTTGCAGGATACTATCGTAAATCATTTGTCATGTGTGATTTCTAAGATTAGAATATTTTATGAAAAGAAAAAAAAATGACCAAAGGAACATTTCAATGTATATTTACAGATTAAATAAATAATAATTAACTTTACTCATTGGGCACTACTTTTAAAAATATTTGAGTAATTTTAAAACTGACAAAATATGCCAAAACTAGTTATTACTTCCTTCAGATTATTCAATTACACACACCAAATTCAGAATTTGAACTACTGACACTAGAGAATCCGGTTTAATTCAGTTTTTGTTAGGCTAATTTTATTCTAAATGTTTACTGCCATAGACTATAATGAACCTCAGATAGTCACTTCACTATTGCTTGTGATTTTGAGAAAGATTGAAATGACCTAAGAATATAGACTCTCAAAAATATAGCTAGGTTAGGTCATCAATGAACTTCTACCTAACCAGACTCCATAATATTTATTCGAATCATGAATATTACTACTACCACCATCCACAAGGTAGAAGGAATCATTGTAGAAGTAAGAGTGACATTCATCTGTACCAATTGATACATCATACTAAACATACCTCAGTATACTCCTATCATTAACAGCTGGAAACTACAGAAAAAAAGCTGTTATTGATAGTGACATTAACATACTAAGTGGGCAACGAAGAATGACTAATGAAGGGGTGGGCATATGATTTGTTTCATATTCAGCTTGCATTTTATATCCAGTGAGGTTTTTTCCTGCATTAACTAAAGTACTTTTGTTACATTTTGCCATGCAGTGATAGCTTGCTTTCAACATCACATGACTAAATACACAAAAAAAAAAAAGAAGTTTTTCTGAATATTCTTTTGCTAGGCAGGTATGGGTGCATTCAATATGCCTATGAGGTTTTTTTTTTTCTTAATATCATCCAACACAGCAAGCATTATCCTCCATATACAACAAAACATCAATATTATTAGGAATTACGATTATTGCTTCAAAAGTAGGTCTTCCTATTTTATTATATTGGCCAATAACATCAGAGACAAATGTTAGTGGCATGTCAGTAATGGTTGAATCTTCCTATCAATAATCCATTTTTTTCTCTCTCATTATACAGTGTAACTGAGCAGCAGCTTGATAAAATGAAGTCTGACATGAAACTGTCTATGAAGCAAAGGCATGTTATTGATGCTTGCCCTGTGTCTGTAATGGCTTCTAAGGAAATAAATAGCAGGCATTACTTACAGAGCATTCCTTATACTATTCCTGATAAGTAAGGCATTGGAAATCAGCTCATTTGAAATTAAAATTGAGCAAAATAAACAAGTCTGATAACAGACCTTCAGCAACAAAAAAAAAAAAAAAAAACGCTGGACAATTTCCAGAAATAACAAACAGATAAGAAAATAGCCAAACTCAAAGAGAATGTTCTTTTAGAACTTTGTTTGCAAACAACCTATTTAAAACATATAAGCCAAATACTATCATCAATGTCATCTTTGTAAAATTGAGTGACAATAGCAAAAACAAAATAAATTTTAAAATATTTAATACATTCTATAAAAAATTTGATGAACTAAAACGATCATGAAAGACAAACCAATCAACACTTGTCAAAATTTTTATTTCTTTACTCTAAGAATATTGTATGCAAGCAAAATTATCATTCAGTTGAATGACCAAAAGAAGTAATGATATATTATTATTCTTCCAGGTGCAGTTTCCCTTCAAGATGTAGGGTGATCATGGCTCCCCATATCTTTCTATCTCTAGTAGCTTTCTCCTGTTACCCCTCCTAAACCCTGAGCTGCCATCCATTTGCTCCTGCCCATCAAGTATGTTATGCAATGCCTTCCCCTGTGTCTCTTTCTCTGTCTGTCCTGTGAGTATCAGATTCTCCAAGCCCTCCTTCCTTATTACATGTCCTAGAATCTTCAGCTGTTTTTCCTGATGAGAAAACATTCCTATGGAAAACCACATGCTAAAAAGCCACAACTGAAATGATTTCATATTAATTTTTCAAATATGATTAAAACTTCATGCACACAAAACCCTGCCACTTCTTGTTGCCCAAAAGCAGTTAAAAACTGTTGTTGGAAAACATTAAGTCTTTAATTTTTTTAGGAAATAAAAATAAAATAAAAATACTCAACATTAAATTAACTGATAATGAAAAATCACAGATCTATCCATATTTCTGAGATGAGGTAATGTAATTATTTACACTATTTACATTGTTCGGACTGTTGTCCTCATCTTTGTTGCCATAATCACCTTCAATATCTGACTATATTTCTGAGATGAGGTATTGTAATTATTTACACTATATTGTTCAGACTGTTGTCCTCATCTTTGTTGCCATATTCACCTTCAATATCTGACTATATTTCTGAGATGAGGTATTATAGTTATTTACACTATTTACATTGTTCGGACTGTTGTCCTCATCTTTGTTGCCATATTCACCTTCAATATCTGACTATATTTCTGAGATGAGGTATTGTAATTATTTACACTATATTGTTCAGACTGTTGTCCTCATCTTTGTTGCCATATTCACCTTCAATATCTGACTATATTTCTGAGATGAGGTATTATATTTGTTATTTACACTATTTACATTGTTCGGACTGTTGTCCTCATCTTTATTGCCATATTCACCTTCAATATCTGACTATATTTCTGAGATGAGGTATTATAGTTATTTACACTATTTACATTGTTCGGACTGTTGTCCTCATCTTTGTTGCCATATTCACCTTCAATATCTGACTATATTTCTGAGATGAGGTATTGTAATTATTTACACTATATTGTTCAGACTGTTGTCCTCATCTTTGTTGCCATATTCACCTTCAATATCTGACTATATTTCTGAGATGAGGTATTGTAATTATTTACACTATATTGTTCAGACTGTTGTCCTCATCTTTGTTGCCATATTCACCTTCAATATCTGACTATATTTCTGAGATGAGGTATTATAGTTATTTACACTATTTACATTGTTCGGACTGTTGTCCTCATCTTTGTTGCCATATTCACCTTCAATATCTGACTATATTTCTGAGATGAGGTATTATAGTTATTTACACTATTTACATTGTTCGGACTGTTGTCCTCATCTTTGTTGCCATATTCACCTTCAATATCTGACTATATTTCTGAGATGAGGTATTATAGTTATTTACACTATTTACATTGTTCGGACTGTTGTCCTCATCTTTGTTGCCATATTCACCTTCAATATCTGACTATATTTCTGAGATGAGGTATTGTAATTATTTACACTATATTGTTCAGACTGTTGTTGCCATTAGTCCAGACAAGGTAAATAAAAATATATTGTTGAAAAATAAAATCATTAAGAAAATCTAGAGACAAACAATTGTAGATAATCATTATCGAATTAACATTTTTTTTTTCATTTTAATCTTTTTAGTTGCTTTTCATCACAGCTTTTCTAGCTGTGAGTAAACAATGTAGATTGAAAGTTGTAAAAAAAAAAAATGATATAAAAAAAAACAACTACAAGAATTAAGAATAAAATTATAAAAAATTGACAATATTTTACTTATCTTCAATAACAGTTGAGTTTAATGTTTATCATTTATGCACCATCTTTTAATTGTCTTTTTACGTTCGCTCAGCATGGCTGATGCTAACCTTCAAGAGCGTCACTGCGCCTTCTTGAACTAATGTTTTCAGCTGACATGAAGTGGAAAGATTATATTGAAGCCATTGCTTGGTCTGCTGCTACAAATGTTGGTCTACTACGTTGTTCTAGATAATCTAAGCCTACCATTCATCCATGCAATTGCTGTCATATCTGATTGAGTAATTTGGTTATATATCTAGAGATTTTTAACAAAATCCAAAGAGTCTGCAATTTTATTAGACCTGACAAGGCATCACAGCTTTAGTCACTTTCCTATAATAATATAACTTCACTGTGCCTTTTTCTTATATTTTTATGGTAATTTTTTTTATGAGCTTTCCTATTTAAGTACCTTGATTTTGAACGATTGTATGCCCTTAGCTACAAATGAGAGGTATTTTTGATAACTTAAATAGTTACTGTTGGTAACTGTATTTTTATATTTGTCTATATGTTCGAAGTGAGGTAGTATTTACAGTATTTACATTATTCGGACTATTGTCCTCATCTTTGTCCTTAAGAACACATGGCCCAGTGGATATAGACGTTGTCCTTAAGGACACACAGCCCAGTGGATATAGACGTTGGTTAGTTCCTGTGACTGGACCCAAAGAGTTGAGTTCAATACCAGGAGACAGCATTGGTGAACAAGTAACTTGCAGGGTTAGAAGGAGATAACTATGACTTCCAATCAAGGCTTTACACAAGGAATGAGGATAATATACCTCAGTGATTGTAATAAAGGGTTTGGCTCAAAATTCCTAGCACCTTAAAAAGGCCGGAGTGTACAATGGCCAAAAAGTCATACAAATGGCAATAAAGATGAGGACAATAGTCCGAATAATGTAAATACTGTATTTTTATACTTTAAAGTATTTTGGTTTTGATTAGAGGTTTACCATTTGCTCATAGCTGGAAACTTAACAAGTGCTAGCACCCCAAGGTTGGATGAACCTGAAAACAACATTTAAGGGGTAATTTCACACTTCTCAAAACCTCCAATCACCCAATCAGAGACCTTGCTGCCGGAAGTAGTTTATCATCATACCCAGGACTAGTATTAAAGCATATTCTAAGGTTAACATTAGCTACTTTAACCAACTGGATTATGATTTTATTAGAATGGCCTTATTTTAATAACAAGCATGTTAAAAATAAATAAGTAAATAAAACAAAAAAATAAAAAATAAATAAAAATAAAATAAAAATTCACTCATTAACACCTTCTCCAATAATTATTTTTAGAAAAACATTTCATCTTTAGATAATTCGTTTCATTTATTTTTAATATAGTAACTAAGAAACTGAGACACCTTGAAGTACCTAAGCAGTGGCTAACACCTCTAGCAGATGTATGCGTTGACAACTGGACTCATTTCAAGCTAAGAATGGCACAAAAAGAATCAAGATGGGTACAAACATGTCGTTTAATGTTATGTTTTTAATGTGTTTATTTGTCCGTGTCTGAAAAAAAGACACACATCTATGCCAGTTAAAAAATGTTGCTTTAGGGGGTTGCTTTGATATTAGTGGCCCTGAATCTTAAACCTTATTAGCTTCATAGTAGATTCACCACTGAGAGCACTTTACTAAGAAAAAGTCGCTGGATTCTGATAAAAAAAAATATCAAAGAAACGAAGACGTAATTGAAATTAATCAAAGCCCAATTTTTTTTACATCCTAAACAAAATCTTTACATCTTTAGGCATCGATAAGTGAATTTATTGCTCAATGGATTTGGAAGGTTCATTTTAAAACTAAAAGTAATACGCTACTTATGAGAATAAAATTAAATATGAGGAAATATGATTGTCAAACATTACAAGTTTCATTTGTCTTTAAGGAACTCTTTAAAAGAACCTAATGAGCTAGACAGGCATTATACATTTATAGAAACACAAAGTCAACTTGATTGTAAAAGAACAAAGAATGAAAAGCTATAAAACATTGAATGTTTACACAATGGAAGCAACAGAATTCAAAATTTACGAATCAATTCTCATTGACTGAGTGTGTGTGTGTGTATATATATATATAGTCATCCACAGACAGACTGATTGCTTTTTAACCCAGGATTGAAACCCAATTGAATTGGCGTCAGTCGGCAATTCTACCTCTGTAGATTATATATATATTATAAATAAATAAAACGAAAATTTATTGTTAAGGTTTTCGTCTTGGTTTTTTTTTCTTTCTTACGAATGCTTGACTTTTTGTTCAGGTACTTCATTTGTTTCTTTTTTTCTTCCTCTTCTTTTCCCTCTGGGCTCGTTCCCAGTGGGTTTCAAGACATTCTTAGTTGTATTCATTTTAATTATTGCTAGTCTTGACAGAATTAGTTCTGTTAATATTGGTATTATTACTATAATTAATATTACTATATATATATATATATATATATATATATATTTTTTTTTTTTTTTCTCTCTCTCTTGTAACTTTCTACAAAGCCAGTACAAAGTAGAACACTTTAGAAAAAGTGCAAGTGAGAGGATTTCATATTCCTGTGGCATTAAACACGAGTTGATGTTGATCATGAAAACGGAAAAACAGACTTTGGGAATCAGCATAAAAGAGAAAACAGACTTTGGGAATCAATCAAGTACAAGTAACCTACTTGGACAAAAGCACTAAGGTAAGTAATGAATTGGTTAGCAAAAGAGAAACATGACTGAAATGAAAGGAAATGACCATCAGAAGAAATTAACTGGATGACTGGGCATTTTGTATTTATTGAGGGTGATGCAGGCTATTTGGTTATCATTGTCAATTTATTGATTAGTGACATTTATGGTAAGCATCACTGGAGGGGCAAGAATAAAAGCAGAATCATTTTCAATAAAAAACAATAACCAGAAATTCTTTATAAAAGAGATTATATATATATATATATATTCCATTTGTATGCGACCTAGGTTTCTACCATGAGTGGTGTCTTCAGGCAATTTTTAATAACTGACTTTACTGTTTACCATTTTTCTTTTTAAGAATGCCTACTTAACAGTGTTTCTTCTTTTCTTTTAATGCGCAATTTTTAAAATTAAAGCGAATTATAACGTTTTCATCCATAGTTGTATGAACCTAATAGGTATTTTTAGTATGGTTACACTTAGTCATTATTTTTGTTCTTTCATTCAACAGTTCATTTTTATTGAAGAATAGCATATATATAGCGATCCATGTCTAATTTGTGTGTGTGTGTTTGTGTGTGTGTGTGTATACACAAGTTTGTGAAAGAATTTTCTATTTATAGATGTACTAGCAGTTATAGCCTGGCATTGCTTGGGTGTAATGAAAGCTTTAAAACTAATCCATGGTCCTGGAGCTCAGACTCTTTGGATGTTGGCACTAAAGGCTAAAAAGCAATAGTTGTTTCCAGTTAAAGTGAAACCATAGACTGAAAGAAAAATTAATGGATGTAAGTCAAATTTTGATTTCCTGGTATCGATATTAAACAAGGTTTTTTTGTTGTAAACTGAATTTTGAAGGTTAAATAAGTCCTCTGAGTAAATGGTATCATGGCTGAAACTAAGAACTACAATTATACCTATTTAGAGCCAAACCCGAAGCAAAAACTAAAATAAAAGAGCTGAAAAAAATACAGACATACAGACAGATAAACAGACACACACACACACACAAACATCTTGCCTTTTATATATATATATATAATCGATTTTCTGCACTATTGTAAAAACTGCAACCTTGAAACTTCTGAATATCTTTTCTTATGTCTTTGTCTATGAGTGTATCAAATTTGATTAAAATCAGACTACTCCTTCTATAACCCGAGTTTTTTGATTATCAATATTTATCAGGGGTACCTTGACACAAAACCTAACTAAGAACACTCACAGACGCTTATAGTACAACTGTGTAAATTTTCAAGAAAATCGGTTCAGCTGTTTTGGAGTCTATAGGTAACGGATACACACAGACACACACTTACAGACAAAGTTCCATTAAGAAATAAGTTTAGATTTTATATATATATATATATATATATATTAGTAATTTTGTTATTACAATGGTTTATAAAAGCATTCTACTCTGTATCAAGCATTCTTTATAAAAGTAAATACTTGAACAGTGGGTTTTAATTTACATGTTTTTTCACTTTCTTATATGTACTGGTATAATACCAGAATTAAAAAATTCAATATAGATTCCAAAATTTTTGAACAGCCGATAAGTAAAACAAAAATTTCAATATATTCTGAATTGGAAACTATTTTGAATTACAGAAATACAACTAAGTGTATGTGTAGGGAAATAAAATCTATTTGTCTATAATAGAGATATGAGCAGAAAGATCTTTTTGCCATTGAGATTTCATGAGGTACTAAATAAACAACACTGTTTATGTTTTCTATCAAGCGATATCAGGAAAATCAGACTAACAATCTGACCAGCATTTGACTAAAAACATTTTTAACATTCTTTGTCAAGTGCTTAATTCAGTGATGAATATTAAATCACAGAGATCAAACATGATACACTGAAAAGTTCAGATAAAAATTCAATAACGGCTTTATTTATATTTTCTTTTAGTAAAGTGACTGCTATGGATTGCTTCATTGAATTTTACAAATCTACAGGCAAGATGGAATAAGCGGGGAGATAAAAAATAACCTCTAAACCTGATCAGGGGAAGTAGATGAGACTGAGAACTTATTGTGTATGCGTTTATAAATCAACATATGCACACTGAGATCTACCCTATTTGTGACATACTTTTTGACAATACACCCATAAAAGCATTACCCACATGCAAAAAAGATTAAAAATAATGGAAGCATTAGTAATAAACAAAAAAAAAATCCTACACTTAATAATATGAATTATGAACATGGCAATAACGTGTTTACCATGTTTGAAATATAACACGACTCTACATTACACTTGAAAATGGCTGAAAGTATAGTTGAAAGCACTCAGAAAAACAATATATTTGAACAATTCCTATATAATTTGAAATAAGAACATGAAAAATTATATAAAAAACTGGATAATTCCTTGTCTGTCATTTTCAATAAAACCTACATAAAAGGGAGAATGCTGCCTATATATATTTAAAACCCATGAAATTGTAAAATATCTAAAAAATTTTTCTAAATTATATTACTCTGTTAAATTAAATAAATTTAACATCGAGTTCTTTTGAGTTCATCTATCAGAATTTACCTGACTAATATACCAAGTATTCTACATTATATATATAATGACAATATACACGCTAAAAAATCTGGCTTCTTCTACTGGACACCCATAGCCCAGAGGTAGAATTGCCGACTGACGCCAATTCAGTCGGGTTTCAATCCTGGGTTAAAAGCAATTGGAGTCTGGCTGTACTGACGGGCTGTGATACAGCGAAACAGATCTGTCTGTGGATGACTATAATAATAAAAAAATGTCCCGATTACAACAAAGGCAGTAAATTCTGTAATTTATGTGGTGAGGAGAAATTAGCGATAGCTATGTTCGAACCTGCCCATAATCTACTTAATGCCAAAACAGAAATCCTAAACAAATGTAAATTCCATAAGATTAAATTCCTTGCTTAGTGTGTTAGCGTAGGTTTTTTTTTTCTCTCCTTAACCCCCCCCCCCCCGGTTTTAGTACTGGTATGGTTCGTCCTTGTCTTGGTGGTTGTGTATTTTTTTGGTTAA
Organism: Ascarosepion bandense; assembly: GCA_037127315.1. NCBI lineage: Eukaryota > Metazoa > Mollusca > Cephalopoda > Sepiida > Sepiidae > Ascarosepion > Ascarosepion bandense. The sequence goes on from JBBBDQ010000496.1 coordinate 1,423,153, forward strand.
TCTTTGGTTTTGCCTTTGCCCTGACGAGCCGTAGTGTGAAACCGCAGTAGGTTTTGGCTAGCTTGAGATTCTTTGTGTGTGTGTATATATATATATATATATATATATATATATTGCCTGATGATGGTGCACTTGGTGCTGAAACCTGAAATTTTTTGAGTTGCAATTCCATGTTATTATTACACTTATATAAAATCATTGACAGACAAGCCTGTTCTGCTATACCACAGCTGTTCAGTGCAGCTAGATTAACTATTTGCTTCAAGCTGTGATCAACATTTGTCAGCAGATGGATATCTTTCCACTGCGCTATTGGCATGCAGCAGAGAAAAGCAGCTTTCATAGTAGGTTATTCACAGGATGTAAACAAACTCCAGTAACTGACAGCATTTAATTCAGTAGCAGAACTGAGCTGCATTCAATTCGTTAACCAAACAGCTGTCTGCAACTTCCAACTTTTTGTTGTTTCAGATTTACAGTGTAACCCGGATATAAGAGAGCCATCAGGACATGATAAATGTTCTCTTATATCAGGGTTTGGTCTATTTTATATACATTACCACAGACTAATTTTGAACCAGAGTGAATATCTCTTATATCAGGGTCTCTTATATCCGGGTTATACTGTATTTTGTTTTATGTCCCTGGTTTTTATGGTACTTATCAATTTAACAAAAATCAAACTTATTTATTTTATTTTTTTCTGCTTCTTTTGGTTTCAATACAACCCGTGCTTTCCCAACATTTCAAGCAGTTCTTCAGGCTATATTTTATCAAGTGCCTTTGAATAATCTATGAAAGTATAGATCTTTCTTCATTTCTATTAATCATTTTTATAGCATTTTGATAATAAAAATTCAAGTTTAATTTTGCTATGAGATCATTACAATATATGATACTTAAGAACATAAAAGAGCAAAGCAAGTAAAAGAGAAATGGTTTAATGAGGAACGTGTCAAAATGAAAAACTGCATAACATAGACGTAACAGGGAGTAACAAAAGATAAAAGAAACACCAGAATAGAAAATGTAATCTTTGGCAGGATGCAGGGGTCCCACCCATTCACAGTCAGGTTAGCCAAATGCAGACAACAATTCTACTCCTGCAGCTTCTTCTCTCGCACTTCCCGCCTGTGGAACTTGCTCCCATATTCTTGCTTTCCTGACGGCTACAACCACCAGAAATTCAAATGCAATGTCAATACTCATCTATTAACCACTGCACTCTAGCTCTCTCTCCACCCCCGTATATCCTTCCCTTTCTCTCCACCTATGTATCTGTCATCACACCTGCATCCTCAGCTTTCTATTGCTCCTTTCTAACTAGTTTGTACTCCTCACTCTTTTTTAATTAATCTTTTTACAGTTACTTTTTCTCAAAATTTTGGTTACGGCTGACCAAACCTCAGATTTTAGTATTGCAATGTCTAAAAACCACAAAATTTTCACAGAATATCTAATCTTGTTAAATTTGGTAAGCACAAATATTTAACAATTGATAGGGGAATTTGTACATATATTTTTATTGTCATAAAACTTGCTGCAGGTTGATTCAATCACTAATTGAAGAATAAAGATTCATCAGAAATTTCCAAAATTAAACCATGAAATTTTCATGGGTTAAAAACTAACGGCAATAATATAAGGCAATTATTCTCTGTTATGATTTTTTGGAAAATAATATTTGGGTTGATGGATAAAATAAATCTACAAAGCATAATTGTTTTTGTTTTTTTTAGTGCTTGTAAAATCCACAATACCCAAGTGTTAAGAGCTATTGATAGCTTGAAAGTGCCATGAATATAAGCACGGAGTCATTTTCTGAAACAAAGAAAATAGTTTTATTAATAGAAAAAGAAAAAAAATAAAGTGTACTTTTATTTTTTTCTGTAAGTATTTCCAGCACTGATGCAAGTTAATAAATCATAGTCATAAAAAGCCGTTAATAAACAAGTCACATTACAAATGAAAAATTCATAAACATGTACATTTGTAATTCAAGCTAGCAAAAAACTGATGTTTTCTACTGTATTTGTGCTCTTTCCTTTTGACTACTTTTTCATGATACCTCATATTGAGAAAATACTTTAAATGAAACAATTGATTTGACAAACATATCTAAATAGTCAGTTGAGTGCCATAGGTGATACACACTTGGGTGATCATGTCTCAAAAGAGACATAACTGGCTGGGCAGAAGATTTTCCCCACAGTAGGTTGGAATTACTTTCTCTGGTAGACTGGTTGCCAACCAAGGCTATAAAATCCAATCCATCCTGCTATTTAACTCATAGCTGGAGGGAAGAGAGGGATTAATAGCTTTCCCAAGGGTATTTGTGCATAAGTGAATGCAGCGAATTAAATAGAACGATATATATATATATATATATAATTTTTAACAAAGTGTGTATGCGTGTATGCATGTGTATATAAACACTTGCCTGGTGAATAACAGTGGGTTTTCAAAGGTTGGGAGGAATCACCTCATCCACTATGGCATATTTGGTGGCCATCTACATTCGGTGAGTGGGTAGCCATCATCATTATATGAAGCAATACTAGAAATAATTTTCCTGAGTTTTCATCTAGAAATGACAATGTTTTTTTTTTTTTAATCATATCACCCCGAGCAAGGCGATAACGCCACTGATGCGCAGGGGGCTACGTAAGAGTAAAAAGATTGGAAAAGAGAAAGCCAGAAACCACATCCTAAACAGGGAACAAGGGATGAGCCTCTTCACCTGTTCAATAGACATGGGTGGAGTGTGAACTGGGCGATAGTTTAGTCTATCTACTCCAATTGAAAAAAAAAATAAAAATAAAAAAATAAAGAAAAGAGTGAAAAGATTGGAAAAGAGAAAAACCGGAAACCGCATCCTAAACAGGAAACAAGGGATGAGCCTCTTCACCTGTTCAGTAAATGTTTTTAGAGGATTGACACACTTGGTGTATCTGAAGAGACTTTCACATCACCTTCATACTTTCTTCTTTTAACCATTGTGCTTCCAATATTACTATATTTTTCATTAATCTTAGGGCAAAATTGATATGAAAAAACTATGACCCAAATTAAAACTAACTTCGAGAATTTCAGTAAATTATTGTAAACAAGTGGGCCCATGCCATAAAAAAAAAAATAGCAAAATATATTGATATGCTGTAATCATGTTTTGAAAGAAACTGTTGTGTTGTGGCTCGTACCATGTGACATCCGATCGATCAGATGTATTAAAGACATGAGCACTTAGAATGGGGGAGGTTGTCATTATCATGAACTTCAGGAAGTGACACCTACTACTGCAAGAGAGTGTAAATATTGTATATACATCTTGGTTGTACCACTCTTAATAAAGTAGTTTATCTACATTTCTGTGTAGATCTTTATTCCACGATACAACAGAAACATGACTGACTTGGTAGATTTTCCTGCAGTAGGTTGACATTACTTTCTGTGGTAGACTGGTTGCCAACCAAGGGTCAAGAACCCAATCTTTCCTGCTTTAAAACACTGATATATTCCGAAAAGGAATACAGTATAAAATGATCAGTTGAAGAATGGAACTCCAGGAATAAGAAATACAGATTTATTGTACTAAGGTACAATTAACAATAATACACACATAGGCAAGCCACAGGTTGGAGCGGAATCGACTATCGAACAGTGAATGCCTTCACCTAAGACCATTTTTCTCGTCGTACTGCTCGTCACCGTTTTTTTATAAAGTAGAGCATTCTATTCTCAGGGATGGCAGAATGTTCCACTATAACAAAAGGGATGGCAGAATGTTCCACTATAACAAACACATAGGTGGAAAGAGAAGTGATGGATTCATAGCTTTTCCCGAGGGCATTTGCGTATATGTGAATGCAATGAATTCAACTTGAATTCAAACTCAGCTCTTCGATTTCTTGTTCCAAGCTGATATTCACTGCACCACAACACACAACCATCCATATTTAGATAGCTGACTGTTAATGAATATTATACAATGTAAGAATCAGGTGAATTTGTCTCAGATGAAGCCAGGATTCATAAGAACATCTTAAATAGTAGTTATTAAAATGAGATAACTCTTTCTAGCCTAAAAGTTGATTAATGAATAAAATACTACTCGTCACTATCTTGACCAATAAGTGGAAAGAGCATTTTCTTCTTCTATGTGCCCTATCCTTTCATGATGTAAGCGATCATAGCTTCCTACGTCTCCCTATCCCTGGTGATTCAATGTTTTCTCCTGTTACTCCATGCAACACCCGTTCCATCATCCACCTGATCAAGCCCTACAAATATGTTATCCGCTGCCTTCCTCTGTCTCTTTTTCCTTCTATCTGGCCTGTCAGTATCAGGTTCTCTAAGCCTTCCTTCCTCATTGCATGTCCCAGAAACTTTAGCTGTTTCTTTCTGATGCTCATTATTAGTTTTTTTTTCAATGGCATTCTTTCCAAAGACTCATCATTGCTCACATGTTCGGTCCATAATATCTGCAGCATCCTTCTGTAAAACCACATTTCCACTGCTTCAAGTTTTTTCCTCATCTTCGATGATATTGTCCAGCATTCACTTCCGTATTGAAAAACTGACATCACATAGCAATCTAGCACTCTCTTCTTTGTTTCTAGCAAAAATTTTCCTGTTTCTTAATACTTTACTCAACTTCTGGAACGCATCCTTCACCATGCCAATTCTCCTTCGGATCTCTGTGTCACTCTTTCTCCTGTTAGAACACTTCCTAAATATTTAAATTTTTGTACTTGCTTGATTCTAGTATCCCGTATTCGGCATTTTGGGTTGTTCTTTTTGCTTATGAGAATGCATTCAGTTTTCTTGCAGTTTATTTGTAGTCCTTTTTTGTCACTCTCCTCAGCTACCTTCTGTAGGAGGTCTTGTAGTTTTCTTTCCATGTCTGCAATCAGCACTGTATCATCTACATACCTTATGTTATAGGAAGTTCATTAATTAGTAATAATGCTTTCATTCTCAGAGGGCATCCCTAGATAAGTATCAAATGCCCTAGATAAGTATCAAATGACAATCATTTTTTAAAGTGGCCTGTTTGGCCAGATATTGTTTTAGGATGTTTTTTTTTTTTTGTCTTTTTTTAAACTCCTCCAGTGCAATTTTATCAACATATACAAGGTTTATCTTTGGCATTTCAAATTCTTTGTTAATTTGCTAGTTTCAGCATATTTGGAAAAATTTTCATTGATTTCTAGCTTTGCTATGACAACCACTCTGCTTAAGCCTCATTCGTCTACCTATACTGGAGAAGGAAATATTTAAATTTTCACTTACCAAAACCAACAAAAAAACTTCAAGTGAGAAAAATTCTGTACAAAAAAAACAATTTTTGCTCTTAATACAAGAAACTGATAGCAAATAAAGAATAAATTCATCAAATTCCGCGCCACTGAACTTAGAGTTTTCAGAAGACATCTGTTTATTGAGCTTATGAAATAAATTAGGATTTTTTTTTTTAAATTAATGTTTACCCAATACAAGGCCCAAGGGCCACTCAAGTTAAAAGGGTATTGTGTGGAGTTGTATCATTGTAAGAAAGTGGCAAACTAACAGGAAACAATTAATTATAGATTAGAAGAGGGCAAGATTTAATTAGCAAATAAACTTTCAAAGTTCAGGTAGAGACACTTAGAGTATAGAGTTAAAGTAGACTTTAGAAATGATCAGAAATCCAGTACTAAACAGGAAACAAGGGATGAACCTCTATTCCTCTTTAAAAGACTGAGGTGGAGTGTGAACCAGGTGTTAGATAAACATATCTACTCCTATTGGCAGAGTTTGAGTTTAGTTTAACAGCATATCAACCTCTGTGGATTATTTAATGCCAAAAAAGGTCGGGGAGAAAGAAAATAACTACTGAATAAATTTTCAGGTGAAGACATCAGAAAAACAGACTTGAAGGAACTGGAAAACCAATCCTAAACAGGAAACAAAGGATAAACCTCTACTACAATTTAAAAAAGAGTATTTTTATTTACTCTCAGTGTACTTTGTGTGTGTGTATATCTGCTGCATAAAATCAAATGTTGACCCCAAGAAAAAAAAATTCTTAAAAAGGAAATGCAATCATCATTGGAATCTATACAACATTTCATTTGTTTCTTGGAATAGAGATATTGAACAATTTGAAAATTTAAAAAAATTGCTTGATAGAACATCCCTTGAGGAGGACTGGAGAGTCCAATGTTCAACCATGTTGAAGATATTCTTCTGAACGATTGTGGAACAAAACAAAAAGATGGGAATTTTAAAGTTTACAACATCCTTGTGATTTTAAATTTATCGCAATGATAGCATAGAATAAATCTGCTTTTTAATACCTGCCACTTGTAGCAATGCTTTGAACCAAAATGTCTAAATATGTCATTCCAGAAATTTTATACAAATATCAGTCAATAATAGAAAATAATTAGTAAATATGTTGTAAAAATCTAAGTCTTTCATGAAATTTCAGAAATTAGATAATATTAATGAAAATGATTATATATCTATATATTTTTTTAACAGGAATATAATGAAAAATTGTATAAAAAATGTATACATCAAAATGTGAAGTAATCTTTAGCAATAAATCAGCCATTTTCTATATTAATGGAGTTTCATCTGAAACAAAATTCAAGAAAAAAATAAATCTTTATTTTAAAATGAAAGCTATTAACTCTTTAGAAAATTAACTTGTTAGAAATTTTGAAAATTGCCTCAGATTATGAAATCATTTGAAGATTTAAAAAAAATAAATGTTTTCTTCTCTTAAAATGGTACAAAATTTTAAATGAAACCATTTATGAATAAAATAATGAGAATGAGGAAAAAAAGCCATTAAGCCTACAAAACAGAAATCTATCATTCTCTTTAATGTTTTAACATTGTGAAATTCTTAAGATACCAACATGAGTCAAAGCCACTTATAACTAGATAAAATAATTTACTTTCTTAAATATCCATGAAAATCAAAAGGGATGAAAGACTCTTAGGGATGGAAGATATTCTTGTTTGAACATTTTCTCAAATACATTTGGGTGATAAAAAAAAAACATTTTAAAGGTTACATTTTTCTTTAATTAACAGTAAGTAGAAATGACTAGTGAAACATTTCGAGTAATTTAAATAGTATTTTCATTGTATTTATAATAATAAATTGTGACATTTCAGTATTACACTTGTTGCTTAAACATTAATTAAAATACTTAATGCATTTACAAAATTAGTAAAAAGAAATATATGTTATTATCTTACACAAAATCAAGTTTTTAAAAATCTAAATTTGATGAGAGAAAGATTTATTTTTTGAGAGAATGCATTGTAGACCCAACTAAATATCAAATATTGTTGTTTCCTTATTGTCCCATTTTCATGTTCATATTTTTGTATATTTTAGTTTCAGATTTCTTAAAAAGAAAAGTTTACACCAGTGAAAAAGCAAATGAAAGATTTAAATGACTGATAATGAAAGTGAGGGATATTTTAACCCAGAGTTAAAAAGTAGCTTTTTTTTTTAACTTCACAAAAACAAAAACAAAAATTTTATCACAGGTAAAAAAAAAAAAAAAAAAAAATCAGTATCAAATAATTAAATAAAATACATTTTTTCTTACTATTTAAAATTATCTTTATCTTGAGTAAATACTAATAGAAAAAAAGATTTGAAAAATGATTTCAGAAACTATTCAAGTTTCAATTTCTTCTTGTTCCAAATTTTAAAATTTAAGGATGAACAAGTTGTGTCAATGTCAACTTTAAGACGAGTTTACAGTTTGAATTTTCTTCATACAAAAAGAACTATTGTACATCTGACAACCATAATGCAATAAAAATACTATTAGAAAAAATAGTAATTTTATTTTTGTTTGTTTTAACATTCTGAAACATCTCATATCAGTAAATGATGTTTAAAATTCTAGTTATCAGAATTCTAAATGATTTAAGCAAAAACATGATAAAAATAATGTCTAAGTTTAAATCGTTTCTTTTACAGGAGAAATCTGACAATTCTTTTTACATATTTACTAATATAGATTTCAAAATCTACTGCATAAGATATTTTTCTTTTATTACTATAAAGAACAATTAACTTATTCAATTCGTTAAATCACAAAGACATATGTAAAATTTGAACCCCATAGTGAGTCATAAGAATCTCGGGTCATTTAATCCTCTCTTCCTAGAGCAGATATTTGAATATAGTATTTTTTTCATATAAGCCATATGAAAATAATCCAGCATTAATAAAGGCTCAGTTTCTCAACACATTTACATTCTTGGTTTGATTTTAATGTAAGGAACAATATTTAAGGTGTAAATTTTAAATAAACAAAGAAAATACACATTTAATTAAATGAATGCTTATTTTCTTTTATTATTGTTAATGTGCAGTATTAAAGAAAAATGTATAATTTTAAAAACTGACATAATTGTGCTACTGAGGCAAATTAATTTGACTTTTAAAAATTATTAAAATCATCTAATTAAAAGAAACCAATGACAAAATTTACAATTAACATCATATTTAACAAAGTTAAAATAATAATTTTAAAAAAATGATTTTAAAAAGTTGGATAGCTGCTATTTTTTTTTCTTTTGATTTATTTTCTCTTAAACCCACTTAAACAAATAAAATAAATTAAAAATTTTACTTGCACTTTATGAAGTTCAATAAATCACAAAAGAATCTGATATAACTGTCCCATCCTACTCATCTTATGAGCCAATAGGAAGTAAATAATGATACCAACTATAAATATGTATTAAATATTTGTATAGGTATAAAGACAAAAATAAACTTAAATCTTTGAAAATACAAAATTTTGTATTGTGTGTGTGTGTTTACAAAAATGTAGATATGTAAATAATAAATAATATATTTATATTATTACCTTTTTTCCTTGCTCCACCAATATTTGAACCTCATTGGATATAGCTGTCTAAAAGTCTGTCAATCACTTGCACTTTTAGTCAACATAGGTTGATTGATTCATCTCATTTTGGCCACAATTTATTCCTGAGACAGGCTCAGGATAAATTTAAATCTAAAAAATATTTGAAAAATCACCTCATTCATCAATTCAGGAATTGAAAATTTATTCCCAAATTGACACAAAGTTTGTCTCAGATTGTTACTTTAATTAATATATATATATTAATATACAAATATAAATATAAATTTATATGTGTACTGTAAAATTCATTATTCATATTTGCAACTTTAGACATTTAGAAGGAAATCAAGAATTGAGAGTGATTTTCTATTGCCTTTTCAGGAGGATATTTCAAATTTTTTCTATATCAAGCCTTTTTTTTTTCTCTTTCTCAAGACCCATTTTTTTTTTTTTAATGTTCTTATTGTCCTTTTTCTTAGTCTAGGCTTCAATTGCCGATCCTTTTTGCCTGGGATCAAGAGTGGATTCATTGTGTGAGGTACTGATGGACGATGGTCTGTGGATCCCTGGTCAAGTCAGCTAGCTAAGTCAATCAACAAGGTTGTGTGAATAAAGACAGAATAAAATTGCAGTTGTTGCTCGTAGCTGTCTCTTCACACTAGAATGTATATGGAAAGGGGGTAGAGAGAGAGAGAGAGAGAGAGAGAGAGTCCTTGTCTACTTGCTGGTACTCTACAGTAGTCGACACAAGATGAAAGAACTACATACACCACAAGCATTGCACACATCCCATCCATAGATCGACTGGCCCATCCAAAAATGCCACACACCAGCCACGGTTTCACTTCCCCTGCCCCCTCATCAACTAAACAACAACTACAGTAGACATTTCATTGTTATCACCCACAACTCTAATATTGGAAGAGATGAAGCAGCAGCAGCAGCATTAACATCATCAAATCTACATGGTCTACTGCAGCTGTTATATCTTATTATGTTGATTATTTCTCTTCCTGTATTTGGTCAGTATTATAATCTCTTATGTCCCATCTGGAGAATGGCTCTCCACAATTTCTTTTTGGCTGCATTCAGTGGTACTTGCTCCTTTGTAACTATTCTTCTCACTGTAGCACTTGTTCCATCTATTTGCTCAAACTTCTCAAGTAGGTTATAACTTTTTCTCTGATTATGGCTCTCTACAGCTTCCTGCCTTTTGCTATTCTCAGCAATACCTGCTCTTTTATAACTCCCACTTGCCTGAAGTTGGTAAGTAGGTTTCTTCTGCTTCTCTTGCCTTCAATATGTCCCCCGAATATCAAATTCTCCTAACTTTCTTTCCTCATCCCATCCTCTAAGAATTTGTTTTTTCTTTTTAATTATTAAAAACTAGCAGTATAGCCTGGCGTTGCTTGGGTGTAATGAAAGCTTTAAAACTAATCCATGGTCCTGGAGCTCAGACTCTTTAGACGTTGGCATGAAAGACTAAAAAGCAATAGTTGTTTCCAGTTAAAGCGAAACCGTAGACTGAAAGAAAAATGAATGGATGCAAGTCAAATTTTGAAGTTTGGTAAGAATCGGATAAAAATTGTGGATTTGTATAAAGGACATACAGACAGATAAACAGACACACACAGATACAAACATCTTGCCTTTTATATATATATATATATATTATCAATTTTCTGCACTATTGTAAGAACTGCAACCTTGAAACTTCTGAATATTGTTTCTTATGTCTTTGTCTATGAGTGTATCAAATTTGATTAAAATTGGACCACACCTTCTATAACCTGATTTTCTCGCTTATCAATTTTCGGTATTTATCGGGGGTACGTCGACACAAAACCTAGCTAAGAACACTCGCAGACACTTATAGTATAACTCTGTAAATTTTCAAGAAAATCGGTTTAGCTGTTTCGGAGTCTATAGGTAACAGACACACACACAGACACAAAGTTCCATTTATAAATAAGTTTTGATTTTTATCATTCCTTCTGAAAACTTTCACATTTCTCATAATCTGTCTATATATATATATATATATATATATATATATGTGTGTGTGTGTCAGCAGAAGCATCTTTATCAATAAGACTTTACTTTATCTGCGACAAAATTGTCCAACATTCACTACCATGCAGAAGAGTCAACATTAGCAGTTCAATATTCTTTTTATAGTTGATACAGTTTCAAATATTTCTTACACAAAATGTGAGCACTGTTATGGGACAGAGATGGTAGTCAAGTAAGGGGGTAATAATAATACTCTACAGGTGGTTTCAGATTGTTTTCACAGTGGTAAGCAACAGAGCCACCCTAGCTAAACAGATTCTAAGTTGTCCTAACCATTAGAGAATTCAGTTTCAGTAGTATCTGTGATCAGTAAAAACTGTCATGCATTTACATTGACGCAATAAAAGGTGATAATATATAGAGCTACGGCTATATCATGTTGAATACACCAGTTCCCGTCCAATCACCGAAGTTAAGCAACATAGAGCCTGGTCAGTACTTAAATGGGTGACCATTTGGAAATACCAAGTGCTGTAAACGTAAGGACCAAGAATGGTTTGGGGGTTGGGTGCAGGGCTAACAACCCAGCCCCATAAAAAACAGTTTGTTACAGAAACAGCAACAAAAAAGTTACTGCCCTATGCACCATGTGGGTGTGATGAATAAATGATGCTGATTATGACGACGATGATATATAGAGCTGAACACACAGCGATGCTTAAAATAGAGCACACAAAAGTTGCGGGACACTAAAGGAAGAATATTCTTAATTATATTTATTATTTACCTTATTTATATTGTTGCCCTCATTTTTATTGCCATATTTATGACGTTTTGGTCCTTTGTATGCTCCAACCTTCATCAGGTGATTGGAATTTTGAACTAAACTCTGAACCCTTTATTTCAACCATCGGAGCAGATTGTTCTTGTTCCATGAGACCTGCTACTGCCAGATGTCTTAGTTATTTCCATTTAACTCAACTAAGATTTTGTTCACCACTTCTGTAGCCAGGTATTTGAACTAGATCCAACCAATGTTTTTATCTCTACTTTTATCAATGTTTTAATCACAGGATCCAACCAATGTTTTTATCCCTGTTTTGATCATTAGATCCAACCAGTGTTTTTATCTACTGAGCCATGTGTCCTTGATCCAAATAAAGGGTTCAGTTTGAAATTCCAATCACCTGAAGAAAGTCAGATCATGCAACAGCAGAAACATCATGAATATGACAAAGATGAGGACAACAGTCCAAACAATGTAAATAGTTACAATACCTCATCTCAGATAATTTCTGAAGAAGGCTGGAGTATGCAACGGCCAAAACATTGTGAAAATGGCAACAAAGATGAGGAAAACAGTTTGAATAATGTAAATAATTATAAAGCATCATTTCAGAAATATAGACAAATATATTTATATATTTAAGGATATTTGAAGTTGTAATTAGTGTGGCTGTCACTGGTATAAACCTGACATGGAATGGAAGAACACAAATTCAAAATTCAGCCAGACACACGCAATAAAGCTTCATGAGTGAGAAACTTTTCATGTTACATGTAATGTCTGACCGTGTGTTTTGTTATACTGGAACATTATTTTATTTTCATCATTTAAGTGCAGGTGGCAGCACAGAAGCAAATTCCATATCCCACGTAAGATATAGGATAGAAAAAATTTAAGGAACTTTTGCATCTTCTAACATCTTGAGTATATTCGTATAGATTGAACAGAAAAATATCTTCAGCTTTCATTAGAAGTTATATGGTAGTGAAACTTGGTTGCTTGAGGAAGTTGATATTAGCAGAATTGCTTGAACGGATATGCAAATGGTACAATAGAAGTATAATATCAGTCTTAGGGATAGAAAATCATCAGAGGAGTTAAGAAATAGGCTGGGTGTTGTCAATATAGCAGATGTGCGTCGTGGTGCAGTGGATATCGGCTTGGAACCAGAAATCGGGGAGCCGAGTTTGAATTCCAGTCATATTCCTTGCATTTACTTACGCGCAAATACCCTTGGGAAAGGTATTAATCCGTCACTTCCCTCCAGTTATAGGTTAAATATTAAGACAAATTGGGTTCTGTAGCCTTGATCAGCAAACAGTCTACTGCAGAAAGCAATGGCAACCTACTGCGGGATGATCTTCTGCCCAGTCAGTCATGTCTCTTTCAAGACATGATCGCCAATATAACAGCTGCTAAGTAAGACTTAGATGGTTTGGGCATGTTGAGAGAATGGACATAGAAAACCCAGTCAGTAATTATAGGCTTATTGAGGTCAATGGACGTAGAAACCCAGTCAGTAATTGTAGGCTTATTGAGGTCAATGGCCAAAGAGGGATAGGTAGATATGGAATCAGCTTATCAATGACACTTTAAGGAAATTGAGATTACAGCCAGGCCTTACACACAAGTAGGCTGCCTGAAAAAGAACTCTCAAGAAGATCATTTCACCTCCAAGCAGGGCAATAAAGCCACTAAGATGCGAGAGGTGAGTGTGGAGGTGTGTTTACTATGTATGAAAGGAAATGAGAAAAAGAAAATTTTACTAAGGAGAAAGAACAATAAAAGAATGGGAATTATGATGACAGATGATAATTGATATTATATATAAATTTTTGAAGATCAAAGTTGACTGGAAAGCAAGAAGCATGGAGAGAGCCACATAAATAAGTACAAGACATGAAAATTGGCATAGAACTTACAGTTACATCTAGCCATTTCAAATGTAAGTGCCATACGTGATACATGCTTTTTTGCAATCATGTCTCAAAAAAGACATGACTGACTGGGCAGAAGATTATCTCACAGTAGGTTGCCATTGCTTTCTGCGATAGACTGGTTACCAACCAGGGCTGTAGAACCCAACCTGTCCTATTATTTAACCCATAAGAGACAGATTTATATGTTTTCCAAGAGTATTTGCACGTAAGTGAATGCAATGAATTTGACTGGAATTCGAACTTGGCTTTCCGAATTGTTGTTCTGAGTAGATATCCACTGCACCACAACGCACATCTAATAGTATGCTTAAATTTACCAAATCTATGTACCAAAGAGGATTATTTATTGTGCATAAAACCCAAGAGGGGGCATAGAAGACTGGTCTTTAATCTGACTTATCTTTAACTTAGCTAGCCAGAGTTACTGACCCAAACATACCACCATATTCTTCACGCCAAAACTTTACATTCTTACTTAGCATTCTTACTACAGCCACTTAATACCTCAATTTTTTTTTATGTAGTTCTAACTACAGGATGCCCCACAAAAAATTTAAAACTTAAAATTTGGCACAGTTTATGTAATTGTTGAAATTCTTGTTATTTATCTGAAGCAAAAGCAAAGGATAGAAATTTAGTAGCTTAAAACAGAACTGTTGTGAAGTAGTTTTTGCACTGAAAATTATAATCGTGCTGTGTTGGTTGCTAATCAACTTAACACACCCTAAATGTTAGGAACTTGGTAATCTTCCCCTGAAAGCTGACCCCTTAGTATTCAGCTAACTGCCGACTACTATCAACTGCCTAGTACTTCTACTGAACTCTAAAGAACTCCTATGAACTTCCCAAGAACTTCTCGAGTTAACTTCCTGTTAATATAGGAGGGAGAGTTCATTATCTAAGGAATAGGTGTGTTTTACCATAACAAGAACAAAAACACAAATGTTGGGTGTGGTGTTCAAACTAAAGAACTTTGGTAAAATTCTTGGCATTTTTTCACTCCCCACATTGGATGTTTTTTCTTAAAGAGAACAATCACTTTGCATTGAAAATTTGATAGCTGCAGTATTCTGGGAAAGTCAATAAGTCAGTTAATTGCCATACGTGATACATGCTTTGGGCGATCATGTCTCGAAAGAGACATGACTGACTGGGCAGAAGATTATCCTGCAGTAGGTTGCCATTGCTTTCTGAAGTAGACTGGTTGTCAGCCAAGGCTATAGAAATCACACAATGCATAACAAATGGTTAAAAAATTTATGTTAGTTAATGATTTCATCATGTAGTAAATCTAAAATTTCCTTTTGTTTTGTGAGAGCAGCCTGTAGCTCCCATATGTATATTTTATCTGTGAATGTGAAAACTCAATAAGCATTTACAATGAATATTATACTAAAGAGGTAAGTTCATCAGAACAATTCAGTCAGCCAGTCAGTTAATTGCCATATGTGATACATGCTTGGGCAATCATGTCGCTTTCAATACATGACTGATTAGGTAGATTTTATAGCAGTAGGTTGTCATTTCTTTCAGCGATAGACTGGTTGCCAACCAAAGCTACAGAACCTAATCTGTACCGCTATTCAACCCATAGCTGGAGGGAGAAGAGATGGATTAATACCTTTCCTAAGGGTATTTGTGCATAAGTGAATATAACAAATTCAACAGGAATTTGCTCTGCAATTTTTCATTCCAAGCTGATATCTGTTGAACCACAATGCACATCCACCCAGAATAATTATTATAAAAATATTTATAGAAAAATATTTATTTTGGTAATAGGTGAAACATTAGCAAGGTCAGTCTTATATTCATTTTTATCAACCAATGCTTTTTTTATGTAACCGCAAACCATAAGACTTCCAGCAAACAGTAAAATTTACAGTCACTGCTACGTGTCTTGGGTTCATTTTCTTTTGGGACCAACCTGTCTTTGGAGATACTTTCTTGCATTAGAATATAGTTCATTGATTCTGACTGTTGCTCATATTTCATTATCCTAGAGCAGATGTTCTTTCCTAATTCTTTTCATCTTGCCAGAGGTTTTTTGGTTTGTGAAGGCTTTTTTGCCACAGTGCATCTATTTAGATTATTTCTACATAATATCTTTTTTTTTTTTATTGAATGCACTGACATTTCACTTGTAGTGCTGCTTTCATCCATTACTTGACAAACCATTAACTTTGGGTTGGATACTGATAACTAAGCTAGCTTTCTTCTTTGTATAACTTTGAAGATCCACCAGTTCTTTTCGTATCCAAAAACCTAACATCAGCATTATTCTTCTGGGTAACTGGGATCGAGAGTGTTAACATAAGAAATTCTTTGGCAATTTCATGATGGTTCATTGTGTTTTTTTTTTTCAATGATTTGCATCCTCTTTTCTAAACTATTCCCATTATGAAAATTAAATCAGTCAGTCGTGCATTATGTGATACACACTTGGGTGATCATGTCTTGAAAGAGACATGATTGACTGGGCAGAAGATTATCCCACAGTAGGTTGTTATTATATTCTGTGGTAAACTGATTGCCAACCAAAACCATAGACCAAATCTGTCCTGTTATTTAACCCATAGCTGAAGAGAAGAGACAGATTAATACTGTTCCAAAGGCTATTTACACGTAAGTGAATGCTACTGGAATTCAAACTCTGCTCTCCGATTTCTCATTCGAAGCTGACATCCACTGCACCTCAAAGCATATTAAATCACTTACACTAAGAAGTCAAAGGCTTAGTCGTATCACATTGAAGAAAATGATTCTTGTATAATCACAAAAGTTAAGCAATGCCGACCCTGGTCAGTACCTAGATGGATGACTGCTTGGGTATACAAGGTGCTGTAATATATGGTATAATGGATAATGACTTAGAACTGGAAGTTGAGTTCTAATAGCAGTCAGGTTTGCTATATTCACGTGTGTGCAAATACCCTTGCAGAAGATATGATTCCACCTTTTCTCTACCCACTCATGGTTTAATTAGTATGATTTGTATAAGTAAATTCTTATCTCCAAAAATTCTTACAATCTAAAAATATTTTCTGGATTTAAATAATGTGCAAAAAGTTGATAAACTGTATAAAAAAAAAAAAAATTCAAAATTCAAATTAAATGCTCCAATTTTATGTAATCTGTTTTTGGTCTATTTAACATGAGAAAATTGCACATATATCTTCATCTGTGAAGATATTTACTAAGTAAGAGGTAATGAAGTAGCTCATTGCTTTTGCATGCGCTATTTACATTATTAGTTGAACTATTCTCCTCATCTTTGTTGCCATTTTTACAATGTTTCGGCTGTTGTATGCTCCAGCCTTCTTCAGGCGTTAGGAATTTCAAACTGCACCCTTTATCATGATCACTGAGGTATATCATTGTTATCCCTTGTGTTTAGCCTCTTCTGGTAGTCATGAGTTATCTCCCTATTTTCAGCATCATCATGTATTCAGATTTCTTATTGTATCAGTATGAATAGAATAGTTAGTCAGTTGAGCGCTATACGTGATACAGGCTTTGGGCGATCATGTCTCAAAAGAGACATGACTGATTGGGCAGAAGAAGAAGTCTAAAGAACCTAATCTGTCAAGCTATTTAATCCATAGATAGAAGAAGAGACGGATTAATATCTTTCCCAATAGTATTTGCATATAAGTGAATGTAATGAATTCAACTGGAATTTGAACTCGGCTTTTCAATTTCTTGCTCCATGCCAATATCCACTGCCAATATCCACAAAGCACCTTCATATTGAACAACTTTCACAAAAATCCTGAATAAACACACAAGTTAATTCCAAAAGTAAATTGCCAAATGCTGATAACTTCTTAGTAAAAATTAAACAGATTGACCCCCCCCCTTTTTGGGGGGGTCGTTTTTTTTTTCTGCTGGGAAATGTATACAGAAAAGAACATTGACTTGTATTTTAATAAGAACTTAAGCTCACCATTCATCATGCAATAAAAATACCAACTGTAAAAAGGAAATAAAAATAAAAAAATACCCGTAAAATGGAAATTTAAAAAAAAAAAACAAAAAAAAAAAACATAAAAAGGACAATAAAACTAACCATTTTAATATTATTGTGGATTTAACACCAAAAAGAAAAGAAACAAATTCAGAGATCTTGTCAAATTTGGTATCCTTTAAAAGTTTGAGCTGATCTTTTGGATTCAAAGTTGTATGGGCAAGTTTCACAAGTTCGACTTGATTTGTCTAAATAACTGGCAATGGAACAAGTCCTTTTCAGAAAATAAAATTATGACAAATCTCAGAAATCCTGTTTCAAACATTGTAATTTATAAAGATAAAAACAAAGAAATAACTTTATTGGAATGTACATTTATCTTAATGATAAAATGTCACAAGATAAATTTCTTTGGAATTGAGCAAAATGTTTTTGCAAAACTACTTAATCTGTCATTCTGAAAAGCAAGCAAAAACAAAATATACACATTGATTGCTAACAGTTATTTCAAAATTTGTAACTTTTTTTTACTATTAACAAGTCTATTTAAAAATTCATAAAATCTACAGAAAGCAGATTATCTTTTTTAACTAAGTTAAGTTTTCTGCTACTACACTTGCACAAAACAGATTTTCCATTAAGTATACTTGCCAATTTTTTGAACTTATGAATTTACCAAACTAAGATGGTAGAGAGAGCTTCACAGACCAGTGTCACCTAAATTACCACGGAGTGTTTTGCAAAACTCATGAACAGAATGAATAATAGTAACTTACTGGATAAAAAATTGATTAAAAAATATGGTTTATACATCCTTAACCTCTTCCCAACAACAATTTTTGGAAAAATGTTTCATTTTCTGACAATTTCTTTTTGTTTGTTTCTAATATATTAACTAAGAAACTGAAGCACCTTGAAGTACCCAAGTTGTGGCTGACACCTCTACCAGGCATATGAGTTGACAATAGAATTCGTTTCAAGCTCAGAAAGAATCAAGATCAATGTATAAATAAGTCTATAGCTGGTTTTTGGACATAATGTTTTGAACATGTTTATTCATCTATATCTGAAAAAGACGCTTTTAGTAAAAATGTATAAACATGTCTATGCCAGGAAAGGGATTAATATCAAAGTTGAAAAAAAAAGAAAAAAAAACCCACTATTTTAAAGGCTTTAGAAATAGCACTACAGATTTCGACTCAGTAGAAAAAGAAACAACTGAACAAAAAAAAAAAAAAGTTGAGATATCCTTAGATAAGGGAGAATGGAAAAAGAAGAATCTCTCCCTAGAGATTAAATAAAAGTTTCAGCTTGAAATTCTCTGAAGTTTCAAACTAGATCTCTGATTGATTGATTTTTATCTTTTTTACAGTTTATCAACCTTTTTTATAAAGCAGAGACAATTTTAATTGTAGCAGACTATTTAGGTGTTTCCCATTTAAATATGAACTGTTGCTCAAGATTGCTTAACTCTAAGTGACTTAAAGAAAATCATTGTTTTCAGCATGATTTTACCATAAGCTGACAGATACCTGAAGAAAAGCTGGAAGGTGGAACAGAAATGATAACAAAGATGGGGACATTAGTCTGAATATAAATAATAATTCCTCAGCCCAGAAGTTTAGACAAAAATAGAAAATATGCCAAATGAACAAACTCTTGAGTCCATGAAATTAATTTTTAATTATTTTATTTGACTTCTAAGAAAACTCAAAGTCAAGTCAATTATCTTCACCTTTCAACTTTATAAAATTTATTTCTTCATTCTTATTCATCAATTTATTTTTTGCTTTTCCATGAACTTTTGTTACTGTAGAAGACCCTACTACAAACACGCACAAAGAAAAAGAAATCACTAATAGCTAATCATTAAATAGTTGCAGTGTTGTTAGTCTCGGACCAGGGTGGCTATCAGTGTAGAAAGATAATGAAAGGAAATTGTGAATAAATAACAGATAATAAAAGAGTAATTTCATAATTATAGCTGTAATTACATGCAAGGAAAAGCTCAACAAATGACTCCCCACAACCCTGACATTCTTGAGTGAATCATTTCTCCCATCTCCACAGATCAAAAGTTGTGGATGATGATATCAATAATGAGGATATTTGGAGACCAAATACCACAAAGCACTTACACAATCCTAGGTCAATTGGTATCATGCTGGTAGGGAAAGAATGCCATTGAAACAGACAAAATAACATGGCTGAAATATTCTTGCATATTAATACATGACAAATAATTATTTACTTCTTCACTGAAAACATTTTCAGGATTTAAATAGCAAACAAAACTCACTTGTAATCCCTCAATGACAAGCAGTCTAAATGAAAAAACAAAAAAAACATAACCTAACATTTTCTTGTATGAATAGATGACTATTATATATCTCCACATGGTCTAAAAAGAAAAAACAATTTGATAAGCAAAAATACATTTAGATACAGCAATATCTTTAAATAGCCTTATAAACTTTGTTAAAGGTATTATCAAGAATTAAGAAAATATTTTTTTTTTTTTAATATTCAATATTTTCAGAAAAATCACTGTTCTTGCATGAACTGGAAGAGAAAAATATCAGTGAGCAGGTCAAGTAAAATATTCTCGACTTACCTGCATATATAAGGGATGATCATCAGAAGTAGTTATGCTAATTTTTACTAAAAATAAGTTTAGAAACCAAATATTCTGTTGTCTCTTAATAAGGTTTATGCCAGTATCCTATTTGAAGAGACATAAAATAAGCATATCCATTACTTCTAACCAAAACTGGCCACATCCTGTTTAAACAGTTTGGACATAATCACTTCAGTATTGTTAGCCCACACATGCATACATGAGGGGAAGGGTGAAAGGTTGTTGGCCCAACCTACTTCCAAAAAATCTGACCTTTTTTCTTTTTTTTTTTAAAGAGAGGCCTCTTGGTCAGTTGAGGGGTGGGAATGTGAGTGTGCATTTTAAAAAAACTAAGTTTGTATAAAATGTACCATTTCTCACTTAACACTAGTCAACAAAAAAAAAAAATAATTTGAATAGTGTCTAGATATCAAACATCATTTACAGCTAATTTGAGGATGTGCGTTGTGGTACAGTGGATATCGGCTCAGAACGAGAAACCGGGAGCCGAGTTCGAATTCCAGCTGAATCCAGTGTATTCACTTGCACTCAAATACCCTTGGGAAAGGTATTAATCCATCTCTTCCTTCCAGTTATGGGTTAAATAGCAGGACAGATTGGGTTCTATAGCCTTGGTCGGCAACCAGTCTACCGCAGAAAGCAATGGCAACCTACTGTGGGATAATCTTCTGAACAAAGAACTAAACATTAATTACAAGACTATGATGGAATACATGGTTGTGAGCAAAAAAGAACCATTTCCAACATGCAAATTAGAGATATCAAAATCAAACAAATACAAGTTAAAAAATCTGCCGAGGCTGACAAAGTAAACCTTGCTGCTGATCTTGAAAAGGATCTCCAATCTGTGGTGGACTGGGGTAAGAAATGGCTTGTAAATTTTAATGCTTCCAAAATGAAGCTGCAATCTGTCAACCACCATAGACAATCACTCCTACCCACCATCAACATAGATCAGGCTAATCTCCCTGAAAGCAATACACTGCATCTCCTCAGCCTAACTCTCATATCTGACCTCAAGGGGAATGACTCCATTGAATCAATAGCTAAATCTGCTGCTAGGAGGGCTGGGGTCACTGTGTCAGTCCAGGAAGTTGTTCTTGTTCGAATCCATCTTACACATAAAAATCTACCATCCACCTGTGCATTGAATACTGCTGTCACATTTGGTTAGGCACCCTCTGCTATTTATCAGAGTTCTCGATAAAATCCAAAGGAGAATCTGCAATGTTATCCATCCTGACCTGGCAGCTCAACTCCAGTCACTTTCTCATTGATGAGATGTGGCTTCCCTCTGTCTCTTCTACAAATATTTTCACAGCTTTTGCTCTGACAAGCCAAGCTTAGCTCCCTGGTGCCCCCTCTGTACAAATTTACTTGAGCTACTCAACTGGCATCTAGAACCCACCTTTTTACCGTGGAAACAACCAAATATAACCATAACTCATAGTAGCTTCTTTTCTTGTACTTCCAGTCTGTGGAACTCCTTTCTGTATACTTGCTTCCCTGATAGCTACAATCGCCAAGAGTTTAAATACAACATCAATTGCCATCTTTTACCTCTGACTCCCATCCTTTCCCTGACAACTCTTTTATCTTGTTCTTTTCTCATTCAGCTTTCTTCACACCAGTATTTCCATCCTTCTCTTACCCATTCTATGACACACCCTGTAACCTGTTTCTCTTTTTCTTCACTCTCTTATGTAACCCCCTTCTTCCCTGTGAGCCAGTGTCAGTAATGGGATGAAACAAAAAAGTTAAATATCTGAAAAGTATTTAAAAGAGGAAAGAAAGTTCAACACAGAAATCTAAATGAGTATTAAGATAGTGAAAGCAGCCTTTCAAAAGCTAAGTATTTATGTTATAACCGTAAAAATTTACTGTGTGAGTAATCACCGAAACAGAGGCTCGGAATAATAGTATATCAACAAGTACAAGACTCACATGCTGTGTGAAGTAGATACACTGCTAGTCAGTATAATCTCTCTACTTTACTATTCTACACTTTACTCCAATAGTGTCCATGTGCTTAAAAGGACATGAGCATCCCATTCCTATATATAGGTAGGTATACAACAATTAAGAAATAGGAAAATTTTGTTAGAAACAAAGAAAAGAGTCCTGAACAGTTATATAATATCATTCCTCCTATATAGCAGTGTATGCTGGACAATCTCCATGGAGATGAAGAAACTTGAAGCAACTGAAATGTGGTTCCACAGAAAGACATTGAGAATACCATGGACTGAACATGTGAACAATGATGAAGTTTTTAGAAAATGGAAACAAAAACAAAAATTTTACTTAGCATAAAAAAAAAAGACAGTTGAAATTTTTAGGGCACATGAGAAAAGAGGTCTTGGAAAGTTTGATACTCACAGAACAGAAAGAGAGAGAGAGAGAGAGAGGAAAACAATGCTTAATCGACTTAGCAACATTGAGTAAATGGATGGTAGAGCATCATTTAGGAAAGATAACCAAAAAACAAAATTTATTCAAATCGTAGAGAGCAGGATCATGTACAGCCACAGCACAAATATGCATAGAAAAATCTACCCAATGTACAAAAATATCAGACTGCATGAAATTTTAGGTTGGTCAGTTGCTTTGTTTTGTTTTTATGGCATATCAACTTCAGCGGGTCATTTAATGTCAACTAAATTTTTATTTATTTATTGCTGGTAATACCTTTTTCTTTCAATAATTTATTGTTGTTTTTATATAAGTTTTGTGTCTAGTAATACATTTTTCTTTTCGAGTATCAAGATTCATTGGAATTTGTTTTTAAGGGCAGGGTCCCCAAGTCCTACCCTTGTTATTTAACCCCATAACTGGAAGGAAGAGACGGATTAATACCTTTCCCAAGGGTACCAGTGCTAAAGTGAATGCAGGGTATTCAACTGGAATTCAAACTCAGCTCACATATTTCTCTTTCCGAGCCAATATCCACTGCACCAAAATGCACATCCGTCACTAAACACTTACAGCACCTGGTATTCCCAAGCGGTCACCCATCTAAGTACTGACCAGGCTCAAAGTTGCTTAACCTGGTGTATTCAACGTGATAGGCCTTAAGCTCCTGAAATTTTAGGAATTTCAACTGAACTTTATTTAGAAAGCAAACTAATTATGACTTTCTGCTCCCTGCAAAACTTCCTTAATAAAAAAAAAAAAATAGAATCTTAAAATTATATCAAGATAATACTGCCAACCACCACTTACAAAAGTTGTTCTGATGTAAAGCAAACTACAATTAACATTGCTAGAAACTGGTAAATAAAACAGTACTATGTGAAATATTTTTATTTTGAGAAAGTTTTTTTTTATCCAAATATCTCATTAAATTCAGAAATAACTTACATATCTAAAGCCCAGTAATCCATCATAATTTATTGAAAGACTTAATTGAGTGTGAAAGAAAAGGAAAAACTTTTTTCCCCTCTTGGGAATAATGCATTAGAGTCATTAGGGTTCATGAAAAAAGCATTACTACTTCAATAAAGAACAAAAGCTATTATTGCTGGGCTTGGTCAGAAATGCCTGAATCGAAATAGTAGGAGTGGATCAAATTATTGCCCTTGCATTTTTATTAAAAAAGAAAATATTTAGACTTTGCATATGAGCAGAGAACTTTCATTGTGGTGTAAAAGTATTGACTTTTGTGTACTTTGAAATAAAACAAATTAAAAAAAAATGCAAATGTATAATTTTATTCTGAAAGGTTGTATTTATAAGTAAATTGGAACAATTTTGAATCTTACATTTTCCATTACAAAGTTAGCAAATATAAATTTGTTTATAAATAAATAATAATACACAATTATAATATACATATAATACAACTATAATAAATTATAACAAATAAAACAAAAGGTAAACAAATAGATCTATTCAAAGTTTGGTAGTCAAAAGGAGATTGGTGGATATGCTAAATGTAGAGCATTAACAGAATTACAACATGCTTTTTCAAAACATGAACAGAAAAAAAAATACATTTTTTTTTAATCATTTCACTCCATGCAAGGCAGTAAAGCTACTAAGACACAAGGGTTTACTGGGTGCAAAAGAATTAAAAAAAAAAACATATATATATTATTAAGGAACAAGAACAATAGAAGTGTAATCAGGAAGACAGTAGATAATGATTGACATTGATCCTCAAAAATTCAAATCCAAAATTAGCTGGAAAACATAGGGCTGGAAGTGAGTTCCATAAGAGATAAATTAGCAACAGAATAAATTCTTAGAACAAAACTTATAGTTATATCTCGCCATTTAAATTATAAGTTGATGAGGATTTCTGCCAAACTAATAATGCTTTTAAATTAATGAAGTCTGTCTAAGTACCCTAGTGGAAAGCTAATATGAAAATAAAAAGTTCATATATGTAACTATTTTTTAGAGGTTGGTTTTTAAACACTGGCAAAAGTAAAGAGTTTGAAATCTTATTTTTAAGAAAGGCAGACCCTTCCCAATGAGAAAACTTTGAGCACCATAATCTTACTTCTGTCTGGCATTATACTAAACAGTTAATATCTCTGGTCAACTGCCTGTATCGAAAGAGAGAGTTCTTGAAAATTTCAAACTATTGACTTTTATGTTTTATTTTTTATTGGAAAATTATAGAAATAAATATAAATGTAAGGAATAAAAATACTATAGAAAAAACATGAGAGCAATGAAAAAGTTTTAGAGAAAATGGAATCAAAAATGGTAGTTACATTATTTACACTGTTCGGACTGTTGTCCTTATCTCTATTGTCACATGCTTATGATGTATTTAATGTAAATTACTACCTCATCTCAAAAGTATAGTCAAATACCAAAAAGGATACTTATACTTAATTTCAGAAAAAGTTGTATGTTTTAGAGCGTATAGAATCTTGGGAAATTTGATACAGGACAGACTAAAGGGGACAGTTAAGGGTACAGTTAAGGGGACAGAGGTAAACAATGCATAACCTACCTAGCTAGCTTAAGTAAATGGATGGTTGAACAAGGTTTAGGAGGGATAATGAAAAAATTTATTAAGAGCTGCAAAAGACAGGAAATAGTGGAGAGTCATGATCGCCTATATCATGAAGGGGTACATTACACAGAATGAGCAAAGTCAGTCAGTTAAGTGTCATACTTGAAACACGCTTGGGTGATCACATCTCGAAAGAGACATGACTGACTGGGCAGAAGATTATCCCACAGTAGGTTGCCATTGCTTTCTGCGGTAGACTGGTTGCCTGCCAAGGCTATAGAACCGAGGCCGTCGCTATATTACCAGGCCTATTCTATGATTAAAGTTGACTTGCTGACGTCACACTGTAATATATAGGAGGTCTTGATAGAACCCAATCTGTCCTGTTATTTAACCCATAACTGGAGGGAATAGACAGATTAATACCTTTCCCAAGGGTATTTGCGCATAAGTGAATGCAATGAATTCAACTGGAATTTGAACTCGGCTCCCTGATTTCTCATTCCAAGCTGATATCCACTGCACCACAACGCACATCCATGAGCAAAGTACTCACACTGAATCAAAGTCACCATATATCTCTACAATGAGTGTGATTGTGACATAAATCTTAGAATTATTTGAATGATTTTGTACAGTCAACTAAATAGTTAAGTAGGGTAATTCCAGTATGGAATAAGAGTTAGCAAATTAGAATGGTTCAATCTTCTATACTTGCACGAAACTAAGTCTGGTAAATAGCAACAAAATGATTAAATAATCCACAAATTCCAAAAGAATTTAAAAGACAAAACAATTGTTATAATCAGCATACCTCAGTCTTCTATGGTGATCAACAACATAAGCAGCTGATCCCTTCAGATCAATTGCTAAATAACAAATGGATAAGAATAAACTTTAACATGGTAGGTTTATATGAAGAAGTCAGAAAGAAGGCATATTAAAACTGTAAACACTCTTTAGACAAATTCAGTCACCAAGGAAAGCATTTGTCTTGACATTGCAGTTGACTCCAATTGCCAAATAACAGCATATTTTAAATTTATGATTGTGTTGTCACATCCTACTATAGCAACAGCAAAAACAGCAATGACTTAAATCAAGATGAAGGCTACTGCAGTTTAGATTTTGGGAGCAACCATATATAATTGGGGTGTGCATTGTGGTGCAATGGATATTGGCTCGGAATGAGAAATCAGAGAGCCGAATTTGAATTCCAGTGGAATTCCTTGCATTCACTTACACACAAATACTCTTGGGAAAGGTATCAATTTGTCATTTCCCTCCAGTTATGGGTTAAATAACAGGACAGATTGAATTCTATAGCCTTGGATGGCAACCAGTCTACCGCAGAAAGCAATGGCAACCTACTGCGGGATAATCTTCTGCCCAGTCAGTCATGTCTCTTTCGCAACATGATCACCCAAGTGTGTGTCACATATGGCACTTAACTGACTGACTGAATATAATAGTTGAATCATGATTAAGGCTTCTACTGGGCATAAAGTAGGGGATCGTTTTTCTATTGTTATGAAGTAATAAACTGATCCCCCACTAATTACTACTTAAAAATATAATACATATCTTCTTCCTCTAGCTGTGAGTAAAATAACAAAATAGATTGGGTTCTATAGCCCTGGCTGGCAACCAGTCTACCACAGAAAGCAATGGCAACCTACTGCAGGATAATCTTCTGCCCAGTCAGTCATGTCTCTTTCGCAACATGATCGCCCAAGCGTGTATCACATATGGCACTTAACTGACTGATATATAATTGAAAGAGAAGTAATACTTATGAATAATGTAGAGTGCTAACGGTTAATAAAATAAATATTATCACCTTAATTTTACCACCCATGTCTATTGAACAGGTGAAGAGGCTCATCCCTTGCTCCCTGGTTAGGATGTGGTTTCCGGCTTTCTCTTTTCCAATCTTTTTACTTTTTTTTTTTTTCAATTGGAGTAGATAGACTAAACTATCGCCCGGTTCACACTCCACCCACATCTATTGAACAGGTGAAAAGGCTCATCCCTTGTTCCCTGGTTAGGATGTAGTTTCCGGATTTCTCTTTTCCAATGTTTTTACTCTTACGTAGCCCCCTGTGCATCAGTGGCGTTATTGCCTTGCTTGGGGTGATATAATAAAAAAAAAAATTAAAAAAAAAAACTTTAGAGAGAAAAAAATGAACTAAAAGATCTAATGCAATTCTTTTCAATGTAGGAATACAAAATTGAGAAAATATATTTACAGGACCAAGTGAATGCTTCACTGAGTGACAGACTTCCATTTTTAAGCAATGAAAGTAAAAAGACACTAATCCCAATTTATTAGTTCTTAACCTTAAATAAACCCCAAAAGTCAAGAGAGATTAGTTTTTATCCTCATTTTGGAGAGGTGGGTGATTGTGTGTTAAGTGGGGAGATAAACTGGTAAGTTAAATGGATCTACATTAATTTCCCCATTTGATTGAAAGAACAAAATTTTCTTGAAATAATTTACTTTCTCCTATTAGAGAAAGCATATATATATATATATATATATATATATATTAGAATGTTTTGTTTTGTTACATTTATCTTATACAAGTAAAACTTTTTAAAAAGTTGAAAATGAATGCAACTGGAGTCTTTCAAAAATAGACATATATATATATATATATATATAAGTTACATGAATAAACATACATATGATGTGACACTTGTATACTATTCAGGTGTTAATAAAACAGTGCTCAATGTAGTATGAACAGAGCTTATATAGTACTATGCCAATGGCACTAGGATGTAGGACTGTGTGTGTGTGTGTGTGTGTGTGTGTGTGTGTGTGTATATATATATATACATTGTAATAGTTGTTACAATGGTTTATAAAAGCATAGTATCAGTACACAAAAATTCTTATGTTTCGGAGCACATCTGCTCCTCCTCGGGTGATTTGTGGAACTGAAAATAAACCGTTTCCACCATTTATTTTCAGTTCCACAAATCACCTGAGGAGGAGCGGATGTGCTCCAAAATATGAGAATTTTTGTGTAGTGATACTATGCTTTTATAATCCATTGTAACAACTATTACAATATAAATCTCTACTCTGTATCGAGCACTCTTTATGCTTGAACAGTGGGTTTAAAATCTACGTATTCGGTCACTTTCTTACAATATATATATATATATATATATATATATATATATATATATGCGGATGACTATAGTATTTACGCTCTCACACCCTGATTGAGCACTCAAGAAGAGTGGTAGACTTTGTAAACAGTAGCTACTCCGGCATTTATGCACTGCCCATTCGATAATGAATTGGAGCACTCTAGCTATTGGGCGTGTTTATACGCGCTAAAAAGCCTGCCTTCTTCTACTGGACACTCGTGGCCTAGGGGTAGAATCGCCGACTGACGCCAATTCGGTCAGGTTTCAATACTGGGTTAGGAAGTGACCGGAGTCTAAGCCATACTGATGAGCTGTAATACAGCGAAACAGATCTGTCTGCGGATGACTATAGTATATATACACACACAACTGAGAAAACAAAAACAACAAAAGAACTAAAGCAAGATAGTTGGAAACTGGTAGTGGCTATTTGCTGCTCAAACAATCAGTGGCGGGGGGTGGGGGGGTGCATAAAGACACAACTCTCACACCGGACCAGTCTGTCTATAAATTGAAAATCATAGATCAATTGTGATATTTGTGTATGCTCACCTGCACTGTTTTAACAATAACCTTACTGTATAGTCATTAATTTGACATAATATGCAGGTGTGAGTTAAATCTGTAGAACCATATTGATTCAGACAGTAATTAAAATACCAGTAAAAAGATATTCACATAAAATAAAGGAACATTATATCCTGGAAACTTAGCTGAACGCAAATGATAATAATAGTACATCATTTTTATGATAAAAACTGTTGCCATAACAATAATGTATGCCACAAACTTCACAATTATTCCACCTCCACCCAACTTACCATTACTATCATAGAATCAGAAATTTAAAAAAAATGCAAAGAGGAAAATATGAGTATATACAAATATCTGTGCCACAGTTAAAAGACCCGGCTATTTATATATGACCTACATATTAGAAGAAATAAAATCAGCTGCAGGCAAAATAGATTAAAATATAAATTCTCAGTTCTACAAAACACCTTTTCATTAAACTAAATAAATGTGTTTCAGAATTAAGATCTAAAATAAACTTTATTTCATTTTTGGAAAATATTGTTCTCATAAACTGTAGTACCCCGAAAATAAGAGACACTGTATTGTTTTGCACTCCCCTCCTAAACACATATAAAGAAGGATTCTGGTGTATGATGTAAAATGTAAAAAGTAAAGAGGTAGTGTAGCTGTGGCAACCATAGGATATAGACTGAATTCTAACACAATTTGACATCAAAATATTGATAGATTTGTTTTTACAGTTTATCAACCTTTTGCATGTTATTCAAAGACATAAATTACTTTTAAATTGTGAGAATATTTTTTGTTGTTGAGATAAGGATTTACTGATACAAATCCTACTAATTAATCCAAGCTAGATGGATAAGAGGTGGATTCATACCTCTCCCAGCTGTATTTGATCGTAAGTGAATATAATGAACCCAACTGGAATTGAAACTCTAAATCCGAGACACCGATATTATTTATACAAAAAACTCAAGCAATCTTGAGAAGATACACTGCTTAGTTGAAATCAGCCCTTGAATAACAAAAGTACACATAGTGATACTAAATGGTTAAAAAAAAAATATCATACAAGGTTAGTCAATAAACAAATATATTCATATACAATAATGGTTTGGTGAAAAGTGCTTCGGGACTGAAGATAGCATTTTCCTCAGTGTTCACTTTCATACTTACATAGGGTCTATCTCTGATACTGAACACCTTTACTTATAAATACAGTCAGTCAGTTAAGTGCCATATGTGATACACACTTTGGGTGATCATGTCTCAAAAGGAACATGACTGACTGGGTAGAAGATTATCCCATAGTCAGTTACCAGCCAAGGCTAAAAAACCCAGTCTATCCTATTATTTAACCTATAACTGGAGGGAAGAGATGGATTAATACCTTTTTCCAAGGGTATTTGTGCATAAGTGAATGCAATGAGTTCAAACTGAAACTCATAAATGCAGCACACCTTAAAAATATATTTTTATTACACACAATGTCCATATAAAGATATTATGAAAAAAAGAAAATGCATTTTAACTCTTTTTAAATTTAAATGGTATGTTTTTCACAAAACTAACAAGGTAAGAATTTCTAATTTGAAAGCTATAATTAGCGTTTGTTTCAAGAAGCATCTGATAAGTTTACTTGTTCTGGTGTATCGTTAATTTGAAGTCAAAGTGAAAGAATGGCATTTGGTTTAATGCTATAGAAGCAGATATGTTAAGATTCAGGTATTTTATTTTTGGTATGTTAAGTTATTTAGTGCATATTGGAGGGATAGTTTTTCCCATTTCAGAAATATAGGAGGTTCATTGGCTTCTATTGAGAGACTTTGCATAAGTGAGGTCTGGAAATCGCTAAGACTTAGTCTTTGATTTTGTATGGTTTGTTGCTTTTTAAGATAGGATTTACATGTGGCACTGCAAATAATGCATCCATAGTCTAATTTTGATCTAATGTGTGACCTACATATTGGTGACATTTTGGTTGGTACCCCAATTCACTTTTGATTATTACTTTTAAAAGCTTCAAAGCCTTTTGGCATTTTTGTTTAATGCAATCAATGTGCACCTTGAAGTTAAGTTTGTCATCTAGTATGATTCCTAGGTATTTTATTTGTTGAAATATGAAAACGATGAGAATTAAGTGTCCATTTAATTTTAATTCTGGATTGAAGTGGTAGACTCATTTTTTGTAGTTTTTGTTTTGGAGAAATTTTGATTGATTTTGTGTGTCTATATCAATGAGCAGTCTCTTTATTACTTATCATTAGCCATACTCCCCATCAACCTCAGAGCTCCATATGAGGGAATTGATGGGGGGGGGGGTTTCCCCACCAACCTCAGAGCTCCATATGGGGGAATTGATTGGGGGGGGGTCCCCATTCACCTCATTTCTCCAGGGCTACCTGACTAGCGGAAGATTCCATGCACCTGTTATATTCGAGATGTCCACCTAAATAGGGGCTTTGAAAAGGAGACTGAAACAGCTGTGTCATACTCCATTGTTCCCAGACTGATTGACCTTACAGTCACTGCTTACTATATCAGTTTAATGTTTGATATGGTAAATGTGGGCGAATTTTGTTTATTTTGTTAGTCTGATTTAGGGCTTGATAAGACCAGCCGGTTGATTGGATTGGGCCTTTCCAAACATCTGTCTAGCTCAAGCAGGGGCCAAAGTGGTGTGTTCGAGTTTAGAAGTATAGCTCAACTCTTAAAACCTTCAACTACCAGGATACCATCCTCAAGCAACATCATGGCAAACAGGTGGTCCCCTTGAGAGTTTTATCCTCTGTAGAGGTGCAGTCAGTAGATTCTGAAGTCCTGCCAACAGAGCCAGATCAATCAGATGAATCCATAGAACCTTTATTGATTTAGTGAATATATAACATATGAAAGGTATTCTTTTTTTCTAAGATCAAGAAAAAAAAAAAAAAAAAAAAAACACTTCTCTCCAGATGAATATAATGAACATGATTATAAAACATAGTAATAATGATTGCCACACAGATACTGATGGTGTCAATCAGTAGTCCTTGTTATATAAAGGGAAATCACTTTACTGCTTACTGAAGGTGTAATAAATAAATAAATTAAAAAAAAAAAAAAAAAAAAGAGAAAATAATAAAAATGTCTGAATGAAGAGAAAATAAGAAAAACAGAAGTTTTGGGTGCTTAATAGCTGGACTGAATGTGTGTCAACAAATGCATTAATATGCCATGATAGAAATATTGATTCCCAGTGCATATTACTGTATATTGGACGCTACAGCAGACGAGACAAGGAAAATAACCAGGAAAAAAAATAATTGTAAAAAGTCAAGCCATTCGTGAATAAATCCAGGAAAAAAAAAAATGAAATTCTTAAACATTCTACTCTGAAATATGGCAGGTCAAATGATAGTTTTACATATTTTGTATAAATAAAAATTTCATGTTAAAATAGCTGGGTAGTTTGTATTTTACAAGCACAAGTTAGATTTTCCAACAGAAATTTTGCACTTGCCACTAAAGAGATACAACTTGTTTTATTTTATTGCATTACATGTGAAATCTGCATTTGAGAACAGAAAGTAAAGAAACAAATTTTATACACAAAGAATTTAATTTTAATGCCTTAGAATAAAAACTTAAATTAAGTGATATTTATTATTTAGTTTACACAATTTACCTTGTTCAGACTGTTGTCCTCACCTTTATAGCCATATTCACAACACTCCGACCTTCTTCAGGTAATATTTTTTCAATTTTAAACTAAACCCATTATTTCGTCTGTTGGGGTAGATTGTTCTAAGTCCACATGGACATCTCAGTTTTAGTTAATTCCTCATGATAACTCTCCAAGGTTTTGTTCTCTCCACTGTGGCCATAGACTGAACTCACAATTCTTTGAGTTAAGTCACTTTTGGATCAATCAACCAATGCTTTTTATCCACTGGGCAATGTATCCTTGGATTTTGGGGACTTGTAAACCTAACATGACTCAAACTTTTTTTTTTTTTTTTTTTTTTTACCAATGCTCATATTACAATTTTTTGTTATTGTTTTTTTCTAGCCCCCTGTATTACTGGTTCCCATATTGTATTTATGTCTATGCTTAGATGGCTCAAAAGATTTTTGTCGTCCAGCATAGAGAGCTGATACAATTTCTGTGGCCATACCATCCCTTACATCTGGTCACTTAACTCCCTTGATTATTAAATGTGGGATGCAGTTAAGTGAGAGTCCAACAAACTCATTGTAACACCAAAGATGAACTGAAGGCAAGGATTATGGCAGCATTTGCCAACTTAAAAAGAAGGAGACTATCCAGAGTTGCAAGAGTTCCTAAGGTTATCTTGAGAACATGGTTGAAGCCAATGGTGATTTCATTGAATAAACTTTCTCTTTAGTATTTCAAGCTAGTTATTTTTGTGTAATTTTGGTAAATATATCTGTTAAAATGAGATGTCAGTGTTATTTTCTTTTTTTGCATAAATTCAGACGACAATTTATCCATCGCACCCAGTATATCAGGCAATCATGTGTTTATTTGGTGTTAAAATTGAAGCACAAGATATTTCATTAAAATAACTACACACCGCCAATAATATACATTCTAATTCTACTTTAATTAAACTATGATTTCAAGTGCTACAATTCCATTAAATATTGTTGAAATGATTAACAAGCGTTTATTAAAAAACAAGAAAAAGGATTAGGTAAATTATAAATAATTGAAAACCTTCATTAACAATTTGCAGAAATTCATAAATCAACCCAAAAGTTATAATATCCAACTGGACTGGATATTATAAACATATTCAGATGAAAAAAGAAACACACACACACAAAAAGAAAAAATTGTTATAAGATTTAGTAATTATAACTGAACAAACTCAAAATTTTATCTAACGAAAAAAAAGAAAAAAGAACAAAAAAAAAAGAGCAAAAAACAAAAAAAAACAACTTAATTTGTTAACAGAAATATTTAAAACAATTTATATCAAACAAACATCCCCCCTCCCAGAGAAAAAGAAAAAAAAATATGACCTGAAAATATATAAAAAATTTGTTGGCTGAATGATGATATTCAAAATCCTGACTCCAGAGTTTCGTAGACAAATCTTTCTGAACTGGTTCAGTCCACTTAAGAGGTTTCAGCAAATTGAATACCAATTTTCATTATTTTTATATTAATTTATACAGTTTTTTTATTGGTGTTAGGTTGATCTTTTTCTTCCTTGTGTGTGTGTGTGTGTGATTTTATGTCTGTGTAATGTTATGCTCTCACTATGATGGAGTTCTTTAGAGGGAAATTTTAAAAATAGTCCACTCTTCAGTAATATTAAGCTTTTAGTTCATGCTAAAAATTTCCCTTCTCTGATTCCATGCGCCTATGGCTTAGGACTTAGCGGCTTCGACTGATGCCAAATTGGTTGAGTTTTGA
This sequence comes from Ascarosepion bandense, assembly GCA_037127315.1. NCBI lineage: Eukaryota > Metazoa > Mollusca > Cephalopoda > Sepiida > Sepiidae > Ascarosepion > Ascarosepion bandense. The sequence goes on from JBBBDQ010000496.1 coordinate 1,457,488, forward strand.
TCCCAGCCAGAAGCAAGTGGATGTCTAGCCACACTGATCAGCTGTGATACACACACAAGCCTGTGTGTGTGTGAGAGAGAGAGAGAGAGAGAAAATGTAAATAATGAAGAGTGCCCACAGTACTGTAGCAGGAAACTGATGGAATATGTTCCTTATTGTAAGCCCCATGTATATAGTCTCACCTAGTCTCAAGCAGACCTTATCTGACAAACTTCTAATTTAAATTCTTTTAAAAAATATAAAACAATGAGAAGTTTTGTCAGATAACACATTTGTTTGTTTGGGTTTATTGCCCATCAACAGGCATCCCCAAAATGAAAGTGCCAAGTGAGCTTGGGCAATTTTTCTATGGTATCGCAATTAAATCCACTCTAAAATTCAACCTTGTGTCACATTCAATCACAATGTAAGTGCCCTAAAAAATACAATCTATACCTATCATTTTGATTTGAACCGACAATTTTATTTAAGCCATAAGATCAGACTTTGGCTAGAAAGAAAGACATAAGGCAACGTAAGGATGTGTGTTGTGGTGCAGTAGATATCGGCTCGGAACGAGAAACCGGGGAGCCGAGTTTGAATTCCAGTTGAATCCATTGTATTCACTTACGTGCAAATACACTTGGGAAAGGTATTAATCTGTCTCTTCCTTCCAGTTATGGGTTAAATAGCAGGACATATTGGGTTCTATAGCCTTGGTCGGTAACCAGTCTACTGCAGAAAGCAATGGCAACCTACTGCAGGATAATCTTCTGCCCAGCCAGTCATGTCTCTTTCGAGACATGATCGCCTAAGCGTGTATCACGTATGGCACTTAACTGACTGACTGATTGTAGAGGAGGAGAATATGATCTAAAATAATTGTCGCAACATTCTTTCACAACTTCCATTATTTATATTTCAAACAGGATTGGTGTACAAGTCCACTGTGACTGAAATTTCAGTCATGTACACATTATTAAATATGTATAATTATGCCATAAATAATATTCACAGTTATGCTTACCGAGTATTTACATAAAACGTACCAAAAAGCATTTCTTATATTAATCTATATATAACTTCAGTATTGACGGATTTGTTTTTTAAGGCTTATCAACCTCTTGTGGCTTATTTAAAGCCAAAACGTATTTTGGCTTGTTAGAATATTTTTTTTGCAAGTTAATATTGCATTAACAATTTTTAGAGAAAAACAATGATTTTTTCCAGGTACAAAAACTACTATTTAACCCATAACTTGGAGAGAAGATGGGTTTATATTTTTCTCAAACATTTGTGCAGAAGTGAATATAATGAACCTGACTGAAATTCAAACTCTCCAATTCTTCATTCTAAGCCACTATTACACCACCTGCATATCCACTACATGTTAGTTGAGGAAAGATTGTTCTCGACTAGGTTCCACAAGATAGAAACTCTGAGCTCATGCAAAAATTTTCTATGACCCCTGAATAGACATAACAAAGGAAGCATTCTGGCACACAATATCTGAATTTTAGAAGATTTTTTTTTTAGTTATTCTATTTATCAAATACCTCATGTTATAATTCCATTTGATTTGAAAAGCTTCAAAACACACATATTACAAGAATGCCTTGTGACGAACTGACTATCATTAAATCCACGTAAATCTACTGAAGGAAATAAGAAAAGAGCAAAATAGATTGAGAACCAAAATATAAACAAGATGCTCTTTGCATCCGAGATGCTAAAAGAAAATACCAAGACTCAAAATGTTCTATAAGTTGGTAATTGTTTCATGAAAGTTCCATCTTGGAGAGTTCTCATCAAAGTCTCAAAATAAAACGAAATCTTTATAATAATATTACCTATTAGCTTGTCTATTTTTTTGTATTCCCTTCTAGGCAAAGACCGAACAGAAATTCATTAAGCAGCCACAATAAAAAACAAAAAATGTAAAAACCTAAACATTTCTTTTACATGATGTAATAAGACTGGTAACAAGGGAAGAGAAAAATCAATTAACTTTTAAAGTAACATCATTTACTAAAAAACAAAAAACAAAGAAAAAAACAACAAAAAACAAAAAAAAAACAAAAATCAAAAAACAAAAAAGATTCAGTTTGATAAACTAAAAAGACAATATAAAATTTATATTTTTTAATTTAATAAAAAAAAATGCAACAATAAAAAAAATTCAAGTTAGAATTGATTTAATTTTAAAATTAAAATAATTATTAAAAAAGAAAAAAAAGGAACTATATTTTGTTAATGCATATCTTTTATGTGCCATGTCTTTTCAGGATTTAGGCGATCATAGCCCTCGACATTTTCCTGTCTCTTACAGCTCTTAATTTATTGTCTTGTTATTTCTCCCAAAACCCACTCTGCCATCCATTTGCTTAAGCTCATCTAGTATGCCTCACATTGTTTTTCCCTGTCCCTCTTTTTTTTATCCACCCTGTGAGTACTAAATTCTCCAAGCCCTCTTTCCTCATTATCCTTTTTTTTTTATTCTCTCCAAAACCTCGCTGCTTGCATGTTCACTCCATGGTACCCTCAGCATAATTCTGTAAAGCCACATTTCTCTTGCTTTCAGTCTTTTCTTCATGTTTCAGAATGTCCGGCATTTACTGCCATATAAGAGGACAGATATCACGTAGCCGTTCAGTACTCTTCTTTGTTTCCAAAGAAATTTTCCTGTCTCTTAATACTCTGCTTAGGTTTTGGAATGTCTCCTATACCTTCGGATCTCAGTGTAGCATTTTCCGTCTTCTGTTAGAACACTTACCAGGTATTTAAATTTCTGTATTTGTTTGATTTTAGTATCTCCAAGCCTGAAAATGAACTTTTGAGCTCCTCTTTTTGCTGATGACCATGTATTCAGTTTTCTTGTAGTTTATGTTTAGACCTTTCTTCTTGCTTTCTGTGTATGACCTAATAAAAAATTACATTATTTACACAGTTCGGACTGTTGTCCTCATCTTTTTACGATATTTCAGGCATTGTATGCTATGGCTTTCTTCAGGTGCTAGGTGGTCCTGGGTATGATGGTTAACTGCATCCGGCAGTGAGCCCCTGATTGTGAGAAGCATGGAACCACCTCTTAATTGCTGTTGTTTCCAGGTCCACCCTGACCCACAGAGGTAGCACCCGTTAGGCTCCTAGCTATGGGCAAACACTTAACCCACAAACAAGAGTCAAAATACTTTGAAAGTATAAAAATACTTTTATAGAAATATATACATGAAAATAGACTTTAAAGAAAAATATTACCAGCAATACATTTTTGAAGAAAGAATTATTACCATAGCACATTTTTTGAGGGAAGAAAAATTATTGCCATAATACATTTTTGAATACAAAACTAAAAGACAACTTCAGTTTTTCTTAAAATAAAAATAATTTCAAAATCTGACTAAACCAACCTTCGCACTATAACCGAACATTAAAAAAATGCCTTAAAATCCCACCTTTTTGGCATTAAATAACACACAGTGGTTGATATGCTATTAAACAAAACTCAAACTCAGGTGCTAGGAATTTTGAGCCAAACACTTTATTTAAATCATTGAATGTACAATGGCTGAAATGTCGTGACCCTAGCAATAAAGGTGAAGACGACAGTCGAAACAGTGTAAATAATGTAAATACTACCTCATCTCAGAAGTATAGACAAATACTAATACAAATTAATTTACAATAAAGTATGTTCATTCCAGATAAAAACAAAGTGAACTATCATTCATTTCCTTACCAGAAAGTCAAATATGGAATTATTAACAAAGTGATCTGACATCAACCAGGCAAGAAAGGCTTTTCATTCTGTGTAAAGGAAAAAAAATTCAAACTAATTGCTTAATTGTGTGTGAAAAAAAAAACCCAAAAAAAAAAACCATGATCACATCAAAATCATCAGTTGTCAGTTGGAAAAAAAAAAAAAAAAAAAAAAGTGTGTAAACATTAACAATTCAATCAAACAGGTTTTATCTAATCTAAGTGACAGGGTCTATTTGTTCAATGTATTATATTTTTCCAATTTACATCAAAGCTGTCACACACCAAGATAAAATTTGTCAAATTAATATTTTGTTCAAATATTTCATCTGTTTTCATTATCAGGAACATGAATGTATTTAGTGACATAGAAAAGTAATGGCAATTCAGAGATAAAGAAAAGGACTATTCCCATATTAATATGCCATTAAAACTGGTATTAGCATTTAGTTAAAAAAATTTTTGTGTACTTGATATTTAATACAAATGGCATATAATTGTTATATCTGCAAACTAAACAAAAAAACTCCATGTGTTTTAATCTGTATGGGTGAATATAAAAATAAAAAAAATTTGAATTTTCAAACCAATACTTTTGTGTTTCCAAATCAACTTCACAATGTACACAGACACAATTTTTAAAAAATTGTATTAAATTCAATTGACAAGATCTATTAATTTTTTTTTTGTTTCCCAATTTTCAAATCTGTTGTTGCACATCTGGATAAACTATTTAAAAAGGTCAGATTTTATTCTGTTTCTGTATAATATAGTTCTACAGAAGGAAGCTGAGAATGCCATGGACCAAACATGTAAGCAATGTCAAGGTTTTGGAGAGGATGGGGGGAAAACAAAGGAAATTTATACTTAACATCAGGAAGAGACAGCTAAAGTTTCTGGAACACATTATGAGGAAGGGGGGCTCAGAGAATCTGATACTCACGGGACAGAGATGAGAAAGAAAGGTGTGATATACTTGATGAACTTAAACAGTATTTGGGAGAGATACCAAAAGGTGTTAAGAGTTATGGGAGATTGAGAGGGGTGATTGCTGACATCCTGAAGGGACATGGCACATGAAAGAAGAAGTATTTAGTAACTAAGTCTTGTTATTTTATTTTTGAAATCACTGTGTAAATTCTATTCTAATAGTTTCTTGTCTCACACTTCTTACCCTTGGAACTATCACCCAGCTTCTTGCTTTCCTGCCAACTTTGTTCTTCAAAGAATTGAAATGAATGTCAGTCATCATTTTCTGTTTCCTTTAATCTTGTTCTTTTATTATCCTTTCTCTTCAGCAACATTTTCTCGGTTCCTTTCATTCTCAATAACCCCTTATGTCTTAGTAACTTTATTACCGTCTTTGGGGTAAAATGATTAAAAAAAAAAAAAAAAAATGTCTTGTCATTATCAAGAACTAAATGTTGTAAACAAGAGTAACAAACTAAATCCTGGTATTGTTATCTTTTTTAAATGTTATATTTCAAATTGAATTATGTGTATCATTCAAATCATGTGATGTTGCAAAATGGTTTCACAGAGCTCAATAGCACCAGGGTATTTCTTTTGATTATAGCCACAATTTTGATTTGGATGTGTAACAACTTATTTGAAAATTTAAACAATAACACAATTGACAAACAGTTGAATTTAACCCCTTAATGCCTACTATGAAATCTTATATTAATTATAGGTGACTACCTATCATTCATAAATCCCCAAAATTGCTTAAATGAGTTACTGCAGATCCTATTTCACTTTTAACAGCTCAGTGACAAATTTCATTTTGAATTGTGTGTGTGTGTGTGTGTGTGTGTGTGTGTGTGTGCAAAGAAATGTTTTTGCTACAAGTAACTTGGGATTTTTGATAAGTACTCAATCTGCTTAAATTCTTTATACTGGAATTGAATAAATAGAAAAGGTAAATGTCATGAAAACTAAGAAAGTCCATTGCGTAGTGTCAGGCAATTCTTCCTATGAGAATTCCTCTTGCACACTTATAAATATGCCATTCATCCATGCATTGAATATTGCTGCCATATTTGGTCTGATGCTCCTGCTAATAATCTTTAGATTTTTCACAAAATTAAAAAAAAATGTCTGCAATGTAATTGCTACTGACCTGGCATCTTGACTTCAGTCACTTTCCCACTGACTTGATCTGGCTTTCCTGTCTTTTCTACAAATATTTTCAAGGTAATTGTTCTCATCAGCTTTTCTCCTTAGGGCCTCAGCACATAAGTGTACTACTAGATTGGCAACTAGGTCTCACTATTTTACTGTTTAACTAGCTAAATGCAAACAGTTCTATTGTAATAGTTTAATTTCAATTGTTTTTGGCACTTCTTACCTGTGGAACTCTTCTAAAAACTTGTTCTTTTACTGTCCGTTACCTTACCTAAGTTTTCTTATTTGCTTTCACTCCCTTTAACCACCCCTCCCCAGGCCCTAGAGACTTTGCTTGGAGTGAAATGATTTAAAAAAAAAAAAAAAAAGAAAAAAGTTCTATGCCACCAGACTACTTTCCAATATGTGAGGCAAGCCATACGACATAAAAGTAGTAAGGTAATTTTCCTATAAAGACATCTCAGTATCTTCACTACAGACGATCATATACATACGCATCTGCTATAGAACTAAGGAAAGTTGTTTTGTTTTTTCTTCTTCTTTGGAAAAAAGTATTTTCTATAATTAAAAAACTGAAATCATACTCAAATATACTCAAATTCAATTTGAAATATAACATTTAAAAAAGATAACAATACTAGGATTTAGTTTGATGATAGTGCAATTAACATACTATTGCATGTGATTTATTTTTTATTTGTTTGAAAATAAAAAAATAAAAAAATATTTCTTCCCCCATAAAAGAAATTATGAACATTTTATGTTTTTAAAGCAAGAGATGTTTACACATATTATCTTCCTTTGTGAAAATCACAATTGTTTTACAAGAAAAAGAAGTTACAGAAAGTTACAAAATTCAAGAAACTGTATTTAATTATTGTTTATGTATGTGATTAAGTATGAGAGATTGTGTGAGTGAATAAGTGAAAATTAAAAAGAAAATTTTAAGAAATGTGCTTTTCCTCGTGAAATAAGGCATGGAGAACTGTATTGGTCCACAGCCTCAATCCAACATGGCTCTAAGAAGTCACATGAGCACTGCAACAGCCACACCCAGGTTAACAGCATCAACCTGAAAGAATTTCCTGATGCAACCACTGAAGGAAAATATATCTCTCCCCAACCCACTTGTACCAAGTGACTAATAACCAACCTGAGCATAGAATCTGCACCTCAGAGTGGGTAGGAAAATTTCTGAGAAGAGGAGTAATCCTCAAGAACCCCAGTGCAATGAGAATCAGCAAGTCTTGAATGACACCATAGACTATAATTACAACAGAAATAAAGGGAATGGTCACCACAGAAGCACAAAATGGCTAACTGAATAAAAGGAGTGAATAATGTGTATAAATTGTTTTGATATGAATCTGTATTTCTAAAAATATCTTTTGGGCAACTGCTCTGATAGGTTTTTTTTATCCCCTGGTGCCTGGACCAAATGAATTCACGGCATCTCAGTCACACATTTTTATTGTTGAAACAGCAAAGAAGAAGCAGTTAAATTTAACTAAGTTTTTCTCACATTTTCCACCTGTAGAATTCCTCTCCATTTACTTGCTTCCCCAATAGTTATAATCCCCAAAAGTTTAACTGCAACATCAATTGCCATCTTCTATCTTCTCGAATACCGCCCATCTTTAATCCTTTCTTCGACACTCCTTTTTACCATTTCTTTTTTTATCTCTCACTGTAACCCCACCAAGCACTAGTGGTGGTCCCACTTTGTCTGAGGTGAAATGATTAAAATAAAGGAGAAAAAATTGTTTTACATATTCCAGTGAAACAAATACCAAAGCAAAGCACACCCCAATGTGAACAATGGAAACATTAACTTCATTAAAATATAACTTCAATTACAATGAATAGTAAATCCTAGTTTACTTTTCTTTCATCTGGAAATGAAAGCATCATAGCAGAGCAAGTGATGGCAATTTTAACATCTAAGCTTCAATAGGATCAAGAGAGCAGTGTCTATAATTCATAATCAATGTGTACAAAAATGTCTGACTTCATGGACATCTTATTCAAGAACAGATTTTACAATCTAGTAGACAATGACAAATTATTGTGTTCATTCTTGATTTTCATGCAATAAATATCAAAATATAACTTTGTTGTCGATTGCTTTTCAGAAATTATGGAAGAGAAAAAACAGTTTAAGTGGGAGGGAAAAAGAAAAAAAATACTCTGCAAAGCTTTCATTCTGAAAGATAAAAATATTTTATGTTTTGGAGAGAGAGAAAAAAAAAGACATACAGAAGTGTTTCAGTTGTGGCAGGCATTAATCAAATGTTTATCCCAAGAAATTGTGAATGTGAACTTTTCTTTTATGTCCCTTTAAGACATATGTAATCACGACCATTTAACTTTTCCTGTCTCTTGTAGGTCTTAGTAAAATTTGTCTTTTCGTTATCTCTCCCAATTCCTGTTAAGCAGACTATATACTACTTTCCATTATCCCTCTGGCTTTTAATATCTCCTGTGAGTGTAAACATTTCCAAGCCCTCTTTACTCATTTTCTGCCCTACAAATTTCAACTCTTTTTGATGGTACATACAAATATTTTTTGTTTCCATTTTTTCTATAACTACCATTGCTCACATGTCCTGTCCATTGTATTTTTAGCATATTTCTATTGTTTCAAGTTTTTTTCTCATTTGTGATGAGATTGTCCACCATACATTGCCATATAGGAAAACTGATATTAAAAACAGTTTAGTACTCATTTCTTAGTTTTTAATAAAATTATGTGAGAGCAAAAAAGTAACTACTATGCAGCAATAATACAAATAAGTGTACATATTGAAGCTATTTACGAAGATAGATTGAAAATATACTATTTATTGGCAAGCAAAAAGCAAGATTTATTTTTTGTATGATTACATTTTTTTTTTTTTTTTATAAACGTTTCACCCCGAGCAAGGCATGCCACTGCCACTACTGTGCAGGGGGATACGTAGAGTGGAGAAAGGCTGATTAAATATAGGAAATAACAGAGGGTGGGTGATAGGCGGGTGAGGATACCGAGAATGAGGGTTGGGTAAATGAGAGTGTTGTGAGAATAGTTGGGAGTTAGTGTGATATGAGGTGTCTATTGACCCTAAACACCTGGAGATTGTAACTGTCGGGAAAGCAGACTTGTGGAAGGGAGTTCCACAGGCGGGAAGCGCAAGAAAAGAAGCTGTTGGAGTAGAATTTACGGTTACATCTTATTTGTTTAACTGTCAAAGGGTGGGACCTAGTTGCTAATCTAGTATCTCGTGTAAATTCGTGCTTAGGCAGCACCAGTGATCTAAGCTCATCGGAGCAGAAGCCATGAAAGTACTTGTAGAAGAGGCACAGGGAAGCTACATCACGCCGGTGTGAGAGCAGCTGCAGCCGGTCTGCCAAGTCAGTATCAACCACGTTACAGATCCTCCTTTGTATTTTGTCAAGAAGCCCAAGGAGAGCAGCAGGGGCACCCGACCAGATATGGCAGCAATATTCAATACACGGGCGGATGGTAGATTTGCATTGTTTTCTTTCCAATTTTGAACCATATTGTGGAATATACATAGCTTAAGATCCTGCCTATACACCATGACTGCCACAGTTACACTACTTCTTTACCTATTCTGCCACTTCAACAAGTGGGAGAGTGCAAAACTAGCCAGCCTGTAATGTTTATCTACATATATGCAAATATGTATGGTGATTGTAAATGAACACTCACAAATAAAGACAAAGGTGGCAATGAATAAATCCACCAATATGACAATTTAATATTTCGTTATCAAAATCTTAAAAATGTTATACATGTAATTTAGATTGATCATATTTTCACTGAAGACATTTTCTACAATGCAAATATTAAACAGATATTCAGTGTTTTAATTATTTTTTTGTAAGATGAAAATATTATATTATTTACATTGTTTGGACTGTTGTCTTCATCTTCATTGCCATATTCACTCCTTCAATATCCGTCTATATTTCTGGGATGAGGTATTGTTTAATTATTTACATTGTTCGGACTGTTGTCTTCATCTTCATTGCCATATTCACTCCTTCAATATCTGTCTATATTTCTGGGATGAGGTATTGTAATTATTTACATTATTTACATTGTTCGGACTGTTGTCTTCATCTTCATTGCCATATTCACTCCTTCAATATCTGTCTATATTTCTGGGATGAGGTATTGTAATTATTTACATTATTTACATTGTTCGGACTGTTGTCTTTATCTTCATTGCCATATTCACTCCTTCAATATCTGTCTATATTTCTGGGATGAGGTATTGTAATTATTTACATTATTTACATTGTTCGGACTGTTGTCTTCATCTTCATTGCCATATTAACAACGTTTCAGCAATCGTATACTCTGGCCTTCTTCAGGTGCTTGAAATTTTGAACAGAACCATTTATTTCAATCACTGGGGTATATCATTCTCATTCTATGTGCCATGCTATTTCAGTATGTCATGAGTTATCTCCCTTTAACTTAACTTTCTAAGTTATTCATTCACCACTGCTGTAGCCAGGTATTGAACTCATAATTCTTTGGGTCAAGCCACTGGATCTAAACAACACTTTTACCCATGTGTCCTTGAAGGCATCATTGGGACTCGTAAACCCAATGTCTCAGTAACTTTTTTTTTTTTTTTCAACCAGAGTTCATATTGCAATCTTTAAAGCTAATGATTTTCTCTAGCACTCCATATTACTGGTTCCCATATTGTATTCATTTTTATGGTTTGTTGGTTTAGGAGATTTTTGTGGCTTAACGTAAGTGCAGACTACTCCTTAAGTTTTCATAACATCAAAAACTGAAACTGTCATTATTCTATAAATTATTCATTATCTTTTTAGAAATCAATGTCAGTCAGTTAAGTACCATACAAGATACACGCTTAGACAATCATGTCTCGAAAGAGACATGACTGACTGGGCAGATTATCTTGCAGTAGGTTGCCATTACTTTCTTTGATGGCCTGGTTGCCAGCCTAGGCTACAGAACCCAATCTGTCCTGATATTTATCCCATAACCTGAGGGAAGAGATGGATTAATACCTTTCTCAAGTGAATGTAACGAATTCAACTGGAATTCAAACTCGGCTCTCTGATTTCTCGTTCCGAGCCGATATTCACTGCACCACACTCAGCTAAATAATTGAATATAGACATTTGTTGTTTAGAATCTTACTAATCTTTTTATAAAATCTTGAATATTTAAATTTTTAAATGGCATGTTTTTAAAAGGAATAAAACGTTTTTTATTTATTTATTTTTTTAATATTAGGGTGTCTCAAAATAATTTTACCCCCACCCCAACAAAAAGCTTTTACTCCAAAGTTTATTTCCTGCCTGTGAAAACTCCCTTCCATATACTTACTTTCCTGACGGCTACAAACTCCAGGAATTTAAATGCAAGGTCAATACCCATCCACTTGACTCCAATTCTTTCTACATCACCCTTTATATCTTTTCCTTTCTCTCTACCTTTGCAACTGTCTTCACACCTGTGTTCCCATCCTTCTCTTGCCCTTTCTGACACCCCCAGTAACTGGTTCGTCTTTCTCTTCACTCTCCTCCTGTCTAAACTTTTACCCTTATGTAGCCCCCTGTGCATCAGTGGCAGTACCACCTTGCTTAGAGTGAAATGATAAAAAAAAATTGTTATAATCATCATATCATTATCAGTTTTATAGTATAAATTTAAACAGGAGATTTTTGTGGCCTAACATAAGTGTAGACTACTCCTTAAGTTTTCATAATTTCAAAAACAGAAACTATTATTATTCCATAAATTATTCATTATCTATTTAGAAATCAATGTGAGGATCAGTCAGTTAGTCAATTGAATATAGACATTTGTTGCTTAGAATCCGATGAATCTTTTTATAAAATCTTGAATATTTAAATTTTGAAATGACATGTTTTTAAAAGGAATAAAACGTTTTTTATTTATATATTTTTTTAATATTAGTGTCTCAAAATAATTTTATTGCCACACCAACAAAAAGCTTTTAGTCCAAAGTTTTTTTTCCTGTACAATCTGAAAAGTTTCTCTGGTTCCACTGTATTGCTATCATATTATTGTTATAATCATCATATTATTATGAGTTATATTTTGTTGTACATCTTATTTTAGATATAATTGTGAGTGAAAGTATTGAGAATCTATCAGTTTTACAGTATTATTCTAGTCATTAAAGATGCTTGTAGAATTTGATAAGTGGAAGAAAATGAAACAATATTTGACTCAATTGTCCAAAGATGGTTTATGTATTTCAAAGGTGATAACTTGTGTTCATTTATAAAATCTGGAAGTGATGACAAAATTGTCATTTATAGTTTAAAATGCCAGGTAAAGTCAACTGAGAAAATTATCACACATATTTAATATATTGTCTTGATATTAATAAAATATTTTTTTTATATATTAGTTGTTTATTGTTATTGATATGTTCATCATGAAGATTTAATAAAAAAAGTTGTAAGTTTACAAGTAATTATCTCATATGAAATACAGTTAATTTGCCAGAAACATTGATTTCCTTCCCATTTTTTCTGAACGCAATTAATAGTTGTGAACTTTCTATATAGTGAAAAAAAATAGCTAAAATTTTTTTAGACAAAAATAGTTGAGTGTAGTTAATGCGCAGGTGTGAAGTGAAGGCTCCCTTCCAATAAGTATTATAGATTTTCACTAAACTAAAAAATAAAGTTATCTGCATAGCAAATATTAGAAATAGTTTTATAACATCAATTGGGTGGGGGAAATTTGAAAAAAAAAAACAAACTTATTTATTCAACCTTGCCACTTATCTACTCTATGAACTGTGGAAAGCAAATTATCTATGAAATTTTGGAACTCTGACCTCAAAATAATTTTCTCTCTGAACAGTATCTCTAAGCATCTGAAACTAATGAAAACAATTTAAAATAGATTTTTAAAATTCATAGGATTAAAATAAAGAAAAACAATAGCGGTATAACAAACATCACTGATACCATGAAGATAAAAATAGGTATCAGTTTTACATTGACAGGTAGCCTTTCAGTTTCAGGTCGTAAAATGGTTTGCTAAGTTTAAACATTTTTGGAAATAAATTTCAGATTAATTGCCAAACAGACAAAGCTTATGCATAAAAATATTTGCAATCATTCTAAGAGTTTTTCTGTTCTATATTACTGTAACCAATGCCTTTGCAGATTTGTTTAATGGATGCTAAGTAGGTGTGGCTCAGTATCAAAGGATATATATTTAAATAAAGCATATTCTGCTCAAGTTAATATCTGTCACAATGGTGCTAAAAACATACATATCTATCATAACTATGACAAAAAATATACATATGTATGGTTTGTCACCTGTTCTCATTGTCAAGGAAATCCTTCAAAGGTGTTGTATCCTTTAAAGAGGTTACCAAGAGACAAGACGGTACGAGTGAAAGAACAGCAACATGTGCATAGATGAAAGAAGAGAAGTTTATTGTAAAAAGAATACACTATAGCAAGACAGAGAAACTGGTGGCAGGCTAGTAATTGCCAAAGTAAAGTCACAGGTATCTCCTTTGCTCACTATATATGGTTATTAATATAGTCAGTCCACATAGGTGATAGGGAGTGTGGGACATTCCATGACAACAAAAGGATTTTTTTTTTTCAAAGTTTGTATCCTCCATTTTGGGGTTCTTAACTATGGTACCAGTTGTGTTTCCATTTGTAATAATTATTGCCATAGTTAGGAACAAAATGAAGGATATGAATTTTGACAAAGGCTTTATACAAGGAATGATTAGCATGACAATTGAAACTGCTATACCATGGAGGTGTATAAAAGCACTGGAGAAATTATCAAGAAACAAAAAAATAGATATCTATTTAAACAAGGTTGGAGGAAGAGGACTAAAAGAAAAAGCACCAAAAGAACTTAAGGTATTTAAAAGGAAAAAAAAATCTGGTGTTTTCTAATTTTTTCTTTTTCTTTTTTTCTAAGACAGGCTGAGAACATTTCAGCACCCCCTCCTTTTATAATGGTGTGTCTAAAATTAAAAGAAGATTGGTTCCTTTGATTGTCCTGGAATCCAATTTACAGAGCAGCTGGATTTCCAAAGGTATATTTTTTGTGGGGTTGTTAAAATTGCTTTTAAACAACTTGTTTCAAAGTTCCTATTCTAAAATCACTTTTTGTTCAAACATTCTTGCAGTGTCTGTCTGGTTTTTGTTCAACTGATTCTTTAATTGAAAAATTAATTAACTGACATCACATCTTTCTGAAAATACAAAGTATCTGGCTCAAAGACACCAGATGAAAAAAAAAAAAAAGAGACCAACTGGTGATAGATAAAAAACAGAATAGACAAAGAAATTAATATCCAAATAAGCAGACACATAAATGTCAACAATCATAAAAATTCAAGAAAAGTTCAACAAATACAGCTGGATACATTTTAATTAAAACAAAGTGAACAAAAAGATATTGAAATGCAGACAGTTATATAGTACATATATCTTACTTAAGATTTACAAGTTCTCATTTATATATGGATGTGTAAAAATAAAAAGTAATGACAAAGATATTCTTTTTATATTTTTTTTTTATTGAGTAGACGTGTGGAAGCACAACATTTTTTTTTTAAATCAATAAGTGATTTTCAGAAGCTCCCGCAGCTTTTGTTATTGCCTGGTACTCAATAACATTTTTTTAATTGGATTAAATATCCAGTCAATCCAGCAGACATTAATGACCTCAGTACAAGATTCACCAATTGTTTAGTCATGGCACCTGATAAGTATTTTTACAGTCTTTTCCCCCATTCTTGTCTCTGCACCATATATATATATATATATATATATATATATATATATATATAAAAACTTATTTATAAATGCAGCTTTGTGTGTGTGTGTGTGCGTCTCTTACCTATAGACTCCGAAATGGCTGAACCGATTTTCTTGAAAATTTACACAGTTGTACTATAAGCGTCAGCGAGTGTTCTTAGCTAGGTTTTGTGTCGAGGTACCCCAGATAAATATCGAAAATAATCGGGTTATAGAAGGAGTGGTCTGATTTTAATCAAATTTGATACACTCATAGACAAAGACATAAGAAACAATATTCAGAAGTTTCAAAGTTGCAACTCTTACAATAGTGCAGAAAATCGATAATATATATATATATATAAAAATCGATACCAGGAACTCAAAATTTGACTTACATCCATTCATTTTTCTTTCAGTCTACAGTTCCACTTTAACTGGAAACAATTATTGCTTTTTAGTCTTTTGTGCCAACGTCCAAAGAGTCTGAGCTCCAGGACCATGGATTAGTTTTAAAGCTTTCATTACACCCGAGTATCCTGTATCATTTTTTAATATTAAAATAAAATTTTTAATATTAATTAGGATCGGGTTTTTGGAATTTACCTTCCTGCTTTTTTTACTTGGATTAAAGTATCTGAATTAAAAAATATATATATATATATACACACACACACACACACACACACACACACACACTACCAGCCATAATTGTTAAGCCACCCCAGTGTTTTTAAAAAAATGATCTAATTCATAATATTTTTTTTTAGAATTTATTGCCAAGTGAATAATTGTAAATGAAAATAGAATGGTTCTTTTATTAATACTGCACTATAAAAGTGCATCAAATGAATTTATAAATATTTAATAATTACTTATATTGCAGTTTCCTGAATAAAAGAGTGAAAAAAATCTAGGGTGATTTGGACAAGTTCATCTTTGCTTCCTTGCCTTGTAAAAATTTGCAAAGTAATAACAAAAGAACCATTCTATTTTCATTTGGTAACAAATACTAGAAATAGTATGAAATACATCATTTCTTAAAAAAAAAAAAAAAAAAAAAAACTGGGGTTGCTAATAATTATGGCCGGTAGTGTATATATACATGGGTTGAGCTAGAGAAAACAGACATTTTTTAAATGACTATTACTCATCCCCAGAGGGAAGTAAATTTCCAACAGGTACCATTTAGTCTGTGGAGTCTGGGTAGTTTTTTTTTCCTTTTCAGTTAAAGCCATGGTATTGTGGACAACAGAGTACCGTCTGTTTGTCTATGACAATTTTATCAAGAATAATGAGTGTGTCACAGCAGTTCAGTAGAAGTTTTATTGCAGATTCACCATTCATCAAAATTAGGTAGTTCCCATTAAAAACATAATCTTACATTGGATTCATGCACTTTGTACACAAGGTACACTGATGAATAGCAGACCTGTAGAAGCCCTACAAACATTTACTTAAAAAAAAATGTGGAACATAAGCTTTGCTGCGCAAACTGAATCACTCTACTTGGAGGTAAGCTATGAAACTTGGCACCAATAATCATTCAGTAAGGTATATTTTGCATTGTATTTGTAACCCCTAAAATTGGTCATTGGGTTGAGACCCAGAGACTATGCATGTTGTTTTAGCTTTGTCCATCAGATGGAAGCAAATTTTGAGGTGAATGAAAACCTCATTTTGTTAACAAATCATGAAGCTAATTTTCATCTCAATGGCATGGTAACTCAACAGAATTATAGGCTATTGTGCCTTTGAAAATCTGAGAGAACTGCACAAAAGTGATGGCTTGGGCGTCATTGGTCTGTACTTTTTTTTGAAGACCTAATGGAAATGCTGTCACTGTGAATGCTGTGCTCATAAATAATATTTATTACTGACCATAGCTCTATTAGGTCTCATTTAAACACACATGCGGCTCTACCAAACTGTCTGTAACCTACTCGTTGATAATGCAAATATAACAGCATTGAAAAAAAAAAAAGAAAAAAAAAAAGGTTAATAATAATGGAAGCGTTATTAATAAAAAATCAAAAGCCAACACTCAACAATATCAACAATGAACACAGCCTCAATGTGCTGACTGTTTTTGGAGGATAAATATTTCCTATAGCTCTAGATACATACATAAAACAATCCATATACTCAGTTAAAAGGAAAATAAAATTCATCCTTGGTAATGGCTGAAAGTATCACTAAAAGTCCTCAAATAAATAGAATGTTTGAACAAATTTTATATTCTGTACTGAAAAAGAAATTACAAGTTCACGTGAAAAATTATATAAAAAAAACAAACAGCACCTTGTCTGCCATTTTTAATGAAACCTGCATAAAAGAGGGATTGCTGCCTCTCTCTCTCTCCATATATATAGCTCCCTTATATTACAATGTAATATAATAGAGCTACAAAGTATAGCTTAATAAATATACATATTATCCTCCATATATGGTAGCAGTTTCATGCATTATGCAATCATCAGGTGCTTATTATAAACTTCAGTTCAGTATAAGCACCTGATGATTGCACAGAGCATGAACCTCAAAGTTGTGCTATAAATGGAGGATTATATTATGCAGACACCCATACACACTTCATTCATCACAGCCATTTTAACAGCAACTGTCTACCTTGAGAGGATTTCAAGTCTTGCATCAAGTAATCTTATGTATAACTAAAAAAGCAGGAAAATTGCATAACCAATTTTGGGTAAGGAATTGGTTGACCTTGAAATTCAATACTTTAAAATTGACTTTTTCTGTGGCAATCATTAACTGCAGACACTACATGCAAATTAAGCAAACATTTCATTCTATATTTTTTTTAAGTCAGCTTAAAACTATGAACTAAATCATACCAAGTTCATTACGACATCAGAAGTACTAATTTATGAAAAATAATCAAATAATTAGATCATTAAGCAAGTTTTAAATCTAATTAATTACTGATATTTTATCCCAAAAGACATATTTAAAAACAGATATAATTACAATTACTTTAAACAATTTTCTTTTTATTAAGCAGTAAGTCTCCTCGTTTGGCATCCACACATCTTTACAAGAATCCATCAGCCTGCTATTGTCATACGCTAGGCCATGTCACTGTTTTCTTTTTTTTAAATCAACCATCTAAGTAAATTACAAATTCTAAAAGCAGAATATCAAAGTGTTTCATTTTCATTCTCTTCCCAGATCTTTTCTTTTTACAGATTTTTTTCTCTGTCTAAGCAACTTCACCCAGCTGATCCTCTGTTGATAGTTAGCTTAACCAATCATTTACTTGCAAACTCGAGCTTTCAATTGATCGGAGTAGGACATACTGACAACTTTTTAGGTATTTAAAAAATCTTTTAGAATTTTCATTTAACAAAGATGAATGTTTTTTTTTTTTATTAATTTGTGAAAAGTAAAAACAGAGGGAGAAGTTTTCTGTATGATATTGCAGAAGCAACTATTTGCTAAATCCCAATTCGAAAAATAAAAACAATGAATAAAATTTTAAAACTTCAGCCACAGAATATAACAAAGGTCATTTTATGAAAAATAAAAACATAAATAAATAAAAAATAATGATACAATAATTTGAGGGAAAACATTTATACTCTTAGATGGGTAGATATGGGGATTGTGTTTATAATAACTGATGGTTCCTCCTATGTAATGCTTACACCTCTGTTAGTAACGACGCTGACCAAACACTAAAAACAAATAGAAAATTTGTATTTAAAAGAGAAAGAAAATTTGCTTTGGAAATTTTTAGCTTGCCAATAAACTGTGTTCAGTGTTACTCTGCCTTGAATTTCCTTATTGAGCTCATTCATTACAATATTGACATTGGGGAGGCATAGAAAGAAAAAATACAAGAAAAACATGACATTTGCGGCTTTATTCCTTACTTGTCAATAAAAGTTAATTATTGAATCAATAGAAAAGTCTGGATAAAAAAATAAAAAAAATAAAATAAAATAAAATGATTTAAATAAATAAAGAAAAAACTCTAAAAATAAAATCCAAGGTTGATTCTAAAGAAGACCAAGCCTTAAAGTTTTTTTGGGTTTTTTTTTTTTAACACATTTCTGGGATCATAGCTCTTAGAGGTTCCCAAACTTTTTCTCTTATTTTCAAAATGAAAATTTGCTTGCACTTTAAATTTTATGTGACAAAAATGTACATTAACAAAAAAACAAACAGAAACAGCTTTCAAGGAAGATAACCACTAAGTCAGAAAATTATTATTGATAACTTTTCCAATTTGCAAACCCTAGTTACTATATTCTTAATATATAATGCAAAAATATCACAACGATAAAATCAGTCATTAGTTATTTGCAATTATTTACACTGGGATTCATGCATGAAATTCCAAATAAATCCATAACAATATTTTAAGTTTTGAAATCATATTCCTTTTTGGCATATGAATTTTTTAAAACTGTTTCTAAATCTTTGATTGTCTTTCAATTATTCCACCTCATCTGCTATCCTCTTCCACCACACCCATGACACACATTGCACTTTTAGGGAACTACTACTCTATTTAAATCAAGACAAATGTGTGTCAAAAATACAAATATGTTCCTAAATGTAGAAAATGTTTAACAGTGCGGTTTCGTCAAAGACACTGGAACAAGGAATGCCATATTTATGATTAGGATGCTCTCTGAAAGGGCAATACAAATGAAGGACTTATACCTGTGCTTTATTGATTATGTGAAGGCGTTTGACAAAATATACCACAAAGAATTGATGGAGATGCTCAGCAGCCTTGACATATTTGGGAAAAACTTAAGAGTAATCAAGAATCTTTACTGGCAGCAAATCACTTGTATATGAACAGGTAATGAATTCAGCAGATATACAAAGATTGAAAGGTGCGTAAGACAAGATGTGTCTTTTCACCGGATCTGTTCAACTTGTACAGCGAGAATATTTTGAGAACCCCAGAAGTTATGCCTGGATTTCCATCAGAGGCTACAATTTAAACACTCTAAGGTACACAGATGATACAGTGCTGATAGCAGACACGGAAAGGAAACTACAAGACCTACAGAAGGTAGCTGAAGAGAATGCAAAAAGGACTACAAATAAAATGCAAGAAAACTGATTGCATGGTCATCAGTAAAAAGGACAGCCCAATATGCCAAATACAGGTCAGGGATACTAGAATCAAACAGGTACGGAAATTTAAATACCTATAAAGCATTATAACAGAAGACGAAAAGTGCAACACAGAGATCCGAAGGCGAATTGGCATGGCGAACGAAGCATTCCAAAAGTTGAGTAGAGTATTAAGAAACAGGACAATTTCGCTCGAAACAAGGAAGAGAGTACTGGATTGCTATGTGATGTCAGTTCTTCAATATGGCAGTGAATGCTGGACAATATCATCAAAGATGAAGGAAAAACTGGAAGATACTGAAATGTGGTTCTACCAAAGGATGCTGTGAATATCATGGGTCGAGCATGTGAACAATGATGAGGTCTTAGAAATAATGGAAACAAAAAGGAAACTAATAAGCAACGAATAACATGTTTGAAGGACCTAATCAGGTGGATGATAGAACGAGAGTTGCATGGTGTAACTGGAGGTGTGCTAAGAGCCACCAGGGATAAGGAGACATGGAAAGCCATGATTGCCTACGTCCTGAAGGGACAGGGCACATAGAAGAAGAATGAAAAAAAGAAATAAGTAAACAAATAAAAAAATAAAAATTAATAAATAAAACAATGGCAAACATGGCCACAATGTACTGGCCATGTTTGGGAATGAAAAAGCATGTATCACCAACCTACATGCCATCTATAATAGCACAACCCAAATCCTTGAAAACAGGTAATAGATGAGCCAAAAATGCTTAATGCAAATCTTTTGAATGTCAAAAAAAATGTCTTCTTCGCACACAAGTAAAATATAATAAAACTATATAGAAGTATCTTAGTAATTTTCAATAAACATCTATTAGTTGATTTTCTAAGCGCTGCTTAGATGTGACAGAAGGCCGAAAGTATGGGACACCCAGTGAGGATCAAACTTATTACTCAGTTGTAGATTAGCAACTAGGTCCCACCCTCTTACAGTGAAACCGATAAAATGTAACCACAATTTTTACTCCAACAGCTTCTTTTCTCGCACTTCCCGCCTGTGGAATTCTCTTCCACATACTTGCTTCCCCGACAACTACAATCTCCAGGAGTTTAAATGTAAGGTCAATAGACACCTCCTAACACACTAACTTGTACCCATTCTCTCAAACTCTTCCTATGTACCTCCTTACTTGTCTATCACCCTCCTTCTGACATTTCATATATACAATCACTCTATGTAACCCCCTGCGCTATAGTGGCAGTGGAATGCCTTGCTTGAGGTGAAATGATTAGGGGAAAAAAAAAAATAAAATAAAAACTGATTCTAGTGAGACAAGCTTGTTAACCATTACACAAAGCCAATGTGCCCATAAACATCTATAAGAGAGGTACTACTTTCCAAATATATAAATATGGAAAAAAAAATTAGACACACACTGCATGCAAACTACTTTTAATATATACACAACTGTCACTGGCTATAATTCGTAATAAACAACATTACATGCAAATAACCTTTTTCTTCCATTTTAATGTTTATATTTTTAGTGAAAAAGGAAAGTTAAAAACAAATTGATTCTGGCAAAAGATAAATTATGATGATGATTATATGAAGAATTATTGGAATATGTAAATGCGAAAATTTTCAACAAAGTATAATATAGTCAGATATTTTTCATGTAATCAATTTCTTTGGCATCAGAGAAACTGTGATGAATAAATCTGCTCACAGAGAATTCTGTCCAAAACTATATCAAGTTGGCTATTTCTAGCGCCATACAAACATCAAAACAGTATTTTGAGTCATTTTTTTGTCTTTTCAAACAATACACTAAATATTGAAATCCTATGATGCTAAGACTAATTACAAACCCTACTGAACTCTGGAATTTATCCATACATCTTATGAATAGTAGTAGATAGGTTCGCCTATTGTCAGGTTCACATTCCTTAAGTGTTAAGGGATAAGAATTCCCATGTTAAAAACTGACCTTGTATCACCTCCAGTCTCTAGGGAAGTTTCTGGTAAATACCCAGATTCACTTTCCTCCTTGGTCTATTGAACAGGAGTAGAGGTTTATCCTTCCTTTCCAGTTTATGATTTTGTTTTCAGTCACTTCTAGAGTTTTTTTTTTTTTCATTTCCAGTTGCCTTTTGTGTCTTAAGTGACAATTATTGCTTCACTTGGGGTAAAATGATTAAAAAAATTATAGTGCTGTATTTTTTTTATTCCAATGATATTTTGTAGCAATTAGAAATTCAACTCAATAGTTTCTGACCAAATAATCAATTGCTAAGTCATTCAGGTCAATAAATTCAATTTATAAAGAAATTCATTTTGTTTGCCATCGATTTATAAATTGTCTAATTTAAAAGAAAAAAAAGGGTTTACACACTGTCAGGTTTTGTTAGGAAAAACATTTTCAAATTAAAATTCAAAATTTACCAACCATTGTTTTAAGAAATTTTATGATATATTTTATATGAGCAGTATATTGCATTAGTTTCAGATCATAATATTTATCCTTATGGACATCTTGAAGTGGTGTAATGGTTAGGATGCTGTAGGAGTAAGTTCAATCCTCACTAGGAGCTCCATACTTTTGGCCTTGTGTCACATCAAAGCTACACTTAGAAAATCTCCATAATATTTACCCTTTTTAAAAATATTACTTATTTTGCAGGCACCAGATTTTATGATGAAAAAATATGTAACAAATTATTATTCATAAAGAAAAAAAACAAAAAAAACATTTGATTTTCTGTCATTTTGACTTGCAGCAGTTTTTATTGCTTCCAAGTGGTCATCTTTCTTTGAATATTGTTTTTCCCTTTGTATAATACATCTTTTATAATAATAGATCACAAGATTTCTATCAGATTAACATTTGGATAGTATGGATGGAAAAAAAAACATATTTGGTACTTTGAAACATTTGGCAGGGGGCAGAGTGAACAACAGACAATTATGTAAAATGAGAAGAAAGCCCCTCCCCAATCATTTCACTCTAAGTAAGGCAATAAAGCCACTAAGGCCAAAATGTCTATTGAGAGTAAAAGAAAATAAAACAATGCTATTGAAGAGAAAGGACAATAAAAGATAACCATTCATGTTGCATTTAAATTTTTGAAGATCTTAGTTGTCAGGAAAGCAAGAGGTCCACAAGTGACAAGTATGAGAAATTATTAGAATATAACTTGCTAAATAGCTTAAATCTTTAAAACCAATTTCAAATTCTGCAGAATGATATCAATTGAAAATTAAAGAACCTCTAAGTTGATGAATAGGATATCATTAAAAAAGTACCAAGCCAAAGTTGAGTTTAAATTATACATAATCACTTAGCAAAACGAAAATATATATATATATATATATATAAAGCATTTTCTTTGGTAGTCAGCCGTATACATGTAAAATACATGACATTCACAGAGTAGAAATAAATCTTAAAAGTTGATGTCTTTCATAGTGTTCAATAACCTTCAAATATTAAGTTTATTTTAGGCTCAAAGCCAAGACCTGATGCCAATTTTGATTTATACAATACTGCTTACACAATTTAATTTTTTTTTTTTCAATTCAAATGTAAGATGTAGTAAATCAAACAATGGGGAAAATGCCAAGTGAAATTTCAAAAAGAATAGGAAGCAAAAAATGTCACAAAGATTGGAAATATGGGACTCAAGTACATAAGACTTTACTTTGAAAAAGCTATGAAAAGTTAAAAATTCATTTTTAAAAATGTCCTCTTATTATAACGTCGTTCATGTTAAGAAATTTTTAGACCTATTAGAAAATATTAAATAACCAATCTGGCCAATTGCATTTAATTATAAATATAATGAATAACAATGATTAGAGTATGCCGGTGACATAATGGTTATTGTTATGGAAAGATGAATTGGCAAGTTCAAATCCTCCCCTAGTCTAAGTTGTTCACATTTACATAAAAGCATGAATAAGTTTTTCCCTGAGCAATTGTGGGCTTTTGGTCACAGCTGTTTAAAGTTTAAGTGGATTTTTAAATGACATATTAACTTTTGAGAGTCATTTTATGACAAAAATGATTTGTTTTGTCTTAGAGTTAGGAAAATGGACATTGTTTTTTTAATATTTTCAGATATAATCTGAACAATTTCAAAAATATAATTCTCTTTATTTTAATGTTTTAATAATTCTTTTAAACCATTTGCCTTGAAGAAATTGTGTCTTTTGGAGTCAAGATCAATGCATTCAATTAGAAAATGGTTTACCGTATATTGGATTTGACATGTAGGACACCATGGTGCTGGTTCTTGTTTCAGCAAGAAAGAAGGTGTTCATTTTAGTGTGACCTATTCATAGTCGTGTTATAGAAATGTCTTCCCTTCAGGATTTTCTAATGTCAGGTTTTGTATTTTTCATGAGGTTTAGTAGGATTGTATTTATTTTATTTTGCATTTTTCTACTTCATTGTTTTTACCATTGATTTTGTAGATATTTAACAGTTTTAGGTCAGTCTATGGAAACTAGAAATTTTCAGGAACTCATCTTAATGCCTGTTCAGCACTTTTGTCTATTCTATCATTGCTGTTAATTCCTAAATGGCTAGGAATCAAAATGAAAAAAAAGATTTTTTTGGAAGTAGAGATGACATGTATTTTTTTCAAATATTTCAGGAAGACTGTTTAAGAAAAGAACTATTTTGAATTCAAAACCATGAAGCCAATGGGAAATCTCTCTACTAACTTCCTTAAAAGAAAAAAAAAGAAAAAACAAAGTCATGACAATTCACAGATGAAAAAAAAACAACAAAAAAACAAAAACTGGAAGAAATACATGCAAAGCTAGGATCGACAACATCATGAAAGAGCATGTCATTTAAAAAAAAAAAAAAAAGAGAGAATTGTCCATCATAATTTTCAATGTCAGAAATACATCTTTGGTAGAGCAGCCAGTTAAAAAACAAAAAAAAAAAAAACAACAATTCTGACTTCTATGAAGGAACCAAAAGCCAGCATTAATATTTTGATCAATACTGAGAGAGAGAGAGAGAGAGAGAGAGAGAGAGAAAATGCATAATTTGTAATCTGCCTGATTAATGAAGAAAAAAACAAACAAACAAAAAAACATTGAAAATTTAAGGTCCTATTTGTTAAAAGAGGTAAGAATTTTCATAAGCATGCTACCATAAAATTATCTTTATAAAAAAAAAAAAATTAAAGATATGTGCCTATGTTGCATATAAGCAGATTAAATGATCATAACACATTTTTTAATCTATTTTGCTACCCACCTGATAGATTTTGAAAATTCCTCAGTCACACACAAAAAAGAGAGACCTGTACTTCTTGGGAATAAACGGTAATATCCTAAGCATAGCTTAAACGTGGCACAAGGCCAAAAGTATGAGGCACTTAGTGAGGATTGAACTCACTACTCAGACATCAAGTAAGACAAACTAGCTAACCATTGCACCACACCAAGCTGCTCTAAGATGGTTTTTCTATGTGCAACTTAGATGTGGCACAAGCTGAAAGTATAAGACACCCAGTAAGGATCAAACTCACAACACAATTTTATGATTCTAACAAGACAAACTTACTAACCATTACACCACCTTGAGGTGCTCGTTCTTGGGAATAAGTGACTGCAAAATGCTTAGCACTAATAAATATTGTAACAAGTAAATAAAGAACTCTAAGATATTTATGAGAATTAAAGAACAAAATATATTTTGCTGCTACTAATTAATAAAACCCTGCCAAAATCAGCAGTTAATATAAGAATTGTCCATCATAATTTTCAATGTCAGAAATACATCTTATATAAAATATTGTATTAATTTAAAAATGTGTTAAACATATAAATTTATATAATCGAGGAGTTAGAAATTGCTAATATTAAATGATTGTGTTAAGTTTCATGTTTCCACTATCAGAAGGAAAGAGCGATTATAATTCAGAAAACCTTTTAAAAATAACTATAGTACAATGCACTTGCATGAAAACAATTGGATACTAAGTTGGAATGATCAATCACAGAAACTTGAATACAATGAAGACTGAGACAAAATCAATTGCTGCAAAATGCAATCAATGGCTGAAGAAAATGAAAACAGCAAATGAGCCATGTTAAGTCCTATATTTCAAGTTTCAATGAAAAGCAAAATTGGAATTCACAGAGTAAGAAGGACAAAAGGAAAAAGAAAAAAAAAGCTTGGTGCACTTAAAGCAGTTCAATGCTAACACAGAAGGGTTGATTGCAACGATGATAGCTGATATAAAAATCGCCAATTATTGTAATCAATACTTAAAAGAAATACTGGTGCTTAATCATCTGTGTCAAATTGTAACTTGTATCAATGCAAGACACAAAGTTCAATGCATTTAAAACTTTAAGAAAGACATGCACATTTGATACTAGCAGTATAGCCCGGCATTGCTCGGGTGTAATGCAAGCTTTAAAACTAATCCATGGTCCTGGAGCTCAGACTCTTTGGACATTGGCACAAAAGATTAAA
Source organism: Ascarosepion bandense (assembly GCA_037127315.1). Lineage (NCBI taxonomy): Eukaryota > Metazoa > Mollusca > Cephalopoda > Sepiida > Sepiidae > Ascarosepion > Ascarosepion bandense. The sequence goes on from JBBBDQ010000496.1 coordinate 1,483,749, forward strand.
AAGCAATAGTTGTATCCAGTTAAAGTGAAACTGTAGACTGAAAGAAAAATGAATGGATGTAAGTCAAATTTTGATTTCCTGGTATCAATATCAAATTTTTTGCACTATTGTAAGAACTGCAACCTTGAAACTTCTGAATATCATTTCTTATGTCTTTGTCTATGAGTGCATCAAATTTGATTAAAATCGGACCACTTCTTCTATAACCTGATTTTTTCGATTTTCGATATTTATCAGGGGTACCTTGACACAAAACCTAGCTAAGAACACTCGCAGATGCTTATAGTACAACTGTGTAAATTTTCAAGAAAATCAGTTCAGCCATTTCGGAGTCTATATGTAATGGATACACACATGCAGACACGTTCCATTTATAAACAAGTTTAGATTAAATGTTGAAAATTAACTTGGAAGACTCTAGAATTAGGCTACATTAATAATTTAGATAAGTCTGCAATTAAAAATATAATAAATTATAATATGCAAGGATCACTTTCCTTTTGTAAAAAACAACTTCACTGGTTGCATTGTCACTGCTGATGAGACTGCAAACTACCACAAATCATGATGAACAGATGTCCCCTTGAGGAAGGGCCATGTCTTGAGAGAATACTGAGCCTCAAACTCACACCTGACCTTGTGGATCTCTTATGTATGATCCAGCACTAAAGCAGGTAAAATGATCAGCTCCCTGTATCGCTTCAATAAGTACCTGACTCCTCATGGTATTTTCTACCTTTATAAGAGCTACACAGTCTTCCATTCAAGTCTTGACAGAGTTCAAGGCCTGAACCCATGTCGGAGAATAATTATTTTCCACCTTCCCACCTTTCTTTCACAGGCACAAAATAGTGAGTCTCTAACCGTACTATCACTACTGTTATGTGTTAAGTGTAACAAAAGGGAAAAAAAAAAATGATTGACCAAAACTCAAGAGTTAAATCACAGACAAATATTGTTGTGCAGCATACATTAAAAAAAAATTTTTTTTTAAAAATCAAAAAAAATCTATAATTTCTCACTGGTTCTAAATGACAAGAATTCAATAATCAAGTACATTATATAAACAATTGAGTTAATTTTCTTGTTAATAAGCACATGAAGAACTGGCATTTTAGTAATTTTGAAAAACCTACATGAAAATTCACTCTTTTACAATGATCTGAAAACTTTGTGCAGCATACATTTAAAAAAAAATATAGATATTTTCTGACTGGTTCTAGACGACAAGAATTCAATAATCAAGTACATTATATAAACAACTGAGTTGTTAATTTTCTTGTTAATAAGCAGCAGGTGGAAAGGGAACTGGAACCATTATCATTAATTAATCTTTAAACTGTAACAGGAGCAATTAGTTATTCATTTATATGGTCCTACACCAATCTTCCAACATTTTTTCCCTCTCTGTTTGCCAATTATAAGTAATAAATGTTTAAGCTTACCAACTGTAATAGCTGAATGCAGTAGCATATGGTTGGCATTTTTTATTCAAACCCATAGTTAAGACTATTTCGAATACAACTTCAGAAATGAGAAAAATCAGATGTTTTTAGTCCTCAGTAATAGCAGATGTTAGTATAATCATTCAAGTGATGGAACACAAGTGTTTTAAAAGGGAAACATGAAACAAATTTAAACAGAGCTCATGTGCCACTAAAGTGGTTCTAATATGACAAAACTTATGATAAAGGCAGTTGTATATTTCCCTCCTGTTATAATCATAGAGAGAGAGACAATAGCAAGGCAACATCAGGTCAGTTTATTCTTTTTACTACCTGTTCAAAAGAAAGCTCTTGCCATAAGTTTACTCTTTAACAGTGCCATATTATTTTGCAATAATTATGCCATCATGTAGCAAAGGAAATTATATATATATATATATATATATATATATATATATATACTCTGTTTTCTTTTAAGAAAAACTTTAAACACCGGTCATATTTCCGTAATAAATTTATTTCAGTCAATAATTGTTGTTGCCAACAATCACCGACTTCATCAGACGGAAGGCCCTATTCGACTTGTTTCATGTCGTATTACTACGGAATGAAAGTTCAGTCAAGGCCAGGCGGAGGGGGAGGCAACATAGGATAGCCCACTATAATAAGTATTTCCGTTTCCATTTGTCGGGATATAGTGGGAGGAGAAGTTTAATACAAACAAAACAACACGTGACTAATGTCACCAGCAAATTTATACATCAATTCATAATTCAAATTTCTAAGCCAAAATTTTATTTTTATTTTTATTTTCCTAGCTCTGTGATAAGTTAAATTAGATTAAGTTAAGGCTATTATTTCTTTTCTTTACTCAATTGTTGATAAGATAATTCCATTCTATTTGTTGCAAGACTAGATTATATCCATGTTATATCTAAATTCCTTGAACTTCCATTCCGATAGGTGTCGTTGGTTACCAGCAGTCCTGTCTTATTTCCTACTACCACTCCTGCTAACTTTCCTGTTTTATTAATATTTATTTACTCCCCCGTTCTTCCCATCTTATCCCACTAGTATGCTAATTTTCGCACCTCCTTTTATCTGTCTTCACTAGAGACCATTTTTCAGACTTGGTGTCTACTTCTATCCACTCCCTTCCACTTTCGATTTTCTTTCCTTCGCCCATTTAGGTAGTTTCAACCTCTCCTTCTAAACCTACATATTCTCAATCTTTCTTTATTTAATTTTTCTTATTTGGTTTCCGTATATCCATTCCTATTGATTAGATAGAGGGTCATTCCTCAGTTCGTTGTTTCAATCAGCTTCGTTGGTTCCGTCAGTTATCTGTGCTATCCGTTTCTTATTACTGTTTCAGTATCCAACTATGTTATGTTATTGAGGCTTCCCCTTCTTTGTATGCACTAAATCCATCTGGTTCAAGTAAACCGGATCAATTAACTTAGGTTTTATCCTCCCTTACGTTAGATCCTACTAAATTCTCAGGTTGTCCCATTTGTGTTAGTTCGCAGTTAAACTTGTTTGACGATATTGTTTAAATTCAGTACCCATCCTAGTGATATTTCACCTACTAATCTCGCTAGTAATTCGTCCCCCATATTACAAGGATGCCTCTTTGCCACTAATGATAATAATCATAATAATAATAATATTATTTTTCCTACTAATGATAATAATCTTCATAATAATATTAATATTAATCTTCATAATAATATTATTATTAATATTAATATTAATTTTCATAATAATATTAATAACAATCTTCATAATAATAATACTAATAACAGCATCAGTCCCCGTTTTCCACTTATGGCAATAACCTAATTCTGGTGACACTCATGTTAGAGCCTTTCTATGATCTTTCCTTTCTTACTTCTTTTTTATCACCATTACCTCTCCATGATAGTAGTAGGCTAAAATTTTGTGTTCTTTCCCAGTTTAGATATTGTCTCGGTTTCCCTTATTGTAACTCCAATGGCTGAATTGAGTAGTTCCAGCTATCTTATCTTATCTTACTTCACATCTAAAGGTAATTTTATTAGTTTTGCAATTTATACTATCTGGGCGTCAATCCTAGTCCATCCAATTTTTGCTAAATTGATATTAATAAGTCAATCCTTGCCATCTAATAGATCCTAATTTAAGTTTAAATAAAATTTATAACCCTACAAGTGAATCATCAAAATTTAAGAGAAATACGTGTATTAAGAATATAGGCTAGAAAGTAAATTAAATTTTATATAATATAAATTTATAAAATATAAGCTAATGTTAATATATTAAAATATTATTAGAAGATAATTTATAAGGTAACTCTAAATTTAATTTACGAAATATTACATAAAATATATTTCTCTAAAAAATATATTTCTATAAAATTAAATTAAATTAAATTAACTTAATTAAATTTAAGATTAATTCAATTAAATTTTTTTGGAAAGTTTTTTCCTTTAGATATAACTTTCTAAATTTTAAAGTAATTTATAATCGACAATTATAATACCATATTAATGAATAACATTAATAGAATTAAAATTTAGATAATGAAGAATCCAAATTTAAATCAATAAAATAAAACAAAATAAAACTAAATAAAATAAAATAAAATAAAATAAATTCACCCACATAATTTAAGTAATATAAATTAAATCAAATAAAATCAAATAAAATCAAATAAAATAAAATCAAATAAAATCAGATAAAATCAAATAAAATCAAATAAAATAAAATAAAATAAAATAAATAAAATAAATTAAAATAGAAATACAAATAAAATTAAAATAAAATTAAAATAAATCCAATCAAAATTCACTCCCGTCCTAGGGTCTAGGTACCAATTTTGGCCCTTGCATGACCTCATAACAGTTATAATGTTTCTAATTTTAGTCCGGGTGCCCTTCTGACTTTCCGGAGTCCTGATGGGCAATTTAGGGGGTTTGTATTTCCCTGGTGTTTCTGTGGTCATGTGGTAGTAAGTCCATTTTTTTCTTTTTTCGTATTATGGTAGTTTGTACCGGTTTCTGTGCCTGCACTTGTATATTAATTCGCATCTCTGGTTCAAGAGTTGACCTTTGTCTGCGTGTCCTATTATTTGGATCTTCTCCTCTAGGCATAAGTTGCATCTATTTCTGAAACTAGGTGTAGCGAATGCTCTCTTGATAATTTCCCATCTTATTTGTGGGGTCATTCCTTTCTCCTTCAGTGCCCAAAATCGTTTCGATAAGGCGGTTTGGTTTCTTAGGGAAGGGTTGCTGAAGGAATGCCTGTGGCAATATAGGCGTTGCTTCCATTTTCCGGCTGATATACCTATATATATTTTTTCCTCTTTTTTATTCTCTTCAGGGAATATCGTTGCTTTATATACTACATTTCCTATGTTACATTTCCCGTTTACTGGGCATCTTTCTTTTATTCTACAGTTGCATGGGGTTGTCGGAGGTAGTTTGTTTTCGTTAAGTTTCCTTAATGTTTTTTCGTTATGTGACTTAATTATTTTTCCTACATTATTTGTACAGGAGTAACTTAGTTTTACAGTCATCCTGTTGAAAATCTTACTTAGTGGGTTGCTGGGTATAAAGTGTTTATCTAATAATTTTATGAAGTGTTTTCCTAGGTTTATTTTTAGGAGCTTGCAAAAGGGGGGTTGAACCAGATTATTCTTCTTTTTCTAGGTTTGTTTCTATTATACTTTTTCCCTTTGTTTCCGTTCGAGTTATTTGTTTTTGGGTTATTTCCTTCTATGTCTCTATCTGCCTCATTATTATTGTTGTTTACATTTCTCATATTACTATTGTTGGTTGTTACTTTTTCCACTTTTCTAATTCTGTCTGCTATGCTTTTCTCGTTTGTTATATTCCTATTCTTATACTCAAGTTTATGTTTGAAGCCGCTTCTTTCTAGTGCTTCATTGTAAATCTTACAATTTTCTTTGAATATTTTTTCATTGGAAGATAATTTGCTAATTCTAGTGTTAACAGCCTTCGGGATTTGATTAACTATCGACTTTGGGTGGTTTGAACTTACGTTAATGTATGTGGGTGCTTGATTATTCTTGTTGAAAGGTTTATGGGTGTTGTTCGTTAGGTTAAGTGTTACATCTAGATAGTTCACTATTTTTAAGTTAATGAAATGAAAGTATGTAGACTAATATTACTTGACATTTTTTAAAGGAAAGCAATTGGTTTCACTCCCACTCTTCAGGTCTCTACAGGAGGTTCAAACTTAGATTAAAATAACAATGGAATGTGTGGTGAAGAAAAAAAAATTTCTTCTTTCATTTTCTTCTTTGATCTGAAAATCTGGGAAGTCCAAGCATCAAACTGAAAGGAGTAGTGTAAGACATGTCTCATTAAGTTGGAGGGTTTTGAAAACAGTAGACTGTAGCACCATGATCAACTTAATCAAGATGTGAAGCAGAGATGCCATCAAAATCCTGCTTCAACAAATTTCATCTGTCAGTGTGGCTTTGTCACACACAGCAAGGCTGGACTAGTATTACACTCAAAAAAGCACAAATGAAAAGTCTTCTTACCAGATTTTCTTCACAATTATACAAAGCAAGCATACGTAAGTGTAAAATAAAGGGCACCATCCATTGCTGACCCTCATTTATCATTCATAATAACAGAATGTACCATATATATATATATATATATATATATAAAGATTTCCCTCCTGTCCCTGTCACAATCAGGGGTTTGGTTTAATTTTTTTTCTTCCATTTTAATGTAAAAATACTCAATAGTAAATACATCAATATATATGTTGCTGTCATTATCTTAGAACAAACTTGCTCATCTTATAAAACAATTACTTTACATCCTCTTTTTCAAACTGCTTTCTTCAATTAGGAACTAGAAGATAAAAATTTGTCTATACAACTCAATGACTTATGTTTGAAATAAAGAGCCCCATGAATGAACATTCAGTCTCATGGTTTTCCAGAGAGAGAAGGACGAAAGGGAAAAAAAAAAGACAGTGCTAGTAACTTTTGCAGACCCCTAATCTTTATGTCGTGTCAAGTAATTTTTCATTAAAATTCTCATATACAAGCTTTAGCACTGAAAAATATTCTCAGCCATTAATTATATATGTAAAACACTTTTGATATCCTCAATGACCCAGCTATCCACAAACCAGAAACTTGGAGATTAAGTATTACGCAAGATCAAGTAAATGGAAACTATGTCACAAATATATTCCGTTCTTTCAAATATTTCATACAACTGCTTGAACCACCATTAAATCGTAATTTATTTGTTTAAATGTTATTTTAAATAAATACTCATATTTGATTAGAATATCTGTTTTTATTTATTAAACAGTATATTTATTTACTTCTATCTACTGACCTGAATATTTGAGAAATCATGTTAGAAAAATATGCACCCTCTAGCAGGATTCGAACCTGCAACCCCTAAGTGAAACTGTCATTAGATCTTACATGCTTTGACCTCTTCACCACGTAGGCTTTCCCGATTCTCAAAATATGCATATCTGCTCTGTTTACACTAGGATAAAAAACAAAGACAATTTTTAGAAATGGATTAAATCAAAAATATTTTTAATTTGTTTAAATGTTATTTTTAATGGATACTCATTAATTAATAAATAAAAACAGAGCATCTACTCAAATATGATTTAATGAAGATTAATGAAACTTGGTTATAAGCAACTGACAATTTGAAATGATTTGTTTGAACATTATTTTTGTTTGATACTTATATTTAAGTAGATATTGTGTTTTTAATTAAACAGGTTCGAATCCTGCTGAATGACACACATTTTCATAATAAAAATTTATAAATAATGTTCAAACAAATCATTTCATATATATATATATATATATATATATATAACTTAAATTTAGTGTATCAAGGCAGCAGATAAGTTTTTAATACTGTTAAATACAACAGACAATGAATGTCTTATGTTTAATCATGAGCCATTCTAAATATTGTATTTTGGCTTTAATTTCAGGTGAAAATAAAGACAAAAATTGTTCAAAATGTGGATAATTTTTTATTACGATGGTTCTAATCTTTCGGCTCACATGAGCCATCTTCTATTTGGTGACTTATCATCGCATAGCAATGTTTTATGCCAACAAGATAATATCATCTTTGATGGTAGATGTCTTTATGTTAACGACCCTGTAACCTCTCTGAAGATGGCACGTGTGCTTAAAACCATCGTGATAAAAGCTTAGAACCATCTTAATAAAAATTATTCAAATGTTGGACAATCTTTTCTTTATTTTCACCTGAAATTAAAGCCAAAATATGATGTTTAGAATGACTCATGATTAAACATAATAAACAATCATTGTCTGTTATATTTAACCATATATGTTTAGGAAAAAAAAATATATATATTTTTTTTTCTTTCTTTCTCACTGATGTAATGTGAATTCCCTCTGTCTTTCTTACAAGTATTTTCATGGTAACTCCTGACAAGCTTGTTCTTTGGTCCCCTGACCACATGTAGTTATACAAGTTACTAGATAACATCATGGTCCCGTCCTTTTACTGCCAAAATAGTTAAATGTAGCAGCCTCTTCTACTCTAACAGCTTCTTTTCTCGAATTTCCTGTTTGGAGAACTCCCTTCCATTTGCCAGCTACAATCTCCAAAAGTTTAAATGCAACGTCAATTGCCGTCCTTGATACCTATCCATCTCTTATACTTTCTTTGACATCTCCTGTACCTTGTTTTTTCTCTCACCCCTGTACACCAGTGGCATTCTTGCCTTGCTTAGGGTGAAATGATAATCACACACACACTATATATATATATATATATATATAGTGACAATTTACATGTTGCACCCTCTGTCTGCCCCTGTGTGTGTGTGTGTATGATTTATTCAATTGATGAATTTTGAGTTGCTATGGTCCCCACTCCCCTCCATCTCACAATTGTGCTTCATATTGACATTCAAGGCAGAATAGTCTAATGGTTTGCCAGTTTTTTTTGCACCGGAGATGTTGAGGTTACTCCATCCCTCCTCTCAGAAGTTAAAGAGGCTAGATCTACAAGGCAGCCAGTAGACTGAATTCAGATTTCATTCTACTAGAATGGTTGACAACTAAGGCTATAGGCCTAGTCTGTTCTGCTATTTACCCATAACTGGGGTACACACACAAGTTTCATAAATTTCTTGTTTATTTAGAAAATTTTGAAATGGAATATTGTATGTGTTTTTTTTTATTTATAGATTCGACTTTGTTTTTATTGGTTTTGCAAAGGTCATGTATTCCTTTTATGGTGTTTATATGTATGTATCAATATCTACTGTGCATGCATGCACATTGGGCAATAGCTTCTTATGGCTAATTTTAATATTGGAATATTGCTATTTTTTTTTATTTATTTATTATTTTTTACAAATATTTTAATAACAATTTACTGTAAATATTCACTTGGATTAAATGGAAAATTTTGTTTGAAAAAGCTATCATCTGAAAAGTGTGTGTACAATAAATTATCTCTTATTATATCTCATCCGTCACACTTGTACATTGGAGATCTTGTTCGTCTTCCTTGTCTGTTTCCTTGATGGGCATCAGCAGTTTTTTTGTTTTTTTTTTTGTTAAAAAAACATTTTTCCTGGTTAATATTGCTGTTCTGCATATACCTAATGTTCTGGCATATTTGATTTATGCTCTTTGCTTTTTATTCAGTTTCTTGCCCCCTCCCCCCAACTCTACATTAAAACCATAGCAAAAGCATGTTCTTTCTGAAGCCGGACACCAAGAAGCCATTCGAGTCTTGGTAAAATAAACTCCATGAATCACATATTGTGTCAACTGAAGGTAAGAAATCAAAAAGTAAAAAAAAAAAAAAAAAATCATTCAAATCTTAAGCCTTGTCTGTCTGCACACACTGCACATCTAAGGAAATAGATTATTCATATATACACATAATGCATATATGCAAAACTTATTTTACGGTATGTTGAACACGTTTTCCTTCTCTTCAATTGCATGTAATATGTTTTTTGTGATTTATTCTCTTAAATCATACCTTTTTCTATTAGACAGACATTATATATATATATATATATATATATATATAGAGAGAGAGAGAGAGAGAGAGAGATTTGATAAGTAATGTCTTGCAGAATGAGTGCATGCATTTCAAAAGATATGTTTGTTCAAATATATCAGTCCAAGAGAATTTTTTTTCTTATCAATTTTAAAACTAAAATGTTTTAAGAAGAACGCACTTGAGGGAATATAGGTGTAAATTTGTTGTAGGTTATATATTTGTAGAAACATAAAAAGTGACTTTTGGTAGAATGTAGCAAAATTATTATGTAACGAATACCAACTACTTAATTTTATATATATATATATATATATATATATATATATATATATAGTACAAGCTACTACAAAATTGTACATTCTTTTGATATTGAAAGAACCATGACATTGTAAAGTAATAATAAAAAATATTAATTGCTCTATTTTTATATTGAGCACTGTTTTAAATTAATGTTTTGAACGTTGCAATTATTTTCTTTGTTCCTTATTCATTTGAAGAGATATATATATATATATATATATATATTATATATAAAATAGCTGGCCACTCGTATTCAGGGGTACCTGTTTACTAAAGCGGCTATCTAATCCCCATTGTAGACGCCTGCTCAGGCACACTTGTGTTAGTTCAACACCCACAGAACCCATCTATGGTTTATACTGCAACTATGCAGAGCGGACCTTAATTCCAATTTCTTTGAGAGAGTGGGTTATCTAGCATGAACAACAGTCTGAACATGGCCAGGATGATCACAATGACTTGTGACTTCCAGTGAGTACAATCATCGACGACTCCACAAAGGGAGCTGGCTACCCAGCTTCACTCACAAGACTTGGGTCACCCCGTAGTATGGTTTTCAGGTACCTTCCAAAGGTGTTGCACACTGTGATCACCTTCTCCAGAGAGATAACATCAGGAAGTCACCTTCCTGACAAAACTATGGTGAGATTCGAACTGTGGCTCAGTTTTGTTAAATGGAAAAAAAAAAGAAAAAAAAAGAAATTTACTAAACCAACGAAATAAATTGGATATGGATAATAATTGTTGTATGAAAAAAAAAAAAAAAAAAAAAAAAAAAATGAATAGAAATTAAAAAAAAAAAAAATGAAAGGGATTTCTATTGTTTACACCCACCAAAATAGAAATAAAAAAAAAGGCTACGTTTACCTTACATGTACAGTTTTCTTATGTTTTCTATGAAATAACAAAGTTGTCTGTAAATGTGTCAGTATTGAAAATGAAAGTTTTTGGGTTTGGCTCTCATCAGCTCTAATAGATTTTCAAAATATATATATATATTTTTTTAATATTGTAATATTTTTTTAATATAAGTTATATAAAAACACACTCATATTTGATTAAAATGCTATAGTAAAATTTTAAAACAATTGGTGCAGCTGTTTTCTAGATTAGTGGATAGCAACAAACGGACAAGTACATTTTTATTTATATAGATACACACACACACACACACACACACAATGTGTTGAGTTGTGATAATATTTAATGCCAAGGTTGTTCCCAAGTAGTTTTACTGATAAAATATATTTAAAGCAGCCAGTTATTTTTTTTTTTTATCATAAAATGCTATCGGGTAGAGATAGAGCATTGATAACCACAAAGTGTTTGTGACTTAAACTGAACAGGTTCATGCTAACTTCAAAGTTTTTTTCGAGGACACCGTCATGATGTTCTGACTCATATGATTGAGAACAATTAAAGTGACAAACTCTTTGTCTATATAAATAAAAAAAATAAAAAACAGAAAAATCACTTAAACCTTATTTTTCATGGATAGCCTTATTGGAATACACATGCTATTTATTTATTAAACAATACCACCAGTCAGTCAGTTAAGTGCTATACGTGAAACACACTTCTGACTGGGCAGAAGATTATCCCGCAGTAGGTTGCCATTGCTTTCTGCGGTAGACTGGTTGCCAGCCAAGGCTATAGAACCCAATCTGTCCTGTTATTTAACCCATAACTGGAAGGAAGAGATGGATTAATACCTTTCCTAAGGGTATTTGCGCGTAAGTGAATGCAAGGAATTCAACTGGAATTTGAACTCGGCTACCCGATTTCTCGTTCCAAGCCGATATTCACTGCAGCACAACTCATCAGTAGACGAACATAAATATAGTGTTTAATTAATGAACAAAACGTCTATTCAAATATGGGTACCCACAAAATCTAAGTGATAAAATCTTTTAAATTAAGAATTTAATGTGTGTGTGTGTGTGTGTGTGTGTGTGTGTGTGTGTGTGTGTGTGTATAAAATCAGAAGAATTAGTTGTCAAATAATAGTTTAAACTTATTTCTGCTCTGCTGAAATCACTGGTGTCCCCTATATATAAAAATTTACTCGGGCCACAAAATTAGCAACTAGGTCCCACTCTTTTACTGTGAAACCAATAAATTGTAAACGCAAATTCTACTTCAGCAGCTTATTTTCTCACACTTCCCACCTGTGGAATTCCCTTCCATTTACTTACTTCCCTGACAGCTACAATTTCCAAGAATTTAAATGTAAAGTCAATAGTCATCTCCTATATCACTAACCTGCATCCTCTCTCTCTCTCATGCGCCCTTCTCTGTCCACTCCACTCTCATCAGTATTCTCATCCTTTTCTTACTCACTTCCTGACACCCCCTACAACCTGTCACTCTTTCTCATAACTTTCCTTCTATGTAACCCCTTGCAAAGCAGTGGCAATAAAATGCCTTGCTTGGGGCGATATGATTATTCAAAAAAAAAAAAAAAAAAAAAAATTACCAAATCACCTAGAGTCAAAATTTCAAACAAATAAAAGGATGACCTTAAGAGAAATTATTAAAAAATCATCTTGACAATGTGTTGATTTACTTAAGTTCAAACTGAGCTCACCTAATTTGCCTCAAATAAGCTTAAATATTTTTCTACATAAAATGGAGGTTGTTTAAGAAAACAATAAGTGAAATTTGCTATTAAAAGTTCTAGCATTTTAAATAATCTCATCATAGTATGGCTTTTTGTTTCTGAGATAGAACAGGACCTGATATCAAAGATACAAAAAAGAAATTGATAAATTAAAGGCGATTAAACTTATTTCGAATTCAAGTACTTGACCTTGGGAGCACAAAGTTCGTGCAGCCGTGATTTACACTTAGACATGACAAAACAAAGAGGAAGACACACAAGTGGAAAACCTGTTGATAGAGAATGATGGAAAATTTGTTGTTCTTTTTGAACATATCCGTCCTGATTCAAGTTTGTTGTTCTTGCAATTTATGCCTGAAAAGAGCTGGTGGGGGAGAATATTAAATCCTCTTCTAAGATCATTTTCATCCAAATGGAGGTTACGTCTGATGACATCGCCCTTTTGTAGCTTTCACAATTTCAAACCTTCACAAAGTTGAATGATGCTTCATGAAGAGGATAACGTAAGTAGGTGTCTGGTAACAGAAACATCACAAGTAACACCTGTTACATGATAAATATAGAAATTATTTTTCCATGTATTCATATTCCTTTTTAACAGCATTGTTGGATTATTTTATTATTTGTCGATTGTTGCCAAGCCTTTAGCTGTCAGTGAATTTGTGATCAAATTTTCAGCGCTGTACGCCCTTGTCAAGTTAATAACTGAAGTTCTCGAGTGATATTTCGCCCTTTTTGCCGGTTAGCTATAATGTGTCTTCTTCATTTCGCAGTGCGTCTTCTTTTAACTGTTTTGTTTACGTTGCTGCAAACTCACATACCAAATCAGATGGAATAAACAGATCAATACAGCAGAATCAAACGAAACAACCAAATGCTTCCCGAAACTATATGAATCAGGATACTTCGGATTACAACCCGAAGCCAACAACAGAAAAGAAGCAAAACCTCAAAAGATTGAGAATGGAAGAAAAAAAAACAAAAAAACAGTTAAAAGACGCACTGCGAAATGAAGACGCATCATAGCTAACCGGCAAAAAAGGGCAAGATATCACTTGAGAACTTCGGTCATTAACCTGACGAGGGTGTAGAACGCCGAAAATTTGTTCACAAATTCACCGACAGCTAAAGGCTCAACAACAATCGACACATAATAAAATAGAAATTATTTGTTTGAACATTATTTTTAATCGATACTCATATTTGAGTAGATATTCTGTTTTTAATCAAACAGTATATTGATATATTTATTTCTATCGACCTGATTAGTTACGATAAATTTTGTATGAAAATGTGCATCATTCGACAGGAATCGAACCTGCATCCCAATCAACATAGTGGAAGCCACCAATTGATCTGGTGCATCTTAGACCACTTGACCATGAATGACACCACAGTCTAAACAAAGTCAAATCAAGCCTATTGAACACAATTTTCAATTCTACGCAAATAACCATCTCTGCTCTGAAATGTATCGTAATGTCAACAAATGTAAACATACACATGTTGATAGCGGTCACAGGTTCTAATCCTGCCAAATGACACACATTTTCATACAAAATTTATCGTAAATAATCAGGCCAGTAGAAATAAATACATAAATATACTGCCATCCCAGGTACACAAGTGTGAATCATACCCCATTTCTTTTTTATTCCATTTATAAGAAGTAAATTCCATTTGTAGAAGTCAAATAACTTACCTTTCAACATGGTGGTGGTCTTTTGTCTCCCTGTAGAAAGGTGAACATTCAAGAGTGTGAGACTCACCTTCCTGATGTGTCCAACTAGTGTCCAGTTGGCAGACAAAAATAAACAGGGTTGTAACTGAATACATGTCCCTTTGTGGCCCAAAGACAAATGGTGGATATTGTGCTGAATATTTATGGAGCTCAATGTACACACTGAAATTATCAGCCAATCACTGCTTACAGAATAGACTTGCCTGTAACAGAATGGAATCTCCCAGGGTATTATTTAAGCCACCTACCAATTTGCCCTGTTGGCTTTTTGTCTGTTAGACAACTTCTATTCTAGTTGATTACTGGCTAGTTGTTCTATAAGATTCCTACACCATTCAGATAGCTTCTTCCCAACCTCTGCTGCTTTATAGAATAGACTCCCTGCAGGATATTTTCCCAATCACAACAATATAGACTTCTAAAAGTCTAGGGTTAACCGTTATCTCTTTCTTTTGTGTCCCTATAGTAAGAAATCAGTTACATTTGGAAAGCTTCTTCCCAACACCAGCCGTTTTGTAGAACAGATTCCTGGCAGGATATTTTCCCAATCACTACAATCATGACTTTCTGTTTAGGATTAACTGTTATATTTTCCTTTTGCATTTTGATAGTAAGGAGTAAGTTCCATTCAGAGAACTTCTTCCCAGCATCTGCTACTTTGTGGAATAGATTCCTGGCAGGATGTTTTCTCAATCACTATAATCTTGACCTTTTTAAATTTACAATTAACCATTATCTTTTCTGTGTAGCCCCTTGAAAATTTAATTCTTGTCTTTTCCTACACTTATACAACACAACACAGTTACGCTCTACCTTGAGTGGCTCTTGGGCTGTGAATTGGGTGAAAAGCATTGGAATACAGATTTCACATATCTTTGTTCTAAAGCCATTTTAAAATTGAAGTCAACAGTATTAATTTCAGAAAGTAATAGACAGAATTTGCAGAAATTTACTAAAGTGTCTATCTAATCCCCATTGTAGACGCCTGCTCAGACACACTTGTGTTTGTTCAACACCCACAGAGTTCATCTATGGTTTATACTGCAACTATGCAGAATGGACCTTAATTCCAATTTCTGGGAGAGAGCGGGTTATCTAGCGTGAACAACAAGTCTGAACAAGGCCAGGATGCTCATTTCATTTTTGTCTGTCAAACCAACCCATTTTGAATTGCAACCGAGCTTTTTAGTGAATGAGAAGGATCATAAAGATGTAGTAGTGAAAACGATGGCCATAAATTCAATTATGTTACTAGCCAGACGTGTAGATGTGCACACGAGGAATTGGCAATAAGCAATCCTTGCAGAACATGGCGCTGCAAAACTGACACTGTTTGAAAGTGTTCAAGATTCTAGCCAGGGAATCAGACAGGAAAAGCCTAAGAGAAAGAAGGAAATCATCTGTAATTGATCGAATTCTCCAGTGATATAGATCTTGGAATGCTTCTTGACAGCTGGAGATTTAGCTGAGGATTGACTTAATCCTCCAAAGAGTCTCAAGCGTCTGCGGCAAATTCTGACAAATGGTCAGGCCAGTTGATGTTCCCACCACCTCTACTACAACTGCTGCCACACATTTGTAGGCAGTGGTTAAAAGCAAATTATCAATCAATTCATTTGGGATAAAAAATAAAACAAAAATCAGTTTCAAGCAGATATTTTAATTAAGAACAGTAAAATGTAAACACCGGTGAGGTTGTATGACAATTCATGAGAGCTATCTTATATATAAGTTGTTTATTTTATTAATAACAATTTCTATAAATATTTCTATATGGTGAAAAAGAGAAAGCAAATTATGGAACAGAGGTAAAATAAATTTTCCAGGACAGCTACAATTTTCTATTTTATTTTAGATAGAGCACTGTCAGCCATTAAAATTTTACCAATAATTTTAAACAGTCTTTCAAGAGAAAGTGTGTGTGTGTATATGCTGGAGAGTTTCAGGGTTAAAGGCTGGAGGGCTAGCTGCACTCTGATAGAAGTGGGACTAGAGTATTTGCAGCAAAGTCCTTAAGCAAAGCCTTAACTGATATTGGTATAGTGAGAGTAAAAAAAAAAGGGAAAGCACTCAAGTCCATAACCGAAACAGCAGAAAGAACAGGCAACTTGTTATGGATCAAAAGAGCAAGTAGCTAGAATTCAAAACAAATTGTGAGATAAAATCCCCTGAAATTCTGCATTTCTGATTTCGCCTATTAATATAAAGTGGCCTCTTAATGTAAAGTGGCTCTGTCTGTCGCCAATCGGAAGCATTTTCAAGACTTTGTACCAGGCCCAAATGTAATGTTTCCAGTGTCTGAAAGCGCTTATTGAGGGTGGACCAGAGACCCCTCACCAACCCGACCATCTCTGGTCGTGTTGGTGAGGGGGTATGATGTTGAAAGACCCGAAACCCCTAGTGATCCACGCAAAGACATCACTGACGACACCCTCTAGTGTCAATACTACGGTGTGTATGTTTGAATTTTATTTATATATATATATGATTAATACAAATAAAATTTGATACTTAGCTGATTGATGATATATTTAACACCTTGACACCACCAGAATTTTATAGACAACCTTTCTGCTATTGTTTGGCACTGTCAAGTGGTTTTAACAATTGACTGTTTTCACTGATTTTTTTCTTTATCTTTATACTAAGTTCGATGGAATTAATTCATACGCTAAACTTAAAGCCAGAAGGTTTAGGATTACACTAGTTGCGATACTCATATTATTCATGTTAGGCTGATTTTATATATATCTTTCAACTGAAGTAAAATTTGGCCAAATACAAGATCATGCTTCTGTTTTTTTTTGTTTTTTTTTTTTAAATACTGTGCTCAATATCCTGACAGCCTAAATATTATGTCTTCAGGTCCTGATATGATAATATACATGCTAAAACGCCTGCCTCCTTCTACCGAGCGCCCATAGCTCAGAGGTAGAATTGCCAACTGACGCCAATTCGGTTGGGTTTCAATCCTAGGTTAAAAGCAATCGGAGTTTAACCATACTGATGAGCTGTGATACAGCGAAACAGATCTGTCTGCGGATGACTATATATATATATATATGCTAGACACATTTTAATAAGTAATGTTTCCACAGTGATAAAACTGATTGTCAGATGCTTAAAATTCTAGATATCTTACAATCAGTTTTATGACTGACAAATTTTTAATTATGCATATTCTTAGAACTGTTTTATAAGATCCAAAAACCTAATATTTACACTGTGTGTGTGTCTATAAAATAAACATTTCAACCCTGCAGTATCTTTCTTTATATTTGGACTAGCGGTAACTAACATGTCATAGTTGACAGTAGTGTAAACTGAAAATAGTTACCACATTCTTGCTTGTCTCACTGTTAAAAAAAAACAAAAAAAAAAAACATACCACCACTACCACCCTAAAAAGTTGCTACATGAGTAAGCCCTAACCCACTTATGTCAACATATATAAGTCTGTTATCAAAAACCTTTTTAAAATCTTAACATTAAATTTTTCATAAAATAAGCATTTTTTTTTAAAGAATTTTCCCTACCATAAGACATCATTGAACTCCCAACATACTACCAAATAATTTAATGCTAAGATTGGTTATGAATTTCTATTAAAAATATTTCACTCAACATTTTTACTTGTACTTTTACGTGACAAAAAATATCAAGTAACCACATAAACAAGCTCACCAATATTTCATCATTACTAGAGAATGTGAAAAATAAACAAAATAAGTGTCTGTGAAAGAAGATTTGAAGAAATCTTACCACGATGAGAAAAAAATGGCCCATAAGCTTCGAAGAAGAAAACTTCAGACTTACCTGCAAAAGAAAGAAAATTATTTCAGATAAAATAAATGAAAAAAGTCAATCATATTTCTTTGGTATTTTTTCAAGACAAGTTGAAATTTATCACAATAATCTATGACATCACCTAAAATCTATAAAAGTAAAGAAAACTACAATACTGCAAAGCACTAAATTTTTTTAAAATTAATTTTTAGTCATACCAATCAACGTATAAAAGCTGCACATACATACTCAAGACAGGTAAAAGATAGAGAATAATATACCACTGAAGCAAGTTGGTTGGTCTCGTTACTAAGATATGTAATGAGCAATTAATGATAAATTGGATGAAACAATACAAAGAAAACTGATACTCAGTCAGTCAATTAAGTGCCATACGTGATACACGCTTGGGCGATCATGTCTCTTTCGAGACATGACTGACTGGGCAGAAGATTATCCCGCAGTAGGTTGCCATTGCTTTCTGCGGTAGACTGGTTGCCGACCAAGGCTATAGAACCCCAATCTGTCCTGCTACTTAACCCATAACTGGAAGGAAGAGATGGATTAATACCTTTCCCAAGGGTATTTGTGGTACAGTGGATATCGGCTCGGAATGAGAAACCGGGGAGCCGAGTTCGAATTCCAGTTGAATCCATTGTTATTCACTTACACGCAAATAACCTTGGGAAAGGTATTAATCCGTCTCTTCCTTCCAGTTATGGGTTAAATAGCAGGACAGACTGGGTTCTATAGCCTTGGTCGGCAACCAGTCTACCGCAGAAAGCAATGGCAACCCACTGCAGGATAATCTTCTGCCCAGTCAGTCATGTCTCTTTTGATCACTTGGGTGATCTTGTTTCTTTGGAGACATAATCACCCAAAGCGTGTATCACGTATGGCACTTAACTGACTGAATTAGTCAATCTATAAATTTCTAGCTTCTGTTCTGGTGGGTATGAAAATTTTAGATTTAAGCAAGCATCAAAGTTAAACTGTAAAGAAAAATTTTCAGTAACCTAACAACAAACTTCATTAGGCATAATCAAACAGTTCCTAGCGTGGAGAAGGGAAGATCACTTGTTTGATGGCAACAATGTTAGTAATCACGAAGGTGATTATGATCATATGGTTAGAACAGGTGATAATTGAATTATAGTTATGAGAGGTAGTAAGACTGATCTTACTCTTTATAAAAACAGACAACAAAAATAATGATGTATATCAAAAGAATGCTAATAAACTTTGACCTTTATCACTCTGTGATATTCATAGGTATTTCATCCTCATTTGTTGGGTATAAGTTGCCATACAACTGCAGTAGCATCATCTTTATTTTTAGTTAGTTATTTTCTTGTTTCCATAGTAGGATATGACTACACTAGCACAAAATCCAACCATACTATTGTCTGGCAATCAGAGTTGCATGTTGTGGCTTTTCAAAAATTTAATCTGACAAATAGTAACCTCCTCCTTTTTCTATAGCCTTCCACATCTCCCTATCCTTTGTAGCTCTTAACACCCTTTCTCTTGTTACCCCTCCCAAACCAGCTCTGCCATCTATTTGCTCAAACCCATAAATCTAGAATACAATTGTATAGAAACTAGCATGGCCACAAAGTGAGGGATTAGTTTATATATTGATTCCTTACTCTGTTTTACTGGAATATTTATAAATAAGTTTTCTACGTCACGGGAGGCTTCTTTTTCTTCTATGTACCATGTCAATTCAGGATGTAGGCGATCATGGCTCTCTACATCTCCCTATCCCTTGTAGCTCTTAACACCCTTTCTCTTATTACCCCTCTTAAACCCTGCTCTGCTACCTATTTACTCAAACCCATCAAATATCAGGCATTGATTTTCCCTGTCCCTCTTTCCCTCTATTTGCCCTGTGAGTATCAGATTCTTCAAGCCTTCATTCCTCATTACATGCCCCAGTGATAAACGTTAACCATAAAATTGTTTTGCATAAAACAGTGTTTCTTAGCCTTTTTTCCCTTGGTGTCAAAAACATTTTAGAATATATTTTCCATCCTACAATCCCTTTACTCACAGATGAAATGTTGCAAGCTTTTGCTGCCCTATAGCTATTTCCATGGAAACTGATAATTCTAACATTTACAGCTAAGACCAAGCATGCTATGTACATTGCTGCAAACCACCCACATTCCCTTCATGAGATGTACATTCCACTTGACCAGTTTTTCCCAAAGAACTACTGCATTGTCAAACTGATTCCCAAGAGGATACTTCACTGTTCACTACAATCTTGACCTGTTCAAATCTAGGATTAACCATTACCTTCCACACATATATGCTTAAGCTGCAACTCTTACTTGGTAATCTGCAACTTTGAGTGGCTCTTGAGCCTTGTACAAAGTAAACATGGCAAAAATAAAATAAAACTCCAGTATAAGCCCAAATAGAAATTCCATGTAACAGGAAATTACATTTAATTTACAAAAGCAAAATGTAATAGAAAATATAAATCCTGACTAATGACTACACTGCCCCAGATTTAAGCCTAAGGTTCTGTGTTAAGAATCATTGGTTTAAAACCAATATGAGCTTGTTTTTTGTTTGTTTATATACATGATATAAAAACTGCTTTTGTGTGAGAGAGAGAGAGAAAGAGAGGGAGAGGAGAGAGAGAGAGAGAGAGAGAGAGAGAGAGAGAGAGAGAGAAAGAGAGAGAGAGAGAGAGAAAAAGAGAGAGAGAGAGAGAGAGAGAGAGAGAGAGAGAGAGAGAGAGAGAGAGAGAGAGAGAAAGAGAGAGAAAGAGAGAGAAAAAGAGAGAAAGAGAGAGAGAGAGAGAGAGAGAGAGAGAGAGAGAAAAAGAGAGAGAGAAAAGGAGAGAGAGAAAAAGAGGGAGGGAAAAAGAGGGAGGGAAAGGGAGGGAGGGAGGGAGGGAGGGAGGGAGAGGGAGGGAGAGAGAAAGAGAGGGAGGGAAAGAGAGACGAAACACACACACATACATACATACATACACACATATTTAGAGAAAGAGAGAGAGAGAAAGTGAGAGATAATTCAAGATAAAAAAAATTAATATTTCACTACAAAGAAAATAAGCCTACTTACATCTTAGCATGAAGTCAGTCTACCTACACATTTGAAGCTTTAATTGATTTGTTCCTCTTGAATATTTCTATTCAAAAAGAACCAACTTCTGAAATTCCAATACATGTATCTCAGTTACCTGAAATAACTTTTTTCAAAAGATTATGTATGCACTGATTCTTAAAAATTAATTCCACCAAAAATATCAGAGCTCAAAAAAGAGAGAAACAATAA